>OU015743.1:60471956-60517449 GCA_907169655.1 Acomys percivali | reverse complement strand
GCAGGAGCTTCTATTTGTCATACTGGTCTGTGGTGACATATTCACTAGGGTTTGCATTCTTGACGCATACACCCAAATGTCAAAATAAATTATCCTACGGAAAGCAAGCTGGTTATCAAGGTTGACTGTTTTTTGACTTCCTGACTTTTCACAAACTTTCCCTGCTAAAATTACGTTTATTATTAGTTCAGTTTTGAAGGCAGAGTAATGTAACCTGCACCTGGCTTCTAGCGATGAGTGCTGATGAAGCTGATAAGGTACCATCACTGAGAGATCCAGCCTATACAGGGAAAACCAAGGCATACAGCTGCTGGAAGAGCTTAGCGTTCTGAGATACCAATATTCCCTTGTCAGTGGGTATTCTTGTAACCACTACCCAGGAGATTTAATTGAAAAGCTTAAAACACATAGAATCAGTGGGGGAAATCCCCAGGAATTTAAGAATGATGAAAAAGTTTAATCTTTGTCAATGAAAAGTTGTTCTAATTTACTTTTCACACTGTGAGGTATTAGGCTGTGGAGCATTTACAGTAGAAAGCAATTAGAAGCAATTTTTCCCCTTTAGCAGTAGCCTTGGAGTGACCTGTTTAAAACTGAGTATACAGTTTATTTTTGAAGCACCATCTCACGTTAATTTTGTAGATTAATATTTGCTGGAAACGTATAGCTTAGCGAATTCAGAAATAATTAATCAAAAGCCTAGAAGCACAGCTCCACAATTTGATCCAGAGTGAGCATTCAATCAATAGCGCGGCCAAGGTCTAACTGTAGAGAGAAATAGCCTAGAGGGGAAAGATGGCAATGTGGGTGTTGAATTGGACTGAGCATCAGGCACAGCCAGCACTCGCTTCATTATATTGCCCTCTCTATTTGTTTCATGGCCCTAGGTCTGCAATGCTTCTCATAACTTCTTTTTATTCCTCCTTTAAAGAAATCCTTGTGAAAATATTATGGCACCACAATTGAAAACGAGAGACTATGATTGAGGAAGGCATTCAAGAGCAACCATTTGTCTCTTGGCTTCCTTTCATGCCTACCCCCAACTGCACAGCCTCACTGGTCCCTACACCGGCTGATGCAATGCTCTCTCAAGTACACTGTGGAAATGTAATGTTCGTGGGCATAAAGAAACAAAAAACCCAAATGTTTAGTTAAAAGAAACAAAGTCCTAACCTAAGTTTTCACTGCAGATGTGGCTCCTAAGAAGTCATGTACCGAAGGGGTTTGTTGAGTAGCTGTTTCATTGAGTCAGTAACTACAGTGGAACAATTCAGATAAATACAGAGGCTGAGGATCAATAGAGATAATGAAGGTAACTCTATATGTAATTGCCGTAGAGGCTCTTTCATTTTGATTCTTCCAATGTAAGGAACTGCTCATGGCCACAGATGAGCCCGCATAGAGCAGTTGACAGAATACAAGAAGTAGTAAATCACTGAGCATGCAAGGGAAGCCCACCTTTACTCTGCATTGTCTGCACGGTATTTTAGCCTCACTCACAGAATAAACTACACTGTTAGTTATTTTTATTTTTATTAATTTTTTTTTATTTTTATTTTTTGCTAATTCTTTTTATACTGTTCAGGCTAGGACAGGTAAAGTTGCACAATTCTTTTTTTAAATAAAGTCCTTTGGTTTCTCAGACTTCGTTTTACCATTCAAATAGCAGGTTAAAGTAATTACTAGCTACTTTTCTTACGAATGTTCTGGGTCACAGGATACACAACAGGAGCTGGAGCATTGGCATAGAAGGGAAAGATAAAATGGCTCAACTGTAAGGACACCGAGAGGCCTCTGGCAATTTGGTTAGTAAAGAGTAATGGTAGCTTCTCTGCTCCGGTCCCACATTTTTTAGTTTTTCTGCGGCTAGAACATAATACATTGAATTCAGAGTCCATGGGACCTGGGGTTTATGGTCATTTCCAGTAGCATAAAACGTGTTCCAAAGACAATCAACAAGGTTCAACTAGAAAGGTTACATATTCCCTCTTTGGTTCATAATATAGTCATATCCACTGCTCTCTCCTGTGATATTCTGAGTGTTAAATGCCCCCATTGGGCTGTGGATTGGAACACTTGGCCCCAACTTGTGGTGCTATTTGCTGGGGAGAGGATTGTGGAACCTTCCGTAGGTGCAGGCTTGCTGGAGAAAGCAGGTCGCTAGGGGCAGGCCTTGCAGGCTTATAGCCTGGGCACCCTCCCTATTTCATCTCTGCCTCCATATGGTGATGCCAGTGTGATGAGCTGGCCCAGTGTTGCTGTCACCAACCTCCTCTATCATTCCTTCCTGGAATAAGTCAAAATATACCCATTTCTTCTTAACTTACCCATTTCAATGTGTTTTTTAATCACAATAGAAAAGTAAGATACTTTCCATCAGAGTACCGTGCATTACTAAAGCATTTCTACATTATTACGAATAATCCCCTGACCCCAATAAAGATGAGTGATAGCTTTGATTGCTTCATTTCCTGTATCTTGTATAATATTCCTACCTGCTTCTGTACTCTTTTTTATTATTATTAATTTATTCTTGTTACATCTCAATGGTTATCCCATCCCTTGTATCCTCCCATTCTTACCTCCCTCCCATTTTCCCCTTATTCCCCTCCCCTATGTCTGTTCACCTATAGTAGTTTGAATGATAACAGCTTTCCCGGGTCCAGATGTGAACAGCAATCCCATTGGCTGTGGTGTTTGCGGAGGTTCAGGAGGTGAGACTGTTGCAGGAAGTTGCTGGGGGCTGGTTTTGAGTGATAAAAGCCACTTGCGTGTCTCTCTGTGCTTTGAACTTGAATCTGAAGATGTGAGCTCTTGGGTTTCTAATACTTTTGCCATGCCCACCACTCGCAGCTAAGCAATGCCTCTGGAGTCTAGACCCGAAAAAACTCATCTTAGATAAGTTGCCTTGGTTAATGCTATTTTATTTTAGCAACATAAAAAATGCTAATACAACATCTTCAATAGATAACACCTGATGCCTGATATTCTAAAAATCTCGTATTTTACTTAATATTTTTTCAGTTCATATGTACCTTGACAATGGCCAATGCCCAATATATAACATATCTATACCACACACTAAAAGGGAGAAGGACCCATGCTACAAGGATATAACTACTTTACATGAAAAAGTTTAAGTGCTACAAAATATACCCTCTAAAACAAAGAAACTGTGGCAAGGGAATATGAACTATTGTTGATTTTTAAATGTGTGTGTATGCCTAGAAGAAATTAAGAGAAACATTGATAAGGCTTGTGTGAGCCATTTCTTAAACTTGGTATCCAGATTATTCTGCCCCCTTTCCATCGTCTCTTCCCATTTTTAAGCCCATTTTGGTGACATTCATCAATACCTGGCTAACTGAGGAGCAAGATCAGGGGTTGTCTGAGGTCTAATGCTAATTAAATTGTGCTAAAGACAGTAGACCATGCCAGTGATATAAAGCAGCATCGTTTCTGGTTGGATAGTCTTATGCTAATGATGTGTGGTTTTCTCCCAGTGTGTTACACTGAAACTTGGGCTCTGTCTTCTGAGAGAAATGAGATTTAATTATGGATTGGATTGGAAAATTTTAGAGTTCAGAAATAATGTTAAACTTTTAATTGTAGAACCTAATTAGATTGTTATTAAAATCTTAAAATATCATATCATTGGTTTAGGTATGTCTAGTTAACATCTAATTACTTCCGAAGACATTACTTCCGAAGTGGATTTTCTGCAATTAGGGAGTACCTATGTCTAATCTCCTGTTTCTATAAAGAGACCACTAAGGATGCACTGTATTTCCATGCAGCCTTAACTTAAGTGAGAGAACGACTTGCTTGCTCTGTTTTAAGGACTTCAAATTATACTTTAGGGCTTCATTGAGTAACAAGGAGGCATGCTACAGAAGTATCCTCTTCAGTGTGAGTTCATCACTAATGTTGCTAATAAAAGACATGAGAATGGAACCCCAGCTCCAATGTTAGCTTCTTAAATGTATCAGGGTGCTCAAAAGGAAAACATTAACACCACCACTAGCATATATATGGAGACTATGTATGGGTTATAGACCACATGGCGCCTTTGTAATGTCAGAGCATATTTTCTTAACATGAGACAAATAGAATGATATGTTGATATTCTCTATCAAACACACCATCAGAGGGAGCTGCATCATATTAGTTACTACTGGATTGCTGTGAGAAGAGACCATGACCAAGGCAACTTTTAAGAGAAAAACATTATATAGGGGCTTGCTTACAGTTTCAGAGGGTTAGTTCATGACCATCACGTGAGAAGCATGGTGCTGGAGCAGTAACCTAGAGCTTACAGCCTGATCCACAGGCATCATGCAGGGGGAGGTGGTAGAAGAAAGAGAGACAGACAGACAGACAGAGACAGAAAAAGAGAGACAGAGACAGAGACAGAGAGAGAGACAGAGAGAGAGAGAGACAGACAGACAGACAGACAGACAGACAGACAGAGACTGGGACTGGTGAGGGCTTTAGAAACCACAAAGCCCACCTCCCATGATGCACCTCCTCCAACATGGCCTCATCTCCTAATCCTTCTTAACTAATTTATCCACTGGGGACTAAGCCGGCAAGTGCGTGAGCCCATGAAGGATATTCTCATTCAAGCAGCCACATGAACCTACAAAGGGTTAATGATTTGGGATTTTTCACTTGGAGAGGCTGCATTAGGATGATGGGAGAAAGCATAGAGATAGACTACTTTTTTTTTCTTCTCCCAGAGCTTGCTAACCTGTGAGCCCTACACAGAGGCACTCACTTGTTAGTGGTTAATAACCATTGCTCATCTCACTAGCAAGTCAACTCAGTTTTCCTCCACCAAAAAGGGTTATATCCAACAATCACTCCCTTTCCTAATTAAACCACATCTGTTATGCCAAATGTTATTTTAAAAATTCTTGTCCTCGGGTGCCATTTATGCATGTTATTAGTTTTGGCCCTTTTCTAAGAAGAACTCCTGGTTCAAATCATATTTACTGCATGACTACCCTGTGCTGGGCCCTCTGATGGTCACATCCAGAATATACTGGAAAATTCTGACTGTCAGAAGCATGGCAGTTAGCATGACAAAGTGATCTTCCTGAAGCATGTGCACTCCTGGCAAGCTCCTGAAAGTGGCTCTGGCTAGGCTGTCAGAACTTGGCACAGCTAGGGGTGCCTGCATTTACAAACGTGAGGCTTCTGGGAAAGGCAGTTTCAAGGTTTTCACTGATCATGGCTAACGGACCAGGCTTCCTGAGAGCTGTGTCTGCCAGCACTGATGTTCCTGGCTGAGGGTAAAAATGGCTCTCTAATGGCTAGAGAATATTCCGGCTAGCGGCGCACTGCATACTCAGATGAGAAGCGGGGGCTTTTCAAAATTGCCATTCTTGGGAACAGAAAGCTTTCTTGAATGTTGAAAAAGTGCCACAATGTGTCTGACTTTAATATTTAATTGGAAAACATTAAGAATTTTGGCAAAGGCAACAGTTAAGGGAAACCGATGTTGAATGGATGCTTACGATGCACTAATTGCCACATTAAATATAGGCTATGAATGACTTGGATTTCACTATGCTACAATGTCGACAGGCTGAAAGCAAGATACTCCTCAACTGTCAGTTGGCCTCACCCAGATGCCTGTCTTTGTCATTATCAGAACAAAGAATCCTTTGCTTTTTGTCAGAGATTGCCACTAATGCTCCTGGTAATGACCATGGGTATGTTTTTCTATGAAGGTGTCTGTAGCTCTGTGACACAGAAATGAGTCCCTTCATTCTGGAGAAAAATGCGCCATAGAAATTGCTGCTCACATTCCTACCTGAAAGGCGGGAGAGCCTCAGAACTGGCCTAAGACCCCTTGAAGGAGCAGAGAGGCCAGGTTACAGTGCACATCACACTGGGGGGGGGGGGGCTTGTACAGGGAGAAAGGAAGTTCCTGAGATCTCACTAGCAGAGCCTAAATCTTATCCTACTATGTGCTAACTCTGTGACCTTGAACCAGTTCCTTAGTGCTGCCTAGCAGCCTCTGTACCTGACTGAACTGGTGGCAGCAGTGTGCAATATGGCTAGGGGAAGAACTGAAGCCGCAGTACATAGGAAACGCAGAGTCAAGCACTCAACACACACAACAATGCTTATGCCCCACCCCCCCATGTTATAAAAATGTTCACTGTCAATAAAAGATGTGTCACTCTTACTTGGATAAGGTCTGAGGTGCTTGGATTAGGAACATCTTTTGATTGTTCATGTTTGGCCTTAATCCCATGTTGAAAAGCCTAGTCCAATAATTTCCCTGTGTGGCATGTTATATGGTTTCTTCATATCCAGAAAACATGGACCTGAGCTATGCAAGGTAGAATAAGGAGGACGGGAGGGGAAAGCAAAGCCATGGGGGACTAGTAAGGCAAGCAAAGGCGCATGCGCTCTGGGTGAGTAGTATTGGTATCGAGGCTGACCCTTATTAACAATGAAGCAAACTGTGGCATACTGAAGGCTTGTGGTTATGTCATATGGTTGGATATGGGAACCAGTGAGATGCTGTTTTCTGTTGGATGAACTCAAGGACTAAAAACAAAAACAGGCAAACAAACAAAAAAAAACCTTTCTGCATACTTGGCTAAGCAGCTGACAAAGTGGGGTGGGGAAGGGAGGTGTCAATGTAGATGTATCATGAATACGGTTAGTGGAGTGCTTTGCCTGAGAGCTAAATACTGTTTATGGGGACTGCAGCTCTTAGCTCTTCCAAGAATATGAAGTATGTGTTGGCTTTTAAATTCTTAACATGTGTTTTATGATTTTAAAGCTTTATTATGTTTTACTTTTAATAATAACTTTAATATTTTGAAAGTATGAAATAGTTGCATCATTTCTCCCATTCTGCAACTGCTCCTGTGAATGCCCTTGATTTCTCTCAAATTCATGGCCTCTTTTTCTTTAATTGTTGTTTTACACGCATTCTCATTCTCTCTCTCTCTCTCTCTCTCTCTCTCTCTCTCTCTCTCTCTCTCTCTCTCTCTCTCTCTCTCACACACACACACACACACACACACACACACACACACATACACACACACAAATATATAAATACAACCCCCTCACTTGACATAATGTTACATGGATGTGTAAAAAGAAAAGAAAAACAGGATGATTCTGACATCCACAAAGATGATGTCTGAGGATGCCAAACTAGAAGGCGACACACTCTCTAAGATGGCAAATGTTCCAGGAGTGCGTTGTGTGTGGCCGCTCCCTTCTCTGCTCTTGTACGTCAGAATGTTCCAGTTTTCTTTTAATTAATTTAGCAGCAGATTGTACTTTTAAGCCCAAGGAGTTCTAGGAAGTTATGCAGAACACAGAAAGAGGATAGCACTATCATTAGCAGTTAATTAAAAATGGATCCTAATCTTGATGTGATACATAATGTACAATTATGCTTTTCTATGAATTTCCAAACACATGTGTCCTTTTAAATGTTCTTTACTCTTCCTCACTTTAACTTGATACTGGGTCAATTCCAGGTTTTGCAATTGTTGTAGTTAATAATGTTAGGAAAAATGATCACTGTTATTAATAAATACATCTGGTGGCCTTCTCAAGGCTAAAAATGGATAAGACTTGACTCATGCACCCTGAAAAGGAGCATCAGTATGCAGGGTTGAGAAAAAAAAGAAAGAAAACTAACATTTTACAACATTTATCTGTTTCTTGCCAGTCATTATGCTTGTGCCACTTTACTTGCCTTCCACGATGCAGACCCTGCCCTTGAACTGCAGTTCAAGTTAAGGGGATTCGGGGAGGTATAATTCCTGAGATCCTATCCTTCTGGGATGTACAGGGATGAGCAGGCTGACAGCTATGCCAATCAGACATGATAATTTGTAGTAGTCACTGTGTTACAATGAACAAAAGTACTGTCTTCTTATCTGAGCACTCATAAAAGTTTTCCACCTTAGAACAAAAGTAAGATGGATCCCTGCACTTACCCAGTGTCACAACAGTGAGAGGACAGATAACTCCTTACAACAACCAAACATAGTCAATAAGAGTCCAAAGAAAGCTGAGGCCACAGCCAGGGACAATGGAACATACAAAGTTTTCCCAAATAGACACTTTGAATACTGCCCACAGGCATATCTTTTATTCTGAAAAGTACATCCAGCTTGGAAAGTTTAGTTTTAGATGTGCTATTTAGCCATGCATGAGGATTGCACAGAAAGTAATAGCGCTTTTGAAGAGAGGCCCTGAAATCTTGGACATGGTTTTAAGTTAATCAGGAAGCAGACAGAAAAGGAGAGTTACAATACCAAAGGCCATTGCTAAGATGAGTTCCAGTGCTATGACAGTACTAACATACACTAGGGCCTGGGCAGGGAGGAGCAATGCACAAGTCATAAAAATCATGCCAAGGGAACACTTGAACCCATAAACCCATAAGTCACACAGGGAAGGTTGGCTCTGATTTTTCTGACTGAAGGGCAGTAAAAAGGCAGGACAATCCATAGAAAGGTAAAACGAAGAGAAATTACCCCAAGTGCAAAAAAAAAAAAAAAAAAAAAAAAGATAAGTGATTTAGGGAGTAAGGGAAGGAAAAAAGATCAGAGAGAATGAATGACATGGAGCCTTTTATTAACTGGGATATTTTTAATTGTAAAAAAAATTAAAAATCGAATAATGCACAAAAACTAAACAAATATGGCTTTGAAAGCATAGTTTGGAAATTTCAAAATATCATTTATTTCAAAAGATCATTTGTCTACATTATTTTCAAAATGTCATGTACATGATGTATCTTGAGAGGCCACATTCACCTCTCTGTGGGAAGGAAAAGTTGTTATGATCTGACTCGGGTCCGTGTTGAGATGGTCTTGGAGGCTTCATCTCTGAATAGACAATCAATTATGAGATTTTGAGGTCTGGTGTCTTAAAATGATATTGACACTTTTTCTCCAGAGTTTGGGCATAGACTGACGAAGAGACAGCCTGGCAGTGGCAGGATTTATGGCTCCATTACCCAGTTGCAATGAAGTCATTGGAAATCAACTCCTAAAGGCAATCTCTGCTGCTTAACCTCCCTTAGAAGGGTTTCTGAAGGAGAACAGGTGGACTTTGTTGTGTGTGTGGTTTTTTTCCCCCACATCTCTGTTATTCTAAATCCAAGGAGGGACAGGAGTGCCCAATCTACTTCTGGCAGCAATGTAAACCTCAAAAATAAAATTACTAAAACAGAGGTTAAAAGTGTGAAACTCAGTGCCAGGAATAAAAATTAGACCCAATTAAGATGGTCTCTATGGTCAGGGAGCCCTTTGTGTAGTCAGAAAGCAGCAGTTTAATTGATACTTGACTCCTGTCAGACTCTGTCTGACCCGCATCGCAAGGTCAGCTCCTGAATATTTCCACTATAGAATGATTTTTTTTATCATTATGTGTTTTTGCATTAGCTACTTTTGTATGATGCCAACTTTCCAGTTTAATATATATATCGCCACCAAAAAAGAATCTTGTCTGTATGACACAGTCATGTTCATCCATTGCTTCATTTAGTTTTCTGAGGCCTCTAAAATACAGGGTTTGCATTTCCTGTCATAAAGAAGAAAAACACTGAAATCAGTCTCATTGGGTAAAACATCCGAGGTCACATAGCTGTTACGTGGCAGTTTACAGTCACTGACTCTAAGTAGGCCATTCTATATCTAGGACTTCACAAAACATGTGTGGGGCTTTGCATCTGAAGTGCTTGTGCCGCTGGCTTTAACTGAATACTCTTTATTTTGAAAGTTGAAATATTATATGCGTGTTTAAGTAACTATCACTCATTGTGCACCACCACTGAAGTCACAGCCGATTTTCACTTTGTTGTGAGGGTCTTTTCCTTAAAGGTGATGCTTCCTCATAACTGATGTGACCGCTGAATGTGATGGAAGCGTGAATGTGGACGGAAGTCTAGAACAGCAAATCTGCATGAGTGTGGACGGAAGTCTAGAATAGCAAATCTTAGCCAGAGCTGACTTTACTTCTGCCTCCCACTGAGGAGATTTTGTGAGGTTGGGGAACATTTCCAGTCGTCTGAATAATCTGTTGGATCTAGCGGGTAGGAGTCAGGAATGCTGTTAAATATCCCACAATGAGTGATAAGAATAGTGCCTTGGTGTTTCTCCAATGGCAGGAATGGAGTCTGCCACAGGCCTGTGGGTAAGCTGCAAAGGATTTTGAGATCAGGTTTTTCAATGAACCATGGCTAACTATGAAAGTATGCCAATTCTCTACTGTTTTATGTATTTTTTTAAGGTGAGGTATCAATCGGATGAGAAATAACCATTTACTGCCAAGTATAATACAAAGAGTCATTTTTAATATTTGGATCAGTGATCTGTTCAAGAAGTTTGGGTGGGGCGTCATTTTATTTCCACTTAATGAAAAAAAAAATCCAAATTGCCCTGAACAGTACCTGCAACAAAGATCCATGGAAACGCAGATGTCCACAGTGCCGAAAGTGAGAAAGCCTGCCAGATAGTATTGTTCTGAAATTGTTGACTTCGCCAGAAAGAAAGCTCTAATCATGCTTGCTGTTCAGTTTGTGGTGTACACTGTTGCCATCCACCATGTTCCCTTCCCCTTAAAGAAGCCCAAGGGTCTGGCTCTCTCTTCACAATTTCATCTTAATCAGACTGAATATGCTTACTCTCAATCATTTTTTCTTGATTAATTTCACACTTATTAGAATTTACATATCTACACTGAAATTGTCATCACTAATTTATACATAATGCAAAAAAAAATACCGTCCCCTACATACCGTGATCTCCATCCAACTTGATACACTACAGACGGGACCTTACTGCTGTGCATGCTCTGAGGGGGGAGGATCAGAAATGAAACAAGAAAGGTAATTGTCATGGGATGATGCTTGTCTTGAAGACAGTCAGAGAAGAGCCTCTGTTAGAAGCCAGGACAGGAAGAAGTCCTTATTGAGATGGAAATGTTGAACTAAATACAAATGACAAGAGAAAAAAAAATTAATTACAGGAAAATGGAGACAGCGTTGGCTTTGGCAGCACATGTACTAAAAGTGGGATAATATGAAGATTAGTATGGTTCCTGAGCAAGGGTGATAAGTAAATTCATAAAACATTGCATTTTTTAAAATGAGGTTGCTGGCCAAGGAGATGGCTTGACAGCCTGAGTTGGATTCCTGGGATACATTTCATGTGCTCACTACCTCATAGCAAGCTGCATGCATATTTGCATATATATAATTTTTAAAGGCGAAAATAAATTTAAGCCACAGGACTAGAAAGATCCAATCTGTGGAGCAGGGATGAATTTGATTGTTGAAAAACAGGAGGAAAAGCACCTGTGGTTTGATTTTACTGAAGGACAGAGAAGAGATTGGAAAAACTACAATAAACCATATCAGTAAAGGACTCATATGTCAGAGTAGAAAATTAGATTCTTTTTCACTACAATAAACACCCATTAGGAAGCTTAAAATAAGGACACAAGGAAAGCTCATATATGGTTTGAAAGCTACCTTTGGCTTTGGGAAATGTCCTTCAGGAGGCTCTGCTGAAATTGGGAAGTCAAACAGACAGTCTCTCAACTCACCATGATGTCTTCCTTGGGTTATGATTTGGCAGGAGTTGATCTGGAGGAGGAGCTGAAGGTCTGGGGTTATGGGCAGCTTATAAAAGGGATGTAAATATAAAAAAATGATACCCAGATGTTCACTTCAACAACTGAGTTGAGGGAGATATTTATTACTGTAAAGGAGCAGGTTGGGGGGTGCTAAGCAGGTTAGAATAAAATAGCCTGTGCTCAAAAGGAAATGTGCTATGTTTGATATGATGCCCAGCTACATATGTGAAGAATGCAGGATACACAATGTGATGTAACACAGACATGATGACATGTGAAGTCAGAGTTATCATGAAAATGCATTTCAACATTTCGAAGGGGATGCTATCACCCATGGAGTATTTATTTATAGAGAGAATGGAGTTAAGAAAACCCTTTAATTCAGCCTTTAATAGTTAGCATAGATCATAGGTGAAAATAAAGTAACATTGTCTATGTAAGAAAACATCACGTGATCTTTTAAAGCAATTGAAAAGAGAGTGTGGGAAACCTGAAATACACAAGAAAATCCCACAATGCCTTTAGGCAGGCCAATGCATGCTGGGCATATCTTTACTGGCATCTTTGGGTGTGGGCACAATTATCAGTGCTTTTTATTATTCCTTCCTTGTATTTTACCCATTGTTCTCTAAAGTCATGTTATTTTTTTCCTGCTAAACTGTGAAATTATGTTTAATAAGATGTGCTTATATCAACTGTTACTTTCTAATTAACTTCATTAAGTTTCATATTTTTAGGCAAGCTGAGATTCCTATGAAGCATAATAATATACTTTAGTTTCTGGTCACCTGAAAAATCCATCTAATCCTTAATAAAAACACCAGTCAGAGGAGGACCATGGGATGAAGGACGGCACTGCACCAGTATTCTTTCTCTTTTTAAATATCATACTTGGTGGGGGATGAGAGAGGGCTAACAATCAGTTATACAGCCACCAAATTACAAAAGAATTGAACCTATAGTCTCATTGTTATTTCCTTTTAAAAATCAATTTAGTTAAAAATATGTTCTGACTCTGTGGTAGTGGAAGAACTGGAGTATTAGCCCCAACATAGAGTGCGGTGAGGATGGAATGGCCTACGTCGACGTGTGGACGTTGTGAGAGACACGGCAGCTCCTAGCATCACTGTTCTTTTTCCTAGTTGCTCACCCAGTTTTTAAAATAATAGTTTCTTTTTAAATACCTTTAAAAATGTCTAGTTTTGTGAGATGTTTCAAAAGATTCTCAGTGTGTGTGTGTGTATGTGTGTGTGTGTGTGTGTGTGTGTGTGTGTGTGTGTGTGCATGCGTACCGTGTGTATGCAGCTAACTGAGGAGGCCAGATGGGGGCATTAGATCCCCTAGAACTTGAGCTACCTTGTATGTTCTGAGAGTGGAACTTGAGTCCTCCGAGAGAGCAGCAAGTACCCTGGAGCCTAGAGCCCCTTCCCTAGCTCCCTATCTGGTTATCCATTGTTTCTTTTGTTTAATGAAAACACTGTCCTAGTTCATCTCTAACTGCTCAGTCTGTTCACCCCCATTTTCCACCCACTGCTGACAATAAGACTGTGGTCCGCTGAAATCTTGTCAGTTGTCTTCTTACTTGCATTTCCATCTTTAGGGGAGGAAGCATTTACTGAATAATTCACATCCACTGGCCTTCAGGAGACTCTCGCTGGTGTAGGTTTCTCTCCAAGGCAACCTTTCCTTCATATTCACACAGATGAAGGACTCAAAGAAAGAAAAAAAAAAAAAGAAATGTGTATTTTATCAGCATATTCTTAAGCACAACCCACATTTGTTATGTTAGCCTTCAAATATCAAAATAGATGTTTTTTTAATCACCATTTAGTCATTAACACCTGCACGTTGAAAACAGATCACAGCTGCACCACTTTATGGAGTTGAGACTGAATCACAGTTCCTTCCTAGATGCGGTAGAGTAGGCCCTCTGTGAAAAAGGAGGCTGCTAGAGTGATCACGAGGTTGTCATCAAGCAAAGGATTCTTTCTGTCCTCTCTCTTTCCTTCTGTCCTTCTTTCATGCCCCCGCTCTCTTTACAAATTTATTCAAGAACTAAGTAAGTTTTCAGTATCTCTGGTGTGCTGTTTATTTTTATGGTAACTTGATGCAGGCTAGAGTCATCTGAGAGGCAGGAATCTCGATTGCAAAAAAAAAAAAAAAAAAAAAAGCCTCCATATTATTTGGCTGTAGGCAAGCCTGTGAAGTATTTTCTTAATTAGGGATTGGTGTGAGAGGGCCTAGCCCACTGTGGCTGGGGCCATCCCTGGGATGGTGATCCTGGGTTCTGTAATAAAGCAGGGTGAACAAGCCATGAAGAACAAGCCAGGAAGCAGCACTCCTCCATGGCCTCTGAATCGGATTCTGCTTCCAGCTTCCTGCCCAGTGTGAGTTCCAATCCTGACTTGCTTTGATGATCAACAGTGTTGTGAAATTTTAAGCTAGTGGGTGGTTGGGAAGAGGATTGGAGGTACAGCACGCTGAAACAGCATCTACATGGTGAGGTGTAGCCAGGTAAGGCTAGAATTGAGGTGTCCAGTAAAGAGGTCATGAGCCCTCATGCAGATATTAGGTGAAGATTAGAGAACTTTGATTAAATACCACACAAGTCTATAATCACCAAAGAGCAGAAGAAAAATTAGAAGCAAATGGAGGGGAAACTCCAGACAGTATCTTGTGGCTTTAGCTGAAAACACTTGAATTCAGGAATGCTCTATAACCTTGCTTTTTTGTATGTCTTTAATGGTCCGTACATGACCTTTTGGCAATAACATTTGAATGGAAGTCTAGCATATGTTAAACTGGTGAAAGTACAAATACCATGAATGAATACAGTCGCTGAGTTCATATCTTACTTCCTAGAAAAAAACAAAAACAAAAACAAAAGAATTCAGAAAGAGAATTTCTGCCTCATTTGCCAATTGTTATTGTTTAAAAGTTCAAGTCAGGGGTGGGAATAGCTCAAAGGCCTACTGTTAGGGCAGATGATTCATCATTCCAATGGGAATCTAGTTAGGCAAAGTACTCTGTCAAGATTCACTTCTGATTGAGATGCTTCTTCTAGGCCAGCTCTAGGGTGAGAATGTCAAAGTTTTCAGCTTCTCTCAAGGCTTGGAGATAGAGAACGTTCTGAACAGACAATGGCAAACTCTGTTTAATGTTCCCCTGCACGCGTGCCCATCAGGGGAATCCAGAGGAAGAAGGTTAATGGTGTGTCAGTCTGCGTGACCTAAGAGTGGAGGTCTCAGGATTCAGAGCGAGGAGTCTAGCTTACAGCTCTACCCATAAGGTGTTGAAGACATTAGTTACCGGCACACCATGCTAGTCTCTTCCCAGAAAACACACAAATGGAAAAACATAAGTCAGCATCCTCCACTATTTATTTGGAATCAGTCCTGTATTGTGTTGGGTGACTACAAAAGACACAACTTGTAATTAAGTACTTTTAATGGAGAAAGATGCCTGAGGGTAAGATTTTGTTCTAATAAAAACCTATACTTTAACAACACTATCACAGGTACATTGTCTAAAGACTTATAAACCACATAGAATGGGGCTCTGATTATCTGTGCTTTCACCCTAGGACAGAAAATACAATCCACAAGTATATTTTACATCTTTATCTATCTTCCTAATTATATTTGTGTGTCTGACAGAGTGAAAAGAACAAAGTACAGAAAGAGCCAAAGCTTTAGAGTCAGATGTACCTGAATGTATTTCTAATTGTTATCACTCATTTAGTGGTTGATATGGGTCAAGGTCTCTAGTGTTAAGCTCCTTATATCTTTTTTAAAATATATTTTATTGATTTATTCATATTACATCTCAATTGTTATTCCATCCCTTGTATCCTCCCATTCCTCCCTCCCTCCCATTTCCCCCTTAGTCCTCTCTCTTATGACTGTAACTGAGGGAAACCTCCTCCCCCTGTATATGCTCATAGGGTATCAAGTCTCTTCTTGGTAGCCTGCTATCCTTCCTCTGAGTGCCACCAGGTCTCCCCACCCAGGGAACGTGGTCAATCAATACGTGCGGTAAACTTCGAACCTCTACCCAGATCTAG
The DNA here is from genome assembly GCA_907169655.1 of Acomys percivali. Lineage (NCBI taxonomy): Eukaryota > Metazoa > Chordata > Mammalia > Rodentia > Muridae > Acomys > Acomys percivali. The sequence continues at coordinate 60,501,755 of OU015743.1, read as the reverse complement.
CCAAAAGCTCCTTATATCTTACGTGGAGATTCAACTAATTAAGAAGCTGTGTGTTTTATGACCCTTGATATAATTAGGGATTTGATACAATGTAGTTTGAGTGTTGTATACATGTGCATATAAAGCCATCTAGAGAAAATCCAGTGAAATGCAAAGCTTCACCAGGTGACAAGCCCTGGAGAAATTTGCACCAAATATGTAATTATCAGTTTAGATAGAATGAATAAGTAAAAAGAGTAGGTGAGAGACTGAAAAGGTACAAACAGCTGAAAAGTATAAGGTTCTGAATTAAATAGACGTAAACAGAAAAATAAAAAGAAACATAACCCAGTCCATATTGTGTTGCACAAGCGGCCTATAGATAATGAGAACTTGGTTGGCAACGGAAAGCTTAGGGCCATTATTTTAATTTTAGTGCAAGGATAATAAGCCCCCAACCCCCACCCAAAAAAATGGTGGTAGTTCACTTTCAAAACTCCCCAGTAGAGCAGAGGTATATGTCATGTACATTTTTGAATGTTCACCATAAATGTTAAAATCACCTTTACCTGATTCTGTAAGATGGGCTATTGCTATTGTCTGTAATGGACAACTCTGAGTTCACTGTCACTTTAGTCATGATGCTCCTTGCTTGATTTTAGACATTACAATAAGAACAAGATTTCTTGTTACCTCCTGCTAAGTAAGAGACTCAAAACCTTCCGTAAATAAAAAAAGGCATCAGGCCATAGTAAAGAGGGGCTTCATAGACAGGTATATGACTCTAACTCCTCTGATACGCTTTTGAAAACAATATTTCTGGTCCATGGTGATATACTACCACAAGATTATTAGTTATAAGGTTTGTCACGATATTGATTTGTTTTAATATTTAAGACATTAAGGTTTGCAGACTATGGCTTTATAGGAAGTGGAAATGTGGCTGTGAGATATATATGAAAAACCCATCCTGAAATTTAAGACAAGAATATAGGACAGTGACATAATCAGTGTGTGTGTTGTTCTTGGCAGAGACCAAGTTTAAGTTTTAAATACAGATAAAGATTCAAAAGGAAAAATAATTCTAGTGTCTTGTAGTCATACATAAGGGACACCTACACACACACACACACACACACACACACACACACACACACACACAAACACAAATGCCAGATAGTTTCTGGTTCATTCTCTGGAACATTTGCAGACCAAAACTGAGGGAGGTTCTGGACAAATATATCTAGTGATAATTATGGAGTGACCAAGAGTAAACCATGTAAGAGGATTGAACATCAGTGAGAGCGAATAGGGGAGTTTTCACAGTGTTAGGCGATGTGAGTGATCCTGGCTGAGAGCTCTGGCATCCAGGAAAGGAGACCATGGGTAACTTGTCTGAGTATACCACTCTCCTTGCTGCCACCTGTGTGTCTGAGCCAGCTTTACCCAGTGTGCATGCTCTGTTGCATCTCCCTGCAGTGCACATGCACACTCACAGCCATTTCTGGAAGAGCTTTCATTTCTGTATGGCCATTTGGAAGTTTAAAAAAGTTCATTAAATTACCTCACCCAGCAACCACCAATGATGGGATCCCCACTGGAAACTTCAAAGCATCATCCAGCATGCTGTAGAAATAGGGAGACCTATATTCCTATAACTTGGAATGTCTCTACTCTATCCACGAGCTTAGCTCTTGGATCTCTGGCCTCTAAATGTTGCTATTCATTCAGAAAATTTGGTGAAACTGAAGGGTCAGAAATTCTCAAAGCTGAAATTCCATTTTTGAGTGGTGGGAGAATGGCATCAGAAAAGGTATCAGATCCTATGCTTGGACTGAATATGAAACTGTTAGTAGGTAAGTCCTCCTGAAACAAAAGAAAGTGGGAAGCCTTGGCAATATCCTTTCTCTAACATGAGAATAGTTCTTATTTGGTTGGTTGGTTTAGTTAAAAGTGTGGCTAGCCTACTCTTACACAACACACACACATAGACACACACACACACACACACACACACACACACACACACACACACACACACACTTTGATTTGCCTCCTCTCTTTTCTCTTTTCAGCCTTACTTTCCACATCTGTGCTTGGAATTCCTCACTGCTACTTCAGTAAATATTGAGCAGTGATTGGCACTCCAGTGAAACCTGAAATCCTTTTCCTTTCTTGCTGACATCTTTATTTCATTTTTCCTCCAGCCTTCATAAGAAATACTTCTCCGTGAGCTAAACTTTCTCCGTTTTTATATCAAAGGCAGTCTACATGCCCCTTACATCACCTGCCCTTTACGTCTGAGACACCTGTGTTTTCTGCTTCCCACTCTGTTGGTTTATTTGTGCACTTGCCCTTCCACGCTGAGTACCTCTGAAGGATAAATGGTTTAGAATATGAGCTTCCAAGGGGCAACACAATTCTGTGAGATTTGTTCACTGCCAAATCCACCAAGTACACAACAAACTCCATATCAATATTCTGTATAACCAAATCAATTAACCCTTTTGTAACTTGCATATAGAGTATTGGATTTGAACGCAAAAGCCTACCTCAAAACTTGGCTTTGTCTCTCTCTGAGACTTTCATTACTTATTTATAAATTTATTTTGTTCCCAAGGCTGACCTTGAACTTACAATCCTGCTACTACCAGACACATGCTAAGATTACAAATGTGTGTCAAAACCCAGTAGAAATAAGAATTGCTGCTAGGAAAACTTTTCACCATTGATTACAATTATCACAACTAAGTAGATGATTACTATTAAATAAATAAATATATTTTATAAACCAAAAATTCACATAGTAGAGCCCTAAGCCTCAGCATGATGATATTTGGAAATATCATTTGGAAATAAGGCCTTGAGAGATACTTAGGACTAGATGAAATCATGAGGATGGGTCTTTTTCTTTAATTTATTTATTTAATTTGTTCAGATTAGATCTCAACTGTTATCCTATCCCTTGTATCCTCCTGTTCCTCCCTCCCTCCCGCTTTCACCCTAATCCCCTGCCCTACGTCTGTGTCCGGGTGTGGGGTGGTGGGTAGGGGACTGACTCCTCCCCAACTAAATGGTCATAGGCTATCAAGTCTCATCTTGGTAGTCTGCTTATTCTTTCTCTGAGTGCCACCAGGCCTCCCTACCACGAGGAAGTGTTCAAATATGGGGCACCAGTGCTCACATTTGAGTCAGTCCCCACTCTCCACTCAACTGTGGAGAATGTCCTGTCCATTGGGCAGATCTGAGAAGGGGTTCTATGTTTACTGCAAGTATTGTCCTTGGTTGGTACATAGTTTGAGCAGAATCCCTGGGCCCAGATCTGCCTATCATGATGTTTTTCTTATAAGTTTCTAAGACCCTATGGATTCTTCTGTTTCCACATTCTCCCATACTTCTCTCACTTACAGTCCCAATAGTTTGTCTTCACAACTATCCCAGTCTTCTGGTAAGTGAAGACTATCATATGACATGTCTCTTAGGCTAGTGTCCAATTATAAGTGAGTATATACCATGTGAGTCTTTCTGCTTCTGGCTTAACTCACTTAGTATGATCATTTCTAGTTCCATTAATTTGTCAAAAAATTTCAGGAATTCCTTGTTTTTAATAGCTGAGTAGTATTCCATAGTGTAAATGTACCACAGTTTCTTTATCCATTCTTCAACTGAGGGACACTTAGGCTATTTCCAGGTTCTGGCTATTATGAATAAGACCGCTATGAACATGGATGAGCATATGTCCTTGTTGTGTGCTAGAGCATTTTCTGTGAATATTCCAAGGAGCAGAATAGCTGGGTGTTGAGTAAGCCCTATTCCCAGTTTTCTGAGATAGTGCCAGATAGATTTCCAAAGTGATTGTACAAATTTGGATTCCCACCAGCAATGAAGGAGTGTTCCCCTTTCTCCACATCCTCACCAGCATGTTCTGTCACTTGAGTTTTTTATCTTAGCCATTTGGATGATATAAGACGGAATGTCAGAGTCATTTGGATTTGCATTTCTCTGATGACTAAAGACGTTGAGCATTTCCTTAAGTGTTTCTCAGCCATTTGATATTCCTCTGTTGAGAATTCTCTCCTTAATCTGAGTCCCATTTCTTAATTGGGTTATTGAGTTTGATGGTGTTTAATTTCTTTATATAGTTTGGATATTAGACCTTTATCAGATGTAGGGTTGGTGAAGATCTTTTCCAAGTCTGGGGGCTGTCACTTTGTTCTGTTGACAGTGTCTTCTGCCTTACAGAAGTTTATCAGCCTCATAAGGTCCCATCTATTAATTGTTGACCTTAAGGCCTGGCTGTTGGTGTTCTGTTCAGGAAATTGTCTCCTGTGCCAATGTGTCCCAGGCTCTTCCTCATGTTTTCTTCTAACCAATTTAGTGTCTCTGGTTTTATGTTGAGGTCTTTAATCCATTTGAACTTGACTTTTGTGCATGGTGATAAATATGGGTCTAATTGCATTTTTCTGCATTTACACATCTGGTTAGACCAGCACCATTTGCTGAAGATGCTATCCCTTTTTCATTGAATAGATTTGACTTCTTTGTCAAAAATCAAGTGACCATATGTGTGTGGATTCATCTCTGAGTCTTCAATTCAATTCCATTGATCAACCAGCCTATTGCTGTGCCAGTACCATATTGTTCTAATTACTGTTGCTCTATAGTACAGCTTGAGATGAGGTATGGAGATTCCTCCAAAGGATCTTTTATTGTACAGGATTGTTTTAGTTATTCTGGGTTTTTTGTTTTTCCATATGAAGTTGAGAATTGAACTTTCAATGTCTTTTAAAAATTATGTAGGTATTTTGATAGGGATTGCATTGAATCTGTAAATTGCTTTTGGTAAGATGGCCATTTTTACTATGTTAATTCTCCTGATTAATGAAAAAGGGAGATCTTTCCATCTTCTGATGTCAGCTTCAATCTCTTTCTTCAGAGATTTGAAGTTTTTTTCAAACAAGTCCTTTACTTGCTTGGTTAGAGTAACTCCTAAATATTTTATATTGCTTGTGGCTAATGTGAAGGGTGTAGTTTTCCTAATTTCTTCCTTTGCCTGTTTGACATTTGTATATAGAAAGGCTACTGACTTTTTTGAGTTAACTTTGTATCCAGCCAATTTGCTGAAGGTGTTTATCAGTTGTAAGAGTTCTCTGGTGGAATTTGGGGGGTCACATATGTACACTATCATATCATCTGTAAATAGGGATAATTTGACTTCCTCTTTTCCCATTTGGATATGCTTGATCTCCTTTTGTTGTCTTATTTCTCTGGCTAGAACTTCAAGTGCTATATTGAAGAGATATGGAGATAGTGGGCAGCCTTGCCTGGTCCTCGATTATAGAGGAATTTCCTTGAGTATCTCTCCATTTAATTTGATGTTGGCTATTGGCTTGTTGTATATAGCCTTTATTGTGTTTGGGTATGTGCCTTATATCCTTGATCTGTTCAAGACTTTAAACATGAATGGGTGTTAGATTTTTCAAATGCTTTTTGTGCATCTAAGGAGATGATCATGTGTTTTTTTCTTTCAGTTTTTTTTTATATGGTGGATTATATTGATGTATTTCTGTATATTGAACCATCCCTGCATGCCTGGAATGAAGCCTACCTGGTCATGGTGAATGATATCTTTGATGTGTTCTTGTATTCATTTTGCAAGTATTTTATTGAGTATTTTTGCATCAATGTTCATAAGAGAAATTTATCTGAAATTCTGTCTTTTTTGAGTCTTTGTGAGGTTTAGGTATCAAAGTGACTGTGGCCTCATAGAATACATTTGGTAATGTTCCATTCATTTCTATCTTTTGGAGTAGCTTGAAGAGTATCGATATTGCCTCTTCTTTGAAGGTCTGGTAGAATTCTGCGCTGAAACCACCTGGCCTTAGGCTTGTTTTAGTTGGGAGACTATGAATGATTGCTTCTATTTCTGTAGAGCAAATGGGACTATTTAGTTTGTTTATCTTTTCTTGACTCAATTTTGGCAAGTGGAATTGATCAAGAAAAATGTCCATTTCCGTTAGATTTTCAAAATGTTGTGGCGTATATGCCTTTAAAGTAGGATCTTATGAGTGTTTGTATTTCTTCAGTGTCTGTTGTTATGTCTCCCTTTTCATTCCTGATTTTATTGATTTGGATAGTGTCTCTCTGCCTTTTAGTTAGTTTGGCTAACGGTTTGTCTATCTTGCTGATTTTCTCAAAGAACCAGCTCCTGGTTTTGTTGATGCTTTGAATTGTTCTCTTTGTTCCTAATTTGTTGATTTCAGCCCTGAGTTTGTTTATTTCCAGATGTCTGCTCCTCTTGGATGTTTCTGCTTCTTTTTTTCTAGGGCTTCCAGCTGTGTCTTTAAGTTGCTTATGTGAGATGTTTCCAATTTCATTTTAAAGGCACTTAGTGCTATGAATTTTCCTCTTGGCACTGCTTCAATGTATCCTACAGATTTGGACATGTTGATCAATCATTTTCGTTGAATTTCAGGAAGTCCTCAATTTCTTTCTTTATTTCTTCCCTTAACCAGGTGTCATTAAGTAGAGAGTTGTTTAGTGTCCATATATGTGTAGGCTTTTTGTTATTTCTGTTGTTATTGAATTGCAGCCTAAGGCCATGGTGATCTGATAGGGTACCAGGTATTATTTCAATCTTCTTGTATCTGTTGAGGCTTGCTTTGTGACCTACTGTGTGATCAATATTGGAGGAGGTTCCATGGGGTGTTGAGAAAAAGGTATAATCCTTTATGTTTGGGTGGAAAAATCTGTAGATATCTGTTAGATCCATTTGATTCATGAAGCTAATTAATGTCGTTTTTTTCTCAGCTTAGTTTCTGTTTCAATGATCTGTCCTTAAGTGAAAGTGGGGTGTTGAAGTCCTCCAGTATTAATGTGTGGGGATCAATGTGTGGTTTAAGCTTTGCTAATAGTTCTTTTACAAATGTGGGTACCCTTGTATTTGGAACACAGATGTTCAGAATTGTGATGTCATCTTGGTTGACTTTACCTTTGATGAGTATAAAGTGTCCTTCATGTACATGGGTCTTTACCAGGACAGTTGTATTCCAATAAAAGAGAGATACCAGAAAGTTTGCTCTTCTCTCTCCCCTGGACATAGGAGATGAAAAAAAAAAAACCATCATCAGCTAACATAGCAAGATAACGGTTTCTTATAAGTCAAAGAAGAGGCTTCTAAATAAGACATAACCTGCCAACACTTAATGCTTGGACATCCCAGCCTCTAGATCTGTGGGAGATCAGTATGGTTTCAGAAGATGCTTGCCATTGCTCATGCATTGATTGATTTGGTAGGTTGATTGATTGATTTCTATTTGTGTGTATGTGTGTCAGAATGTGCACTTGTGCTTGTGCTTGTGCATGTGCAGAGACTGTGAAAGTGGTCACTGGATGCTTCGGAGGTAGAGTTAGAAGCGTCTACAGGATGCCTGGTGATAGTGGGAGCTTGGTCCAAACTCTGATCCCTGTGACTGTACAGTGAGTGTTCTTACCCACCGAGCTATCTCCCTAGCTGAGGAAATAAGTGTCTTATTGAAACTGCCTGATCCACAATATTTTGTTATAGTACCTTGAGCTAACACAAACAGCATAAATGCATGCATAAGTGGATATATAAATTAATGAATAGAGAAATTGTGTTTTCATAAAATCTGAGCAATCTAGGTACAAAACAAGAGAATATCAAAGACCCTTTGAATATATCAATCATTCCAGAGAACTGAGTTTTAAGATCACCATGATCCAAATTTGCTGATTAGTCCCTTCAGTGTTTTTTACTTCTGGATTAAGGAAAATAATGCGAAGAATTAAAGTGTATACGAGACTTTAAAGTGTATTAAGAGACTACAGCCCCAGCATCTCCCTATTTTACCTTTCAAACACTCCATCTCCACACCTATAAAAGAAAAATGATGACCCAGTATATCTGCTTCCTAGCATTGCTGTAGTAACCAAGTTGAGTTAAGTTGATGATAACTAAATGCCAATAAAGTGTAAGATCTCATTGATAATATCATTCCACTAAAGACCCACGGATTAAAGGTTTAAGAGATGACACATACTATTCTTCCAAATGAGTTGAGACTGGTCGACAGCACCCATGTTGGATGCAAACACCTGTAGTTCTAGCTCTAGAAGATTCCAACAACTGTAGTCTCTCTGTATACCTTCAGCACAGGCAGATGTAATTAAAATAGAATAAAATTTTAAATGTTTGTTTAAATGGCACCTCTCGTTATGAAAATTAAGTATCTTATCAATATTTCCTGAACACCTAGAAACAGTAATCATCCTAGAACTTATCAAGAGCATTAATTGTCCTAAGTCAACAAAACAACCCAACAAACCATATTCTACAGGAAAGAACCCATACCACAGAAGAAAAGCAAGCTGTGAGTGGCCACAGAACACACCATTGGTACACATAGAGGTACACATAGATCCTCAAAACTGGCACAGGTCTGTGTATTGAGCTATTGCCACCATCACATAAATAAACATTTTCTTTTCTTTCTTTTTTTCTATGTTAACTAGGTTTTTTTAATTTATGTTTTTATTGATTCTTTGTGAATTTCACACCATGGACTCCAATCCCAGTCATCTCCCTGTCCCCTCATACCTGCCTTTGCAACTGCCCTCTTAAAAGGAAAAAAAAAAATCTCATTATGGAAGCCGTAGTGTGTCCCACAGTAACCCTTTTGTTCACACTTCTTTGCTTGCAAATGTTAATGGCAAAGAGTCATTGGTCTGGCTCAAGGACTCTGGCTTCTGCTACGCTATCAATACTGGATCCTCACTGGACCTCTTCTTTGAGATCCTGCTGTTGTCCTGTGTCTTGAGCATCCTGCAGCTTTGGATCTACAGGACCAGCCCCTTCACATGCTCCAGAGTACATCGATGGGGTAGATGTTGGGGTGGGTTAACACATGTGTTTTGTGACTGCCAAATATAATAGATGTTATTTTGAATAAAAGCCTACTTCCCTTATGATATTCTTGCCAATAGAGATAATGTGAGAGTTTAGGAAATTTTCCAAGACTTGTAATTTGGAGATAAATACATAGCATTCTTATTGACAACTTTATCCAGTGTACAATTTAACAAGAAATCACTTGTTAATTGTTAATTAAGATTAAAAAACATCTGTATTGTTATTCATCTTCCACAATATTTTTAAAGAGTTATCACTATAAAATATTTTGTACTAGTAAACATAAAAAAGGGTATGTGATCCTGCATATTTTGAAACGTGAGCACTAACATAAAATAACAAGTGACAGCCATGTTTCACATCTGTAGAGATTGCTTATTAAGCAAGTGATGAGAGGTCTAAGTTGTAGCAAAATCTCAGGAGAGAGGGTGGTGATCAGGTGTAAAATTTTCAGATGGGTTTCTTCCTGGCACACGGTAGAAGTTAAAGGAAATTGCTTCACTGAGCATTATTATTCTAAAGAATTACAAGAGCAAGCAAGGACATTGATGGAGGCATAGACACATTATTTTTTAGATTTTATTGACAGCACAGCCTGACTCCCAGGAATGTAAAGTGAATTGGGCATTCTGAGGGAAGATGGATTTCTTAAAGACACTTTCTATTTTTTAAACATCTGGTTAAGTCTGCCTTAAAGAAAGAACTCAGGGAAACAAAGAGTAAATTTTTCTCTCTCTCCAACAAAAAACAAAAAACAAAAAGGTACAAATGTCTTACTATTTTATCATTTAAATATATCCATTGAATAAGAGAAAACAGCCTAGGGCCCTTGAGCCTTGTGTAGCAAGGGGTCCAGTGCAGGTCTCAAGAGCATTCCTATTCTCCATGCTAAGGTTTCCCACTAGGAAGCCGCAAGGGAGCTGAGGTCATGATACAATTTCAGGATCACAGGGAGCCCAGCTCACAGAATGAGCTCATGGCCTCATACTGTCACTGCCAACCTGCCACCCTGAGCGGATATCTCAATAACCATGCTAAGTAGGCAGATGAAAGCCAGTGTTTAGTATTCATCTGCCCAGATGAAGACTAGGCCAACCACTGATACTTGCCAAACACTGCTCTCCTCTGCTGATCAAATGTATTATGCATGTGATTTCTGCCACCGATCCGACAATTAAAAGCACGGAGACGAATTCAGGCTCTTCCTATGGCACATAGTCAGTAGGTTTTGTTGGCTTGAGTATATGACATTGTTCTGACAGTCAAAAATCATGGAGGCTTTCCCTGTGGCAAGGTAAATTACTGTAATAGACCAAAGAGTCTCTAACACTGAAAACTTTGGGGCTCTGAACAAATCAGGATCTTGTATCCTTATACAATACACATCCTTCTGTGTGCTGGTTTGGACATAGAAAAGGCCACAAAGTAACTAGGTTTATTGTTGTAAGCTGTGGAGATATGTGTGAAGGCCATTATCCATGTGTGTGTAGGTTCATGGCATAAGGAAAAGTGAATCAGCACTGTTTCCTCTACTTGTGAACAATTGAGTATTGCTCCTTATTATATAAACTGCTCCATAATTGTCTTTAGAATCTGACCATGAATTAAAATTTCTAAGCTTCTTGTTGTGAAAGTAATAGCCCCATTTGCAAGCCACACACTGGTTTATACCAATACATCTCACTAGATCTAATGCAAATCTACTTCTATCCCCCTAGAACAAACACCTTTAAACTGAGCATTAAGGGACAAATTTCACTCTTTGAGTGAGCAGCCTCTTGGGTCTGAATATTTTAGATACATTCACACATATGTTGAGGTCTGTGTATGTGCATGTTAAGAACAATAAAAGTTTAAATTACTACAAATGTGAATAGGTAGTAACACAATCATAACTGATCGGCTGTAAGCCACTGCCCTCCTTTTTAGACAGTGTCTCACCATATAGCCATGGCTGGCCTAGACCTATGTCAACCAGTTTGGCCTGGCACTCAGAGAGTTCCCTGCCTGTTTTCCCAGTGCTGGGATTAAAGACAGGCACCTCCATGCCTAATGCCAATTGCTCTTTTTACTGAGTCAGGTATATACTTCCAGAGAATTGCTGCTAATACTAGATCCTCACAGTAACTTTATTGTCTTTAAGGTCGCTCATACATTTATTAAAAGCTGGATTTCAGAGACATCTGTCCTGTACCAAACACTGTTCTGGAGGCTGAGGGCTGAGGACAGGCAATGGGCAAGCAAATATACATTTTCAGCGGGAGATTGAAGGAAAACAAAGACACTGAAATATATTTTGAGACATGGTTTGGGTATTTTTGTTTGTTCCTTCATCTGTGACTGGGAAATCCAACCGTTTTCTTCTTCTTCCCTACCCCAGTTTTAAAGCAAACTGTGTCCATAACTTCAGCTGTGACCTACTGGTTGTCAGAATTACAAAGGGCTTTGTTTATCTGTAGGGAGGAGGGGGGTAAAGCGGGTATCTTGCCCTCAAGCTGTGAGTGCAGGAATTCTGAGCTGGCCCAGGATCTGGCTTGTTTCTACCTCTTCTGGAATTCTATGATCTCCTAATGCTTTATCAAATCGCGATGTGACGCATTCACTGCACTTTGTGTGTTTTCAAGATGTTCTTCAGTGTTAACGTCTTTGGGAATTGTCACTTCCACTCGCCGGTACCACGCGTAGCAAGATCTGATGCAAAAATCACTTCTCAACATGCCAATTGGCAAACGCTAGGTTTTGTTCAGGCAAACAGATTAGCCCTCTAAGGGTTAATTAGGAAAAGAGCCCCATTCAGGTCCTGGGATTGTTTACTTCGATCGTTTTTTTCGTGCAAAGTGCCATGTTTCACTTGGGTCTTAATTGTGCCTGATGGACCTATTATTTTGTAATCAGAGCAGTTCCTTGGCTTGCTCTCTAGGGGTTAATTAAATGGATGAGGTAGTGCCCCGGATATTACTAGCAGACTAGACCACTTGAATTTTTCACCAAGCGCCTTGGAGAGAGTCCCGTTACTATGAACAATCGGGTTTCTCAGCACCAGCGGTGCCTTTCACAGTTGGAGTTTATTAGGTTACTGTACCAAGGCAAGCCTGACTGATCCATCAATGCAGTCCTGCCTGGCTTGGCCCTGTTTCCGCTCAAAGAAGACCAGTGTCAGCGCACTCTAGAAACCCAGCCTGCATGTAGACAGCCGTGCCTACTGCAGAAGATGATTCCTGCCCCGGGTTAAATGTGCACAACTCATGGAAATGCCAGTACCTCCCACCCGAAGGCACTTAGTGGCTAGAAAACCAGCAATCTACCCTGAAACACACTGTACTAAACACAGCAAGAGACCACAATGATTGGTAAGGTGACTAGACGTTTGTTTTTCTGGTGTTTTCCTGCCGCGGCTGCTGCTGCCGCTGTAGTCTGAATTTGTCCTTCCCTTTTCCCCCCCTCGCTTCTTTGTCTCTTCTAACTGAATTTCTAGCTTGTGATTCTTCCTGAAAAATGATCACACGTTATTTCTTTTTCTGTTATTTTTATTATTATTTTGCAACAAGCCTCCTGGGATTTAATAACCAGGAGAGAGTATTGTGTACTGAGGCGTGACTGAAGAGAAGGGTAAATTCTCAGGCTCGGGCAGGGCAGCTGAGCCCTTCTGCATGTGGGACAGGTGGGGCAAGAGCAAAGGAGGAGAGGAGGCTTCCGTATGTGGGGTTTTCATTCTCAGCCCCACAGCTCAATTAAAGTGAGGAAGCCCTGCGTTGTGCAGAAGAATTCCACACTGCAACCCCATAGAGCTTGGGACAGGGGCTGACAGAAGTATGTCCCTGTCTGTGGAGTGCACTCCTGCAGTCTTTGTAAGAAAACGGGGCTGTCTGAGAACAGAGTATGTGACTTGATGTAGGGTGGACACGCCTGAATTCAGTCCTTATTTCTTCAGTGTGTGAGTTGAGTGACTTGGGAAGAGTCACTTTACTTCTCTCAGTTCCAGCCTCCTCCTTGTTAAAGTGGCTCAATTAATACATGAATGAACAAATGACTGGCTTGAAGTTTTTATAAGGTGTTAAGTGTTTACAATCATGTGTGAAACTTAAAGAAACATCAGCAAAGGATGTATAAGTTGTTCTAGGCGATAGCCTACATCTTCTGGTTTGTTGCATAAACTAGTCTGCAATTGAGGTCTTTTTGTCTTGTTTCTAATTATTTCAGTCTCTGTCAGGATGAGACCGTTGCATCCTTCTGAACCTGTACAGACTTTGTCAACAGAGAGTGAGGATTCAATACAGTAATAAAATTACAGGAGGTAAATGAATCTTTCCAATTAGGGGAATCAGTGCAAAAAGAAAGCAGAGTTGCGGCTGTGTAGGCCTGGGCATTAGTGAAGGGAAGGAATGGGAGTCAGTGAGGACAGATGTTTTGGAGAAACTGATGAGAAGGTAGGGTTAGCTGCAGAACCCAATGCAGAAGCTGAAAGACCAAGCAAAGCACACTTGAAAGAGAGATGCTATGTGTTAGATGTGAGCTATAGCTCAATATAGCTGTCACTAAAAACCTATGTTGAGAAACTAAAATTCACATATGTGTACGTACATATGGGTTAAAGCATGCTATGATATTAGGTATATGCTAATGGATACATGTCGCCAAATGGAAAATGTTAACTTATAAATGAAATATTTTAATGGAACAAAAAGGAAGAAAGCCTAAACCTTTCTAAAAGGAAGATAGTCACTAATTCCATGGCCACTCTGCACAGTGTTCTGGAGGACTGCAGTCTATGGGAGTACAGAAGCTGTTCCAACACCGCATCTAAATTTGAAATCACTTCCACATGGCTCAGGCTATTTTCAGATCTGGATTCCATTTTCATTCTGTTTTTGCAATGTGTAAATATCAGGACTTGATCAAGTTTCTATCTCTGGAAATTCTAACAAAGTCCTTGCTCTAAAGGTATGCTGGCAGCAAGACAGAATGCCCTTCACACAGAACCACCTCGTTTACTCCCACTGGGCTTTAGATGTTCCGTTGGTGGTGGTGATGGTAGTAGTAGTAGTACTATTTTTAGGACTGTGAAAAAACACTTCTGCTCTTCTTGCTTATTTTAATTCTTATCCCAACACTTTAAGTAGCTTTGTAAAGACCATTATACACTTGTGAAACTTCAGGCTTGGAGAGATTAAAGGCAAAATTTAATTCCAGGTAGCCTATGGTCTTGATCAGTTTACATTCTGGCAATGCATAGTTTTCACTTGATTATCTGTGTTTTTACAAAGCTTGGGCAAGAACAGAGGCTCTATGTTCATGGGACAATACCTAGTCTGATGAATTAACCTTCAAAAAGATCATCAATAGTGAGCTCAATTGCTTGTCCAGTTGTGTCCACAGAGCACTGGGCTTTGAAGTTGGTTTATATTTTATCTTTGCAGACCTTTCTACCTATAAGGTTTTCCATACGTCAGCAGGAAAGCTTCCATTCATTCACCCAGAAAAACCTCCAGACTCTATACAGGTAAACACACACACACACACACACACACACATACACACACACAGACAGAGAGAGAGAGAGAGAGAGAGAGAGAGAGAGAGAGAGAGAGAGAGAGAGAGAGAGGTGTATTTATATATCATATGCATATATGATACACATATAATACATATATGTAGATTATATGTAGATACATAGATATATATGCACATCTATATATGCTAATCAGAGTACAAACAGAGCTTATCCTCTAAAAGGAAAAAATAAAATTAAAATTAGCCATAATAAACAATTGTTATGTGTACAGATTGTATGAAAGGAAACTGAAAGGAATATAAGTATGTGTCCATGTGTCTTCCCTAGCCTGAGGAGAAGAGAGGAAAGAAGACTAAGAAAAATAATGGCTTTAAAGTTCCTATCAGAAAGATGCTGGGGGTCTATTATAGCGAGAAGAAGGAGCATGTGGATATCAGCCCAGCACTGTGAGGAGAATGATAGTTCCCAAATAAAAAGGGTCACTGTGTAAGAGTCCAGGTTCAAGATCAGTCCAGGTTTCCTGGAGTCTGAAACACCACTTATACACTTCATTTTTGACTCAAATCTTTTTTTTTTCATTTTTTAAAATTTTATTAATTTATTCTTGTTACATCTCAATGTTTATCCCATCCCTTGTATCCTCCCATTCTTCCCTCCCTCCCATTTTCCCCTTATTCCCCTCCCCTATGACTGTTCCTTGACTCGAATCTTAAATGAGGCTAACCTTGACCTGACTACCTATTCTCATTTAATCTCCTATAAGGTATTACTATTTAAATTATGTCATATTCAGTATGTATGTACAGGACTCTCTCTCTCCTTCTCCTTCTCCTCCTCCTCCTTCTTCTTCTCTCTCTCTCTCTCTCTCTCTCTCTCTCTCTCTCTCTCTCTCTCTCTCTCTCTCTTTCTCTCTCTGTGTGTGTGTATTGAGCTGACACAGGGCAGAGAGTCTCTGTGTGTGTATTGAGCTGACACAGGGCAGAGAGCCACAGCCTTCCCTTGAGGCATGTGGATACAATGGTAATTGCCTTAAGCTCTGAAGGTAGAGTGCTTAGTTTTTTTTAAATACATTTATTTTATTACACAGATATAAAACAAACTACATACAGCAGGAAGAACATGTGACAATCATGAGTTCTATAAATGTTATATTCATAGTGGCTTGGCTATTTGTATTTGTCCAGCTTGAAGTAACAGATCTAATTTCTTTTTTAAATATAGTTTATTAATTTATTCATAGTACATCTCAATTGTTATCACATCCCTTGTATCCTCCCATTCTTCCCTCCCTCCCATTTTCCCCTTACTCCCTTCCCCTATGACTGTGATTGAGGGGGTCCTCTTCCCCCTGTATATGCTCATAGGGTATCAAGTCTCTTCTTGGTAGAGTGCTTAGGTTTTTAATCATACAGTTTGGGTAAGTTAAGGAAAAGTCAAGGATATAGAGGTATTCTGAAAATATACTGTGATGATTGTGTTGCCCATTCACATGCGTTCTTTGATTGTGCATTCACACAAAAATGGCTTCCAGTGAGGAAACATTAAAATAAAAGTCTGTGATTGAGATCCCATAAGCCTGACAATTCTTTCATATATGCTTTCTTCTGGAATTCATGAAGAATACCACTGAATCTGAGTGCCCAACACTCTCATCAAATGAGGAAGAATTCCTTCTAAATGTAATGCCTCATTATTGGCACTTTTGTTATGCAATAAAATACTTGGCACTAAATTAGATTAGATTGGATTAAATTAGATTAGATGAGCCACCTGAGCTCTGCATACTTATTAAATATAGGAAGAGTTGTTCTCCATGGTAAAAGTACAAAAGCTAGACAAAGATATGTTCTTTGTACTTTCTAGCCACCTACTCTAGTAGCAACAATGGGAAACTTACTCCAGCCACATAGACTCTTCAGTGAAGCTTGGTCTCCTTTAATCAAATTATATCCTATGGGCTTCAGACAGAACAAAAGTTTTTACGAGACCAAATTTTGAGTACATATCTTTCAATAAAATTATTTCAAAGCCACACCGATACCATTTATGGTTAACGAATGTTAGTTTCTTTCTTCCTATTCGTCTATGGAAATTCGTCTAACTTAAGCTAACTAACTAACTTGAATTATGAACAAGAATGCAAGGTAATCACCAAGCTTATATGTAAAGATAAATCCCAAGGAAAACAAGAAAGACATTTTATCATTTATTGTAAAGTGCTTTTAAGTAAAACACCACTGTTTTTAGAAATAGTGGATTAAACTTTAGCTTCTGTTCAGAAGGCTATATATTATAGGCTTTGTGTTTTCATCAAAGGGTGAATTAAATTTTGCTAGAACTTCATGAACACTGTTCACAATTAAGAGACTAAGAGATTTGCCTTAAATTCTCATAGACTAGCAGTACTGAAAATGCACACACACACATACACACAAAGAGACAAAGATAGATAGATAGATAGATAGATAGATAGATAGATAGATAGATAGATAGATAGATGTAGGAAGTGCTCAAGTCTCTGGAAAGGCTTAAGTTTTACATAGACAATAAATGAAAATTTAATATCCTTGATCATTTTAACCTGCATGTGATTTATCTACTTATGATTTGGTACCCACAAATAATGTCAATGTAGATTTCTGCCTTAAAGTTATGTGCATATTTATTTAAATACCTTTTCATTGAGAGGAAGACAAATTGACTGTCTCTTATTTATTTTTAAGTAAGAAAATAAATGATATACACATTTAAATACACTGCTTTAAAGTATATATATATGTATATATACATATATATATATAGAGAGAGAGAGAGAGATTATAGAACCTCAAACTTCATCTAATAAATATAACACATTAATGTTTAAATCCTGTAGTATATGCTATGTTGGTTAAGCCAAAAATAAGAATGTTGTGTATATGTATGTCTATACAACAAAAATATTTGTGATCATCGTAGATCATGACAATTCTCTTACACTTTTCAATGTCTACAACATCTAAATTAAAGTGTAACAAATAACCAAGAAAATTAAAATTCAGAGTCATAAGAAAAAAACTAAGGTGTATTTGAGACCTCCTACTGGTTGAAATAAAGAAAAGAATATGAGATAAGGTTAGAGGTATTCCATGCCTTTTCTTCTCATACCCTGTCTTTCAAAGTCAGTATTTCTATTACTATTGATAAGAGCAGAAAGGACCAGATCTCCTAGTGATCGGTCGGGCTGACCACTTGATTTCTATAAAAGATTACTTTCCATCTCTGATACAAGCTCCTATCACTACCTCATACTTATACACAGATCTACTCCATCAGCAAAGATTCTATTGCTGCCTCACAACTTGTCTCTACTCTTCAGCAAATTCAGGGTCTACAGGAGGAGTAGGTTATGGCTTCCATGTATAAGAAATCAGTCAAGCCACTGTGGAAATGTTTTAAATAAGTATGCATTGACCAGTGGAAGAGATAAAGTTCTCACTAAACTAGCTGAAATGTCAGATATGTACTATGGCTCCTACAAGCAAGATGTTTATAAGGGTGTTTTCCATAGATTGCCCTTGAATAAATCTCATGAGCATTCATAACATGATGATCTGGAAAGGCTAGGCCTTTTACATTTTCTTACCTCAAAAATAGATGTTAATTCATTTATTTAACACACATTCATTAGCACATGCATTGGGAAGTATTGTGCCAAACATAGATTTAAAAAAAGTGATTCTAAAGAGATATTACCAACTGGCAACTGGCATTAAATACAGACTATATAGTGCAGTCCTTCATTGTTCCTCATGGCTATTGTTAATAACTGCTATTTCCATTTGCTTATCTTTTCTGTTGAAAATAATAAAAACAATGATAACCATAGAGCACCATAGTCCCCAGTTAAATGGCAAGCAGCTCATGGCCAGAAGACACACGGTCTCTGTTGGATTGTTTCTATCATTTACAGGCCTACTGTAGAAATGCTAATATCCAGTCCTTGATATGGACTACTAAATCTGGGTGAGACCTAAATAGAAGATTATTTCAAAACTACCTAGGTGATCCTGGCTTGCAACCAGGGCTGAGAACCAGTTTCTCACTGACGACCTGTGAGGCTGGCCACAGCACTCTGATTTTAAATACTACTCCCTGACCTGCAACAGTCTGTGATGTTTTAGGAAAGAGTAGCATATTTATCATGACTAGGGAATGATTAGCCTCTTTGAAATTTGGATTTTTTAAATAACTTTACCAGACTCAGTTTCAATGCTTTTCATTTTTTTACAAAACACATTTTAAGTAAGTGGCATTTATCAAGATATATACATTTTTAATTACATGCTGTTCACACGAAGGTCTTTATGATGCTTCTCTTCAGAATTACAGTGTTTGCTTGAGTGACTGTCTGTCTTTCCTGACAGCATCTTCCATATTCTCCCTTCGGGCCCCTGCATGCCTCATTCCTTCTTCATGAGCCACAATCTCTGCTTCTCCACTATCTAATTCTTCTCTGCTCTCAGGACTTTGGCATAGTTGTCACATACTATTCATAGACACAGTTTGTCCTGCTAAGTCTTGCTGACTCCAAGTGGAATTGTTGGGCTTTCCAATGACCTCCATGGCAATTTCTTTTTCCTTTCTCAGCTAAGCTTGCCAAAGGTCCTTGTGTGTTTACCACTCAGTGCTGCTCCCTGCATTCTAAATTCCGTGAGCACTAGAAGCATGCCAGCATCAGTGGCCATTATAGCCCCACATTCTTGCTTTGTCAAAGCACACAATAGGTGCTCAATTAATGCCTCTTTCGCTAACTTATTACATTCATTGGTTGCATGTGGAGGGGACAGACATGTGCATGTTCCAGTGCATGTGTGGAGGTCAGAGGACAACTTGTAAGAGTCATTTCCACTACTTTGCCACATAGACCCTACACATCACTCACGTCATTTGGGCTTGGCATAAACACCTTTACTCACTGAGCAATCTCAGAAGCCCTGGATAGATGGTTTTACTTGTGTGCATGTATATATGATAAGTGACAATTCCCTAGATGTGTCAAACTCAAATAACTCGCATAAAATGTCCAAACAATTGGTCATCGACCTTCCATGTGTTAGATGTGACTCCTTAAGAAAGCCCTTTGACTCTTTGAACTTAAATTTGAAACTAGGAGAAATTGCTACATACTTCCCCTGCCCCCCCCCCCAGACAAACCCTTAGAAATGCACAGCATAGCTTCTCTCTGACTCTAAGTGATTTTTGCTGGCCACACTCTTAAGGACTTAACATTACAAATTCACCAGTAAGACTCAAGTACAAAGATAGGAGTTTCTGCTGTTCCAGGTGAAACATTGCTCTGGGCTACATGTGGCCCTTGGTGAGGCTGCATCCCTGGGAACCGGTGTGCTCGGCAGTAAGATCCTCAAGCCCTGGGTGTGCGCCGTAGCTTCTTTAGAAGCCCCCAGGTACCCCAGAGTAGACACCGCCTCCTACCCACGAGTTGTGAGCGATGTGTTTTGTGTTGAAGCAGAAATAATGTTGTTCAAATGATAGCATAATAAACTAGTCATCACTTCTAATTGCTGCGATTAGCACTTTAAATTTCCCTTCTCCGCCATCATTGTTGTTTCCATTAAGCAGCTCTAACACTTGCAGTACTTTTCTACTTTGTCAAAGATCAAGATGCCACAGGAATATATTTGGGTTGTCTTCTGCAGAATACGTAATTTTGTTGTTGAATTTCACTACAGAGAACTGCGTGCTTCTCTAATGAATTAAAATGTAAATCTGGAACACTAGCTGGGCCCAATCCACCCACTGCTGATTTTGAAGCTCCTCAGCATATCAAAGCTATGAGTGTAGAGAAGGAAGGCAGGGCAGGAGACACCACCCACGGTATGTAGAGCAGGCATGCGTGGACTCCCGGACAGTGTCTGCGGAGCCCTGGGCAACTGTCATTTTGAATATTCTATGCTTCTTTTTATTGTTAGGTACAAGAAATGCCTGCATTTCATCATGCAAACTATGTCTCCGACTCCCTTGTATATCTTTGGAGAGAATGTGTATCTTGATTTTTTTTGTTTCATTTTTATGAAACATAATCTCTGCACTCTTGATCTGTTTCCTGCTTAATCAAATCACCTTGCAATTTCCTCAGATTTCAGTGATTATGAGTTAGTGGGAAAAAATAGTGAAAAAGAGAGAGAAAGTGTGAGTCTTGTAAGAACGTGGTTGGGACTCCACTAAAATGTCAGTCAGGATTTGAAGTCTCATCAAATCTCCCTTTCAGGGTTACTTGCAGACTGAATGAGATCATAAGCGAGGTATGAATGAGATCATTAGGATGTAATCAGCTCCCAGACAGCTGCTTTGTTCACTCCTGCATCTCTGCTGCCTTGAAGGGTGCCTGTTATAAACAGGTATTTACATATGCAAACTATCAGCAATAATATTTGATGCATAGGAGTACTAGAATATAATAATAGAAACTGGTTTTTTTCCCGAAATCAGTGTTGAAAGGGCACATGATCTATTCAGCAGACAAGATTCAAGAACAGGTTGCTATAAGAAATTATCTGAGGGAAACTTTTTGTTGGAGACATATGGATTGGTTGTGTTTTATAAACTTGTTCTAATAGTGTGTCTAAGTACATGGTTCATAAGGTTAAAAAAAACTATCTATACTTGTGTCTTAGTTACTGTTATGTTGCTGTGATGAAATGACATGACCAAGGCAACTTATAAAATAAAGAATTTACCTGGGAGCCTGCTTGCAGTTTAAGAAGGTGAGTCCATTCTGCTCACAGCAGAGAGTGTGGGGCCAGCATACAGGCAGCAGGCATGCATGGAGCTGCAGAAGTAGCTGAGAATTTACATCTCATCCTCAAAATGGAGGGAGAGAGAAACTGGGTCTGTCACTTTGAAACCAATTCTTCCAAAAGGCCACTCAGACTGCACCAAGACCATACCTCCCAACGCTTCCGGAGCCAAGTTTCACTAACTGGGAACCAATTATTCAAATGTATGAGCCTATGGAGACATCCCTATTCAAACCACCACAACCGGTCATATGTTTTCCACTCATGACATCAACAGTTATCTGTTTCCATAATCCAATGAATTAATATGACTTCCTAACACAGAAAGAACTTTGCTAACAATTATAGATTTTAAACATTCTGGGTCACTGGGAAAAAAAAAAAGAAAGCACAGAGAAGACATGAGACAAAGGGATGAGTGAAAATCTGGAATTGGGAGAAGGGTCCACAGAACAAAGAGCAGCCATCTGTACTTGGCACTGGGATAGTACTATCTGAACACACTCCTATCACAGCATCTGCCTCACTCTGTTTTTCCAACTGTTTCCTTAGAACATTAAAATCTACAAATTAGTAGAATGTGCAAAAATTAAAGTCCAAGAAGAGCATGGTAGTGCATGTTTCTAATGCTGAGAGTTGGCAGGTAGAAGTAGAGGTAAAAGACTCAGCTTATAAAGCACGTTGAAGAATATCCAGGGCTACCTGAGCCACTGTCTCAAAAAATTCCAACAAAACATAAAAAAGGTGCAAAAACAATTAATATATATCTTTATACCTAAAATCACTTCATTGGATATTTGCTTTATCCACATGTGTCCTGTATCTGCATATATCCATAATATCCACATGTATAAAATATAAAAACATTTTATAAAACATTTATAAAAACATTTGTAAATTATAGACACCTAGGTCTATCTATTTTACGTATTTCACCATCTGTGTCTGAATATCTAGCTCTTCTATATGGAGGCTATGACATTGGTCTGTGTGAGACATTTGACAGTAAAGCGACAGTAATTTTATTTGTACATCATTTCCCTGTTTTCATAGTCATGTTATTTTAACTGCCTGGATTTGGATGGGGGAGTCAATACCTAATAACTGATCATGCATTGTATTCATTGTATCATCTTATTCATTTAGCTTTTATTTATTTAACGTTTTTATTGATTCTTTGTGAATTTCACATCATGCACCCCAGTCTAACTCATCTTCCCTTAGTGCCTTAGTACCCACACTCTGCCCTTGCCACCTCCTCCCACCAAAAAGAAAAAAAAAAATATCTCATTGTGGAAGCTGTAGTATGTGGCAGTGTGACCCATCGGATACCCTTTTGTTCTTACATCTTTACTTGCAAATGTTCCTTACAATGAATTTGTTGCTTCTGCTGCCTTTATCAATACTAGATCCTCATCTGTACTCCTCTTGGAGATCCTGCTGTTGCCCTGTGTCACGGAGATCCTGAAGCTGTGGATTTGTAGAACAGGCCCGCTCACACTCTCCAGCAGGCCATCTATGGGGTAGATGTTGGGGCGGGCCAACTCAAAGCCCTGGGTCTGTGCCTGGGTAGTAGCTGACACCCACACCAGCAGGACTAGCTCTCCAGCACTGCCCAAGTGCTCATCCAGGTGCGGCAGATAGCAAAGGGAGGGGCCCACTCACCCATCCCATTCCAGCAGGGCCAGCTCTGTTATGCTGACCAGAAAAGGTATGGGGCCCACTCTCCTGATTGCTGCAACCAGTGAGGGGCTGGGCCAGCTCTCCCACCCTCGTAAACTGAGGCCAGCTCTTCCTTCTGTAATATGTGGGAAGGGGTGAGGCATGCCCACACCACTGCACTGCTGAGAAGTAGCTGGGCCATTTATCCCATGCTCAGATCTTCAGGATCTGGGACAGCTTACACGCAACCCCTCCCCTGAAACCAGGGCCAGCTCTGCTGCAGCTGGCAAGGGTGCCAGGGCTAACTTTGTACAGCTCTCAGACACAAACTTGGCTCCAGGCACCAGCCCAGATATCAGCCTGGCCTTTGGTGGTAACAACCCCTTGCTGCTGCAGGGCCAAAGACCCAGCCATAGACTTAGGTAGCATCATCAGTTGATCACATCAGGCTACTCTTCACTTTCCTTCAAGTCTCCTGTTCTGGCTCTCTTTACTACAGACACATCCTTCTGCTTCTCTTTCTTTTCCTTCTTTCTACCACTTACTTGCTCATCTCAGTGGCTCCCAGTACCTTTGGGTGTGGAGGTTTGTATCTGGAGTGTTGTACCCCACCTGTGCCATGTAGCACCAGGAAGGAGTCATCTTGGGTGTGGTCTACCTGCCAGGGCCTGTGTAACACGAGGCTGGGGAGACACCTCAGGCTTGCTTTGCCTACCCCAGCTACATGAGTTCAGATTGGGATCATCTCAGGTAGTCTGCCTGCTGGGGCTGAGAGAGGCCAAGATGGAGGTCATCTCAGGCTTGCTCTGCTTGCCCAGACTGCAATCCCCTTTAATATTGATTTGTCCCCCAACTTTTTGTTTTTAATGAAATTAATATTTGAGAAGATTCCAGGTTGTTTTGAAATGTAGCCTTGATTGGCATTTACAGGATTATTTTTGTTATGACTTTTAAAGTGTTTTTGTTGTTTTGTTTTGTGTTGTCTTATTTTCCTAAGAAACCAAGTAGGCAACTTTAACCAAACTGCACTTTATTTTTGGCATTCTTACCAACATGTGAGCCTTTTACAAACATAAGTTGTGGTTTACTGTGTCATAAGGCCCCACTCACTCTTGCTTGAGGGATATTTCCCCATCAATTTTCTTATTTCCTTTCCAGTCTCAGGCCCTGACCATATCTCCCAGAACTATTAGGTCTTCCTTAGTGCCTGACTTCTTAGTTTCCAGTCTTGGTCCTATCAAGCCAAGTTGAAACCAGTCTTCAGAATAATGCATATAAACATCAGCCCTGATCATGTCGTTCCTTGATGAAAGACCTTCAGAGGATTCAAAGAATTATGGGATGGAGTCCAAGCCCTTTAAACAAATAAAAAGGACCATCATGATTTGCCTCTTGTCTTTCAATTCATCCCGTATTACACTTTTTATTACAATTACAACAGAGCCTTGAAGTGTCTGAGTACCTTCCATTTGCTGAGCTGCCGTATACCAAGCACGACAGTGCCCCTGTACTCAGGAGCTCACATTTAATCCTTACGTTAATCTGAGATGTAAATAAGATTATCTGAATCTTACCTGTGAGAATCTGTAAGTACTAGAACCAAAACTTTAACATGAGCCAAAAGGTCTCGCTTTTTCCATTTGAGGGTTCCCCACTGGCTGCATTACTCTTTACCTCTATGCCTTCTGTGTACACAATGCCCTTTCTCCAACCCTTGCCTTTTACCAGCTAGTTCTTCTTAACTCCATAACTCAGCCATGGTGTCTAATATTACTTCCTTCATTGAATTAAATACAAAAGCCAGGCACATCTGTCCTAGTGTAACTCTAGTAATGTGTTTAAGTACATTATAATTTATACCTGTTGGCCATTATTTCTTATAGACTATCAGGACTAACCATTTATTATTCACAGCCAAGGTATCAGTCCTATAGACATTGGCTAGAAGAGAAGAGGATGACTATTGCCACCAGCCACAGAGCCACAGTTGTGTTGGGTTTTCTGATACAGCTAAGTTAGGAAAGAACTAGATACACTTAATAGTGTACATATATGAACCCAAAAGCAATAAACCCAAAAGCAATAACTAAATTGTGTCATCTAACTAGACAAATTACTTAGTTATATTGAAACTGATATAAAGAATATAGATTGAACAATTATTTTTTCTTTTATTGAAAATAGATTCTTCTCTTACATAACATATACTTATTATGGTTTCCTCAACCCTCTATTCCTTACAGCTCCTCCCCATCTTCCCTCTCATCGTTATTTGATCCACTGCCTTTCTGTCTCCCACTAGAAAAGAACAGACTTCTAAGAGAAAATACAATATAACAAAATAAAATATGATAAGATAAAACAAAATTATCACATCAAAGTTGGATGAGACAAACCAATAGAAGAAAAAATAACCCAAGAGAAGGTAAGAATTAGAGAACCTCTTGTTTGCACACTCAAGAATCTCATAAAAATACTAAACTGGAATCCATAATATAAACACAGAGAACCTGGTACTAACCCGTGCAGGCCCTGTGCATGGTGCTCCAGCCTCTGTGATTGAACAATGGTTTTAAACACTAACCAAACACTAGCCATATTCATTCCCTAAATCTGTTAAAAATACCTTTTGCATTTTAAGTGCAAATATATTTAACCTACTGTACTTAGGATCCATTGTACTTGCTTGTGAACATAAAATATAAGCATATACAGACTTATATTTTCTTTACTTGTATTCTACACATTTCAATGCTTTCATAACCATATTTTGTTGACCACATTCATATTTTCCTGGGTTGATTTCATTTCATCTATTCGTCCAGTCTTGGACATTTGTCCCATTTCAGCCCTTGCAATCATACTTAGCTGTTTTGAAAATAGATTTTGTTTCTGTTAATGGTTTCATTAAGAAAATTGAGAATAGTGCTACCTCAAGACCAAGATATTCCACTCCTGGGCATATGCGTGAAAGATGCTCCACCACACAGCAAGGACATTTGCTCAACTATGTTCATAGCAGCTTCAATAGTCAGAATCTGGGAACAACCTAGACATCCCTCACCCGAAGAACAGATGAAGAACGTCTGGTACATTTACATAATACAATACTATTCAGCTTTCAAAAACAAGGGAATCTTGAAATTTGCAGGCAAATGGATAGAACTAAAAAGGATCATCCTGAGTGAGGTAACCCAGACCCAGAAAGACACTCATGCTATATACTCACTTATAAGTGGATATTAGCCCAACATGGATGACCTGTGAGAGACTCCACCCAGCAGGGCATGGGGACAGATACTGGCACTTGCCGAAGAACTCTGGGGGAAGAGCTGTGAGTAGTATGAAAGAGATGGTGGATGGAAGGATGCAGGAGGGAGGTTGTCAGGAGCTCCACAAGGAGACTATCAGGACTGATGGATCTGGACCCAGGGGGACCTGCACAGACTGATACACCAACCAAGGACAGTGCAAACAGAAGACTTGTGCCCCCTGTTTGGGTGTAGCCAATGGACAGCCATTCTCCACATGGGGAACCAAGGAAGAGGGGGAAGACTGCCTCTGACAAGATCTCTTGTGCCTGGGATTTGATCACTCACCCTTGGAGGAGAGAGAGGCCCTGTGGGAACATAGAGGAGGGGAATGCAGACTATCCAGATGAGACCTGATGGGCTATGGTCAGATGGTGGGGGAAGAGGGCCCCAATTGTCAGAGGTATCAGGAAGGGAATGGATCTCAGGGGTGGGGAGGGTGGGAACAGCAGGATAAGAGCAAGAGGATACCAATATGGGTGTAATGTGAATAAATAATAATCATAATAACATTAATAGTATAATAATAATAGACATAATAATAATAAAACGAAAAAGAAAACTTCTAGAAACTAAAATAGAATCACAGATTATAAACATCATCATTATTATCAACATTATTTTTCAGAAGAATGATATCAATTTTAAAAAGCACTGGGAATAAGTAACAAATAGCTTAAACTTGAGCAATATTTTAACAGTCCTAACTTTAAGGGGTCATTAACATCTCAGAATTCACTGAAATAATTTTTTTGTTTCCTTATAATTCATTTTTCCATATGTAGGTTTGTGTTTGAATTTCTTTTATTTATTGTTTTATTAGGTACTTACATTTCCTTCTAAGTTTGAGAGTAGTGATCAAATTTTATAAATCTTAATCTGTAACTTTAGTATAACAATTAAAATTGGTTATATGAAATTTTAGCAGATGTTACCAATTTTTATACATTTCAGCATGTCAAAGTTTCTTTGAGTTTCTTGGGGTAATTATTATGTTCTTTGAGGCAAGCTTCTTAAGTTTTATCTTAATACTATTTAGAAAATTTTCCTATTTACTTTTGTTAAGAATGTTATTTTTCATATTTTTGTGTATCTACAGTTTTTCTATTATTTCCCACATCTTTCTTGGTATTCTACAAGTACCACACAATCACAAATTCAAACATCTTTTGATGTTTAATATCTGGAAGGAGCATATTCTCTTCCCCATTTCAAGTTTTCCACCACAATCTCACCTTCTCCCATGTTTTTCATAAGAATTCTATTGAGCTGTGAAATGTCAAATTACTAGTGAAATTGAAATTTTCTAAGTGTGTACATTTCTCTGGTGTGAGCAGATGACTTGATATCATTTTATTTTAATATATTTGAGAATTCCATATATATGTGCTGTATTTACACCATATCCCCCTCACCAACCCCAACACCAAGTCCTCCTATGATTTCTATTCCCTCTAAGATTAATTACCTGGTCTTCATTAAGAAAATATGTGTGTATATGCTACATCTGTGTACGTGTGTATATAGGGATGAGGACTTTGGGTTGGATAAACTATCAAGGGGCGTGAGGAAGATTGATTCTCCATCTCTCAGCAGCCATTAATTGCCTGTAGCTCTTTATCTAGGAGTAAGATCTGATATTTCTCCCACCTGTATTGACACATCAACTAGTGGTGGTGTGCAGATTTTGGTTAGGTGACCATATTTTTGAGATTTTTATACGTGCAGCTTCCATGTCATATATAAAAGATATTTACTGTAAGCAGATGGCCTGGTTCTCTGGCTCCTTTCCTCTTCTGTGATGTTTCCTGAGCTTTAATTTATAGGGGTAGTGTGGTAGATGTATCCCACCATCAGTGTGTGTGGGGTGTGTGTGTGTGTGTCTGTGTGTGTGTGTATCTGTGTCTGTGTTTTGAATATTTGTGAATTTCTGTAATGATTACAGCTACATTTATATGTAGGCATAATAATAAGTATTTAAAATGTAGTTAAAAATTATACTGGTTGTTTAAAGGTGTACAGAATAGGTTCTCCTTGATGGTTTGGTGGCCTCATCAGGCATCAGTAATTGATTAGGTTTAGAGTACTAGGCATGAGTTTTCTCCTACTAAGAAGGTCGTAAGCTCAGTTAGACCACTGTGGGTTGGTTGCTCCTAAGATGTAAGTGCCATTATTGTACAGTTGGGAGTGTATTTCCATGCTGTGGTGCACGCAGTTTGCTGTTCTTATTTTTCTTTTTTAAACTTATCTATTAATTCATGTTACACTCTTGTCGTATTCCCATGCCTCTTCCCCTCCCAGTCCCACCCTCCTTTCCTCTCCCCTATTCCCCTCCCCTATTCTTCAGAAGAAAGGAGCCCCCCCCCTCCCCGCCTTCCCATCTACTCTAGATCATCAAGTCACATCAGGGCTGAGCATGTCCTCTTCCCCTGAGCCCTGACAAGGTATTCTTGCCAGGGGGAAATAATTGATGAGCTGGCAAGAGAGTCCATATTAGCACGAGCTCTTAGTCCCCTTCCTAGGGACCCACATACATCCTGAGACACCCATCAGTCATATCTTTGTAGGAGCCATAGGTCCAGTCCATGCAAGGTCCTTGGCTGGTGCTTAGTAAGAAATAATTTTATTGACTCTTTGAGAGTTTTGAAAATTGTGTCCTGATCATAATAACCTTCCCAAATGCACCTCGGTCCCCTCTCTTTTCCTGCCCATTCAATTTTTAAGGTTTTAGACTTTATTTATTTTTACACTCACCAAGTCCAATTTGTGCTGCCCGGGTACTCTTGAATGTGTGGCACTGACTTTTCTCCTTTCAGCAGCTGTCCGTTTCCAGTAGCTCCATCGCTGAGGTTGGAGCTGAAGATGGGGCTTTATACTCTCCATTCCTTTCCGTGCTAGCTCTTTTTTTCTGGCTTGAGATTGCACAGGCTTTGTACGTGCAGTCACAATTGAGGTGAGCTCATACCTACAAGCTGCCTGCTGCAACTTGAGGACACTGTTCCCTTATAGTAATCCACTGCCTGTGGCTCTTATCTTCTCTGCCCCTCATCCAAGTGATTCCCAAACCAAGGGAGAAGGGAGTGTGCTATAGATACCTCACTTAAGGCTGAGAATTCTCCAGCCTCTGATTCTCCATGTTAATCACCATCCACTACAAATACAGGGCCTACATATAAACCCACACTTCTGTAGCCACCTGTTTGTTTGTTTCTGTTTTAAAAAAAATCCAACCATGTACATTGGCCGAAAGACAGCATCTTCATCAAATCGTGTTGGTCTAGTTTGGATGACTAACATAGTACAATGAACATAAGACCGGACACCTTGGGCCTGATAGAGGGAAAAGTGGAGACTACGTCTGAACTTATTGGTACAGAAAAGGATTTTCTGGACAGGACCCTAATAGTGCAAGCACTATGACCAACAATTAATAAATGGGACCTCATGAAACTAAAAAGGTTTTATACAGGAATGGCACCACCATCCCAGTGAAGAGGCAGCTTACAGAATGGGAAGAAAATGTTTACCAGCTGTATGCCTGTCTGAGGATTCGTACTTATTATTATTATTATTATTATTATTATTATTATTATTATTATTATT
>OU015743.1:60433125-60452103 GCA_907169655.1 Acomys percivali | reverse complement strand
GTGTGTGTGTGTGTGTGTGTGTGTGTGTGTGTGTGTGTGTGTGTGTGAGCCTTGTGGCCCTGTGGACTTTAACATCTCTTAAAGGTGCACAAATGAATACCACATTCAGAATTCCTACTGGGATGCTAAGCAGAATGGGAAAGTGAACTAAAATTTAGATTTGTACCTACCAGGGAAGGTAGTATTTGCTAAGCAAATTAATAGGATAAACACATTTGCAATAGACTATTCAAGCTACTTAAGAAAAATAGGTTGTTTTGAGGCACTTATTCACATGCTAATGATTGATATACTAATTATGAGTCATTCTTATCTCTTCACTAAAGCCTGCTCCCTGGGTACCTGCTTTTACGCTAACTTTCGTAAGTCACTCTTTCTAAATACACAGAGTAGCATTGCCATCTAAGAAAGGAAATTGTTTCCATGGAGGTTTCCCACTGATTCTGACAGGCGCACCTGGCCCTCCTACCCTCAACCCAATTAAACCTTTCACCAAGAAACATAGATTGAGTGTCTCCCATGTAAGTACTGCTAAGAGGATAGAGAGGCCGGTGAGGGCAGGACAAAGGTACAGTGGGGTGTCTGCAAGATCTAACATCCTTGGGGGATGCTCCAGATTGACTGTACTGTGTAAACTAGGTGGATTTGTAATGTTAGTGACATCACAGATTAGGAAGCTGATTTTTACTATTCATGATTGGCATCACAACTAGATACAGTGTAGAAAGGCCTGGCAGCTCTGAAGAGGCATGAGGAGACCTGACACTGAAAGACACTAGTGTCTCTTCTGGTCAGAAACTCTGAAGTGAGATGAGACCTTTGACTAATTTTCTCTGATCCAAACCCATAGGTCTTAAAGAATCAAACAGAGTGGTTTGGTATCTGTCTGCATAAAGACCACTTTAGGAGACAAAGCATGCTTCCAAAAGGAGAGTGGTGGCACACAACTCTAACCGCAGTGCTCACAAAGCAGAGTCAGGGGCATCCCAGCGCAGCAGGGCCAGCCTGTCTGATACAGGGCGCTCCAGGCCAGGCTGGGCTACAGAGTGAGATTCCTTCTCAGGAGAAAAGCGAAGGCCTTCTCCCATACCTTGAGGAACAGCATGTACTAACTTCTCTCGCATTCTGCTTATCCAGCCCTCCATGCATATCGGATCTCCTTTAGTATATACTTTGAACTCAACTCTTCTTACCACAGTTTTGTACAAGCCATGCCATTTTATTGCCTGATTGTTTTATTAGTCCTCAGAAAACATTTTATTCTTGCCTCCTTAGAGCCTCTCGTGACCCTTTAAGGTTTTGTGACATGTAAGAAGCTGCAATAGTTTCTCACCAGACCCCAAGTCAGATGGACTTAGGACACCTACGCTACTTGCCCCATCTCACTGTTGCTTGGACTCCTGTTGTCTCCTCCTTCCTCCTCTATGGCTTCACACTTGCTGTCTCTTCTGTCAGGGCCCTTCTTTCTCCAGAGATCACTCTGCTCTTGTCCCACGTGCCTTTCTCACAACAATTCACAGCCTTCTTTATCTACTCGTTTAAGTCGTAGAGCCCCTATTGATACCTCATTACCTCCCCCTATTTTTTTTTCTTAAGGACTTAACCATTGTTGACCAGCTATATTTCTTTCTTTCTTTCCTTTCCCCTAAAAAGGCATATCTTTTTTGTTCAATGCAACATTTTTAACTTTTAAAAGTGGGCTTAGTGCATAGCGGTATTCATTTATTAAAGGTCTGTCTTTTATTCTATAAGTTGGACCACTACTGGCCATTAATTGTATTGTTACCTACATTTCAGATCTATCAGACAAAGGAAGTGTAAAGTAAGCAATATGGTACCCATTGCTGATTTGTCTCCACAGTTTCTTCCCCCCCCCCAAAAAAAAAGTAATACGAGTTTATTGTAATTGAGAAACTGCAAGCTAAAACAAAAACACCACAAACATACAAAAACAAACAAACAAGACCCATGGGAGCTTACTGAGATGGAAGCACCAACCAAAGAGTATGCATGGACTGGACCTAGGTCCCCTACACACATGTAAATGATGGGCACTTTAATCTTCATGTGGGTCCCCTAGTAAGTAGAATGGGTGCTAACTATGACATGGCCCCTGGCAGCCTGCTTTCGATCACTTGCCTCTAACAGGGCTGCCTTGCCTGGCCTCAGTAGATGACCTCAGTCCTCATGTGACTTGATGTGCAGGGATGGGTTGGTGGGGGAGGGTAGGACCAGGAAGAGAGGAGGGAGGGGACTAGTATAGAGATGTAAAGTGAGTGTGTAAATTAATAGCTCTACTGTGCTGTTGAGTCCCATCATTTACAGTTCTTCCAATGTCCCATCTTCATGAGACTGGTCCTTGTCATTTGCCCCTAGTAGTACCATCCTCTCAGGCTGCATGGTGGTCTGCTGTTTTTAGTATATGATCAAGGACTTTATCTTCACTAATACTAGCTTCTGAGAAAATGTCAGAGTGCATTAGTCACTCACACTAAAGGAGCGTGCATTTGCTGCAGGGTTACTGCACCACTGGAAACAAGGCAAGTCCCGCCCTGCTGCTGGACAATTGTTGCATATGTTTCCCTTATCCATTTCCAGGTCATTTGCATCACCCTACTTATGGCTCTTAAATGAGTGGCGTTCCCCACCTCTGCAGAGTCATGTATTTCTCCGGAGTTTTCTGAGATAATTACTTAAATGCCAATGAGTTCATCAGAGAGCTATGATTATTAATCAATGTGAAAATATCAAATTCATCACTCAAATTTCAGTACTGTAAGACTAAACTAATATACTTTTATATCCTAGTTTGTGTTAAAAATAGTTATTTTGTGCCAAAATGCTCATTTACCACAGTGTTATCTCCCATAGGCAACTTCACTCTGTGGGCAACTTCGCTGGCAGCTAGCTATTGCTTAAGCATAGGTCAGATTCTTCAGGCCAGAATGGCTTCACCTCAGTTGCAGACTTGTTTCTGTCTTCTGAGCTCTGGTACCCATGGCAACATCCTTCTTGATTGTTAAGATTCTACGTTAATTCTTTTTGTTCTTCACCTGAGATGTGTCCTTCCTCACTCTCAATAGGAACTTCACTAATTCTCTGGGCACTCTCAACCATTGTGTCTTGAAGCTTTGCTGTCTAACCCACAACCTTTGTCTAACCAACAGGACACACATGTATAGTCATATAACTGCACTTTAATTATTAATAGTGATAAATATAATTTGGCAAATACTATGGATGTGGTAAGATCTGGTCTAAGTGCTCCCCACACATCACTGAATCTAATGTCCACAGTAACTCATGAAGTTTATCTTTACTTTCTGAAAGAGCTAAGAATTTCTAGTAGCTAGTGATGAAACTGATATGAAATCTTTGCAGGAATACATATGTGTCTATGTGCTTTTGAAAACTTAAAAATTATTTAGAAAGTAAGAATGTGTGTTTTTACTTTTAATGAAAAAAAAAACACTTTAAAAAGACAAAACCGAAAATAATTGTATACTTAACCTTTGAATATACCCCAGTGCACGTGTTTTGAACATGTCTGTCACTCCCTATCTCAGGTCACTTTTGGCATCTTCTGACAGCTTCACTTCCATCTTATCTTTGATCATCCTTGAATGCATGATTTTTTATATTTCCTCCCACTGTGGGCACTACAGGTGATAAATCTCCTTACATGCCTATCAGTGTTGTAGCGCCTTAAGTTTCTCTCTTCCCGACAATCTTGCACCTTCCTCCTCTTCCTGTCTCCTTTTTTAAACAGCTATGAATGGTACCCTGCCTGTTTTTAATTTACACCTTGGTGTTGGCTACATATCAAAGGCAGAACAGTTGGGATGCTTCCTAAAATTCATATTCCTTGGGTCCCTCCCTCAAAAGATGATTCTGTAAGTCTGGCTTGGTGGGGTTTTTGTTTGGAGGGGATTTTTTCCCCAGGAGTTTCTAGTGATAGTCATATGTAATGGAGGTTTAAATTCAATATTCTAGATGAAAATTGGTCCGATCACTTGTTTATTTAAAGGCCTCTATTTTCGGATAATTAAATACCATCCAACAAAGTATTTTTTGTAAAAAATTCTTTACAAAGAGAAAGATGTAACGTCAGAGCTTTCTATAGGAAGGGTCTTTTATGTATCCACTTTCATTCAGCTCAGCCAATCCTTTTTCTGAAGCTTCTATGAGCCTTCCTGGTAAGCACCTAATAAGCACTTGTCTATGCAGAGCTTGATGTTGCCTTGGGCTTGCTGCACTAAGACTAAATTGGTCCCATAGGCTCAGAAGACGTAAATTTTGGATGATTACAAATAGGTGCTTGTGGATGTGTGTATCTCTAAACCATATGCACATATATTTGCTTTACATATATATTTGCAGAGAGAGATGTTTCGGTGATATTATATGTAATTTGTGTACAAATAGTGCAGTCTATACAAAAACACAAATCTTGCCTCTTTCATAATTTGACTATCTATAATATTCTGTCATCTCACCATAGTACAGCTCTGTTGTTGTCAAGAATGCTGGCTTGAAATGCATGGGTGGTAAATAGCAGAGGAGGAAATGAAGATGTGTTATTGTTGAAAAGCTAGATTAGGAGGCACCTGGCTTATGACGCTGATCAAATATAAAGTATTTGGTGTATTTCCTGTTTAAGCCTAAAGTTAGCTATAGAGCCATTTTAACCATGGTCAAGAGGTAGAGGACAGAAATCTGAATGCCGCATGGATGCTGAAAACGGTTCGCAGAGAAAAAAAAGACACACATTTTCTTCTCTGAAGTCTCCATGTCGAATACAATCTCTGACACTCAGGCACTCAATAATTAATTAACAAATGGTTAAAAGCTTATTTGCAAATCATTTTATGAAATCTAAGTTTGATTACTTTTTCATTAGATACTATCCACCTGCCTATATAGCTTTGGAAATATGTTCTCCTATTTTTATGTTGATTATATATCGAGGCAACTGCTTATTGTAGTCCAATGCCTTCTTATGTCACAGTTGATCAAGTTGAGAACCTTGCACACAGTAGGCAAAGGATCTGCCACTGAACTACATGCCAGTCATGGTATCCATACTATAAAAATAAGTCATGAGGCACAGATTACATAGCATAGAATGTGGAACAGGATGGATCTTCTGATTTCATCTCTAGGAAGTAATGACTTAATGCTGTATTTTATTAAGTGCTGGTTTCTAAGATGTCTTCTGTATCTCCCTATACATAAAAGTGAAAGAGAGATAAACATGTTTTTTGTTTAGATCACAAGTAGGGCATGAGAAAAAGACTTGTGAGAGAGCAGGTGATGTTTATCCCCTTAGAAGTCGAACCACCATGTGGGGGAGATTGGTTATTAAGCAGCTGAAAAACATCCTTGAACAAATTCTGAGAGGAGGTATAAATGTGAGCCAAAAACAGGAGGCGGGGCCTTTGGAGACTTGGGATAGTTCTGGTTGTTCATCGCTCCACTTCGAGACGCTCCTGAGAGAACCACTCGAGGGAAGGCTTCGGGCTCCAGGCTCCTGCTGAGGTTCCAGGTTCTGGTTACTCCAGACGCTCCTAGAGAGAACCACTCGAGGGAAGGCTTCGGGCTCCGTGCTCCTGCTGAGGTTCCAGGTTCTGGTTACTCCAGGTTCCAGCAGAAGAAATCCTGCTGATTATGCCAGGAGAATCATTCCTTGGAATTGATATCCTTACGGTTTTGTTATTGTATTCTTTAATCTTCTTTTCCTATTGTTTAGGTTAGACGGGTAATAAGTGAGGTATTCTCGGTTAATAAGTTCATAATAAAACATATTTGTTAAGAAAATTGAGCCTACATAAAAGCTTGCTGACTATAATGTGTGATTACATGTAGATCAGTAAACTGGCATAAACATGCAGATTCTTAGTACTATAGGTAATATTACATAGTTTCTGGACCGCACCTCAGTCGATATAGCATGAAAGGTAAGACCAAACACTCCTATAGCCACATTTCTGGTTTTAACCTTCCTAATGCTGTGCCCCTTTAATGTAATTACTCATGTTGTGGTGACCTAATCATAAAATTATTTTCTTTGCTACATCATAACTGTAATTTTGATACTGTTAAGAACTGCAATGTAAATGTCTGATGTGCAGGATACATGATATGTGAACCTTGTGAAAAGTCCATTCAACCCCCCAAAGAAGTAACAACCCACAGGGTGAGAACCACTGGTTGAATTCATTCTTTCCCCTAAGAGACTGGATTTCTCTGAACCACCATTTTTATAGCTGTAAGATATGGATTCTTAGTTTAAGATTAAATAAACTGATGTGCAAAGTGACTAGAAGAATTCAAGTACCTAGTAATTCCTGTTACGAGTTTCTTATGATCATCATTACTGTACAGGAAAGGAAACCTCGTGCTCAGTGACTTTACCTGTCTGACGGGAATGTCTGAGAATGTAGTTAACTCTGGGATTACATCTAGCTCATCTGGACAAAAACGCCGTGGTGCTTGTCCCTGTGCAGTTGACAGCTGTCAAGAATGATGGACAATTGCTTAATAAGCTATGAGAAATTGAATAATGAGTTTGACCAGAGACAAAAGAAAAAAACGCACAGAGGAGAAGCTGTATGTTAACATTTTAGATAAATAGCAAGGCATAGTGATGGTGGCATCTGAGTCATATAAAATAGTAATAAAGTAAACGAAGGATTTTCAGAGGGCAGCGAGTGGGAACCAAGCCCAAGATAAAGGTGTGGTTATAGTGACTGGAACATGATTCTATCATACCCACCCATAGAAACACAGAGAAAGCAAGAAGTAGAGACAGACAGGCATTGTACCCATGAGCTAGGCATAGGATGTATCGGTGACTCGAGTGAACTGTCAAAGGCCTGTGTAGAACCTTCCATGCCGTCAGTTGCAAAAGTGAATCTAAAATGTGACATGATCCGAACACTGTGCTCCGGGGCCCTATCCACTGTTGTGCAGTGCTCCACGTGTAGCTCTCACATGATCTGAAAACCCATAAGGAATGCAAAGGTCTGGATCCAGCCCACAAATCTAAACTTCTAGAAACCCAGCCATTTATGTTGTAGCAAACCATCCAGGTTGTTCTCATAGCTTAAATACTTGAGAACCAGTGTTCTAATTCACTCATTCAAATAATAGTCTTCGGAGGATTCCTAAGGCCCTAGGCAGCTACATCAGCAATCCAGATGCATTTAAGGAACTCAGCCAAATTATGGGATAAAAACATGCAAGAGGAAGATAAAAAACATGAAAGATGACACAAATGATATAAAACAGAACGGAAACTAGTAAAGTATGTGTGCACATTTCACAAAGTGATGACAGCAGCGGGGTGGGGTCGGGTGGCATAGTGACCACAAACATTCTCTGACAAAATAGCATTTAGGGTGAATTCTGTGAATGGGCTTTTCCCAGTTAAAGGCGTGTGGTCATAGAGAAGCAGAGGACCAACTCAGTCACAGAAAGATGATAGGAAGAGCAACAGGAAGCTGAAAGATGAACAGGCACCATCAGAGACACAATTCATCATCCAGGTTCCTTGGCCTTCTGGCCAAGATGGAGAACCATTGGAAGACATGTGGACAGGAGCTGTCCTTTCAGAAGACCGCTTTGGCTTTATTGCAGTGTATATTTCATCCCACTGTCTCAATTCACCTGCTGTCAGTCTGCAGACCCTCAGAAATCTCTAGCATTTCAGGCCCTCTGCCTTCTGCATGGAAAGCCCAGCCCCAAAACCTCTTTTCTAATCTCTGAACTTTCTAACCTTACTGTTCCCCTGGCTAGTTCAAAAGCATTTATTAGAGTTTGAGTTTTAAACTGGCCTCCGACCATGAAACCACCAAGAGTTTCAATTTAATTTCCCTTTCATGCCTGTTCACACCTTGACTCCTTTTGAGAAAAACCAACTATTGATATTGATAATAAGCTCATTTTATGCTTTGGAAGGGAAAAAATGCCTAGCTGAATCCACTATTAAATACACTCCTCTCATGATGAAATCTGCATTTAAGTCAGACTTCTATTAGCTGAGAAAAGAGTGTCCGCTGAGGTATGAAATGTTTATTGTAGCTAGTTCCTGCGAGCACTGCCAGAAGAGAGATAGTATTTTCAATGGCCAAAATCCACAATGCACAAGACATGAATTATGTATGTCTGTCTCTTTAGAACAAATCAGCATAAATTATCCCATAGGGCAGACTGCAGGAATTAGGGACCCCTGGAAAAATATTATCTTGGGCTGTCTTCTTGGCATCAGAAACTTTGGGGATGGGATAGTGTTGGCCGGCTGCATGAGTTTCCGAATCATCACCTTCAGCGTTTCCAGGAAAATGGCTGGCAGTGAGCAGTGACCTGCATGTCTAACCATCATCAGTCAAGACAGAAGTAATCAACACATGATTATTATTCTCATCAGCCCAAAGCACGAAAATAATTGAGTGAAAAAAAAAATCCTAGCATTATGTGAAATGATTACTGCCTTTGAGCCATGACAAACAATGATCTCGCTCTGGCGCTAGGCAGTAAAACAAATGGGGAGCTGCCTGCTGCTGATGCCAGAAACACTACCAGATTCTATAGCCACCCACCCACCCTAGATGTGAATTCGTTTTCGGAGCTCAGGAGACACCTCTGAAATGCCCCTCTTGCATGTGCCATTTGACTGCATGTTGCAGAAGTTGGCTGCTTTACACAAGCCTACTCTCTAGCTCTCAGGCTCACATTCACATTTGAGACATCAATTATGGAACGTGGAGACCCACTTGTTGCTTTCAAATGAACGCTGTCAAACCAGGCAGCTAGGCAGGCAGCAGATGCAATAAAGGGTGTCCTCACCTTCCCAAGAAAAAGGATGGAGATGAAGACAGGATCAGAAGATATTTCAACATTGTAGATCAATTTTTGGAGGGACAAGTCACATGCACCCAGAACACTGAGCTGGGAAGAGTCAAAGATACTTTATAGGAGGATTGTAATTGGTAAATTTAGCCTTCGGGCTCCTTGGCCTCATTCTGCAGTGTAAGGTCAGCTGTTAGCCCACCAAGTGCTTTGTAGGTATTAGATGCTGCTCTGCATGCCTACTGGATGGTTGATCTATGTAGACCACAGTTGTCACAATTATAGGCACTAACAACAAACATTCTTAAATGCTTAAGTATAGAGTTGTTAAAAGTTATTTCAAAAAGTATAGGAGTGTGGAGCTCTGAGAAAAAGAAGCTACTTTCAGCTTTTAGCTCCAGCCACCTAATGTGGTTGAAAGAGGTCATTTGTCACAGGTGGAAAAAGCTGAACACCTGAGAACCAAAGGCTTCTCTTGGGCCAGTAAAAGAATGGAAGACACAAAGCAAACTTGAGCCAAAAAATCTGGAAGGAGATATGAATCCAGAGGGCTGCAACTGAGAGTGGCATACCTGGAGAGATGCTTCGGAAGCCAGACGCTAGCAGGGAGAGCCCAGTGGTGGGCTTGATGAGCTGCCAGGAGCTGCATATAATCTGCCTGAAAAGAAATTCCTGGGTCCCATGGTTTTAGGCATATCATACTTTTAGATTCTCTGAAAATTCAACAGATTGTCACATTAAACAGACAGAAAATACCAATTCTTGGACTTGGCAAGAGAAGAGAAACGTTGTGAAATATTTCCAGCAGAATGTCATAACAAATGTGTACTCTCAAGAGAAAAATAGAAGCAGAGCCTCAGCTGCACCACTCCAGGAAAAGGGGCACTCACTTCTCTGACTCAACCACACGCGGGCACCCCTACTTCTCCTGTGTATGAAAAAACCAATACTTATAGAAGGCGCATCCAAGAAGCACATGTTCATTAAATGCCAGGTATCTGTTCATAAACCTATGCAAATTTTCCTTCCCATACTTTGTCCTTAAGTCATAGCAGTGGCCCCCGTGAACAAATGACAGAGTATTCAACAAGACACAGTTTGAAAGGACTTGAAAGTTGCTGGTGACTGAAAATACAGCAAACACCACGTGTGCTCCAACTCCTCACCAGGCAGATGGTAAAGGAGCAGCAGAGGGTTATTCACTTCAGCTCCTCACTCCTAACCCACCAGGTCCAGCTTTCAACAGAACATATCCAAATATGGCAAAAGGCAAGATGAATTATAATCTGAACAGACAGAGAAAAGACACTGACTCGCCCAGACATCCGCTTTGGAATTCTGGAGAAGGCATGGGATTCAACTAGCACTTATGTGTCACATGCCTCAGGGGATGTGTATGAACAAAGAGGCAATGCGGTCGGCGAAAATGAAAACTCAAATATTCAAAAATTATATTTAATAATGGAAAGCAGGCTGATTTCAATGAACTTATCAGGAAACATTTAAGAAATTGAGAAATAATCAGCGATCTGTGAGATGAGTCAATAAAAACTTGAAAACAAGTTGAGTGCAGTGGTGCATGCCTGTGATCAAAGCACTCAGGGAGGCAGAGGCAGGCAGATCTCTATAAGTTCGAGGCCAGGCTAGTCTACAAAGTAAGTCCAGGACAGCCAAGGCTACACAGAGAAACCCTGTCTCAAAAACCAAAAACAAAAAAAACTTATAAATCACCACACAAATTCTGAGGGATGACAATGAAAAAATGCAACAGTTTGTGCAAGAATAGGGCAATAATTCCAAAGGAATAAGAAGCACAATTGGAATACAGGAAATATTCAAAGCAATGATGAGTATTACTTCCCACAGAAAATAATAGTTACTATAGCTCAGATCCAGGAAACCATGATTTAAATAAATAAATAAATTTCACCTAAGCACTCATAATCCAGAAATAAAACATGAAAAGAAAATCACTGGAAAGAAGCTCAGGTTTGTGGTTAGAAAAACATTTGGAGATTGGAAGAGCCACAGGGTTTCAGATGTAGCTTAGCTGATAGCACACTTGTGAGGCACACACAAAGCCCTAGGTTTGTTTGCCAAGACTGCATAGAACAGATATGGTGGCACACGCCTGTAATCTTGGCACTCAGGAGGGAGACATAGAAGGATCAGGAGTTCAAGGTCATCCTCAGCTACACAGTGAGTTCAGTGCGAGAGCCTGTTGTGAAATTATGTCTCAAAAATACAAAAGCATACAAATTACACCAAACTTGTAAAAAAAATAAACATATTATACAAACAAGAAGATCATAAAATGATATAGCTAAGCTGTTGAAAGAGGAAAAAGTAAGATATCCTAGGAAGTTAATTCTTCAAATGTGAAGGAATTCAAAGGGTTCAGGCATACCTGGCCAATATTGTTGGCAGAAAAATCTGGCATGCAAGAAATTCTAAAATGGATTCCTCTGAGAGAACCAAGATGATATAGGTAAGAAATTAAGATATGTGTAAATAAAAGCATTATATCATAGAAGGAATATAAATAGATTTATTTTTCTTAATCTTAATTGGTGCAAAAGACAGCTGCTTAATGATAGCAACTTTGTATTTTGTGATTGTAGCCTGTAGGTCTGTGAGATGAATTATGGGAGTGGCGTATGTATGGAGGAGAGGAGTTGGAAATATCCTGTTAATAAAACACTTATACAACATAATAAATAACACAGTCTTATTTAATCATGTGCTTAGAATAGTTTAAATTTTTATATTGATAACATGTTTTAAATGAGGATTTTATGAAGAATAGTTGCTATTGTAAGATAGAAGTACAAGTAGCATTGTAGAAAATTCCCAATTAAATGCAAAGAAGGCATAAAAAGAACAGAGAATAACTTTATTCCAGTTAGAACATTCCAGTGCTCAGAAAGTTGATGTAAGGGGTCAACCTAGGCTCCGTGGTGAGGCATGCTTTTTTTTTTTTTTTAGTTTTTTTTATTGAAAAATAAAATCATTCATATTACATCTCAATTGCTATCCCATGCATCCTCCCATTCCTCCCTCCCTCCCACTTTCACCCCATTCCCTATGACTGTAACTGATGGGGACCTCCTCCATGCTAGGGTATCAAGTTTCTTCTTGGGAGTCTGCTATCCTTCCTCTGAGTGCCATCGGGCCTCCCCATCAAAGGGGCATGGCCAAATAAGGGGCACATGCTTTTACAAATAGAATAAAATCAGTTATAAACATGATGAACATAAACTTAGCAGTATAAATGATTGCCTTAAATGTTTATGGCTGAACAAAAAAACTGTATAATGAAGACCAAAGTGGGTTTAAAGAAAAAACAAGGTCAACTCTATGATTCTATGATATCTATAAGAAATCAAATTTTAGAGGTTAAAAGTAAAGCAATAAAAAATTCCATAATTATAACAAACTAGTCATACAAATTCAAATAAAGGCAATTTCAAAACACACAGAATTACTGGGAATAAATAATAAAAGCATTGCATAACTACATATTCATTTATCCAAGAGTACAATCCAAAAATACATAGTGCAAACCCACAGGGAGCCCATTGAGGCCAGAGCTCCAGAACAGCAAGGAGACATCGACAAACCCATCATTATATTTGGAAACTTTAACAGCCTTCTTTAAAAATTGATAGCTCAAACAGGAAGAAAAATCAATTGGGAAATAGTTGCTATCAAGAGCAATTGTGATTT
Source organism: Acomys percivali (assembly GCA_907169655.1). Taxonomy (NCBI): domain Eukaryota; kingdom Metazoa; phylum Chordata; class Mammalia; order Rodentia; family Muridae; genus Acomys; species Acomys percivali. The sequence continues at coordinate 60,439,527 of OU015743.1, read as the reverse complement.
GACCTAATTGACATCTGAGAAAGCCCCCTGCCTCTAGAATCAAATGTTCCACCTTCTTAGGCTAACACACAACTGACACCAAGTTAGAACACAAGTTGCATAGAATCAGCTCAACTTTAAATGAACAGAAAAAAAAGTATGTTCTCAGACCACAATAGAATTAAAGCAGAAATAAGCAAAATAAACCACTTGGGGGGATTACAATATGTATTAAAATTAAATCACAAACATCCTAAAAAACAAATAGTCAGAGAAAATCTGTAAAAAATAAATATTATCAGCTGAAAGGAAATGAAAGTATTTTTTAATTATTTGTAAGATATAATTATTTGTAAGATATAAAGTACCACTTACAATGCAATTTGCAGCATCAAAGGCATGTACCCCAGCAGCTGGGAGTGGGGGGTGGGGAGATGGGAAGGGTGAAAAAAGACAGAACAGTGGTACTTAGGTGTCACCAGAAAGGAATGAGACAGTCTGGTGAGGGACTGCACAATGTGATGACTACAAAGTCTTTAGATAACACATTAAATACTTCAGAAGGTTGAAAAGGGGACTGTGCATGTATTAACCTCATGGCAATGATGTTTAAGAAAATAACGGTTTTCCCACACATGTACACACATACATATATGCTGACTATTCATTCTCAGTTCTTTCAGGGGCTGTCTGCTTCTTCCAGAACGCTGACAGAAAGATCTAGTGCAGCTGTTCTGGACCTGTGGGTCAAGACCCCTTTAGGGGTCAAATGGCCATTTCAGAGGAGTCGCATACCAGATACCCTGCACTTCAGATATTTACGTTGCAACTCATAACAGTAGCAAAATTGCAGTTGTGAAGCAGGAACAAAATACGTCTAATTCTAGAGTCAGGGGGCTTTCTCGGATGTCAGTTGGAGGTGACCACAACAGAAGGAGCTATGTTAAAGGGCTGTAGCATTAGGAAAGCTGAGAACCGCTGATCTAGTGTATAAATATATAGAACGTATAATATAAAGACCACATTAAATATGGAGGCGACTGTAAACATCATCCATTTGTTACTTAGTTTCTCTGTCAACTTGATACAACCTAGGGTTACCTGGGAAGGGAACCTCGGTTGAGGGGTCTTCCGCATGATTTTGGCTTGGGAGCATGTCTGGGGGTTTTCTTAACTGAGGTAGGTAGACCGAGATGGGCTAAACCACACCGCCCCCTTGGCAGGACTGACTGTCCAAGAGTGAAGAAAGCTGGCTGAAGCAGCAAGCAGTCAAGAGGCCAAGTGTGTATCCTCTATGGATGTGATACCTTAAATCTCTGTGCTTTTAACTGAGGATGGGATGCTGCAAATCGCTGCCTTGACTTCCTAACAGTAATAGACTGGAATCGGGCAGTGTAAGCCAAATAAACTCCTTTTCTCTTATGCTGCATTTTTCAGGGTGTTTGTCACAACAAGATAAATGGAAACCAGGACAACCAATTCGAATGTTTCTCTGTCTTCACAAAGCCTACGAACAATTAGGGGAAGTTGTCAGGTCTGTCTCATGAGAGTCTGATTCTGGCTGGTCTCAGGTGTTCCTGGGCATCTTGTTTTTTTTAACAAGCATCCTCAAATGATTCTAACTGGTTAACTTTCCCCTTTCTGTCTCCTCACTTGACAAGCCAAACCTGATATCCAAGAAGGTGGCAGAATTCACCAAATGACATTCACCAAATGACAAAATTAGCCAAAGATCTGAGAACTGACAACAAAGATCACTATAGGCATCTCTTACTTTTAGAAAATATCTCAATGTTCTTGCAGTCCTAAAGAAAACTTTTTTTAAAAAGTTTTCCTCGTGTAGGTATGCAAAATAAATAAATAATAAATAAGAGTCAGCCATGGCTGTATCCCTTCCAGATAAACTCTGGCAAATTTGGTGAACGTGGCTTATTTAGTTCGTATGGCTTTACGTATAGGTTAAATGTATCTGATTTTACTATTAACGTCAATACTCTTTTCCTGGCGGTCAATCATTGAAACCAGGACTCTCTGTAAGCTAGGCACAAGTGTTGCACCAGTGAGCTACAATCCCAGCCCACAACATGCTCTTTTACCTGTGTTCAAATTGTTACATCGATGAGCTTTGCATTTCACCTTAGTAGCCAGAGACAGAGTTAGCGAACCATCTTTCCTTTGCTGTTTTCCATGGTTTCTCCCGATATCCTTAGTAACCATGCTGAGCTTTAGGCATGTGTCTCGGTAGGGTTTTGTTGCTGCAAAGAGACACCATGAGCATGGCAACTCCTATAAAGGAAAGCATTTGACTGGGGCTGGCTTACAGTTCAGAGGGTTCATCCCTTATCGTCATGGAAGGAAGCATGGGGGCGCGCAGGCAGACATGGTGCTCAAGAGTGAGCTCAAAGTTCTATGCCTTGATCCACAGGCAGCCGGGAGTGACCACAGTGAGCCTCTAGGCCTGGCTCTTAAACCTCACAGACTGCGCCAGGGACACACTTCCTCCAAAAAGGCCACACCTACTCCAAGCAGGCCACACCTCCTAATAATGCCACTCCCTCATTCAAACCACCACAGCAGGCGCATACAAATCCATTACTAACTGGTGAGAGGTATAAAATCCCTAGGTATCATAAGTTTGACATTGTTCTTTCTCGTCATAACAGCTCTGACGCCAATGGCACGATTTGTTTATTATGTCATGAGTCTTAGATTTCAGAGCCTCAAAACAGCTCAGGAGATGAGACGTTCGGAAGAGCGTGTTGTACCTTGGGTCTTCAGACATGAACGTTTGGAAAGGTTGAGAACTACCTCAGAAGCCCTAGACATTAAACCAGGCCTCTGCTGAGTGAACCGGTACCTATCGTTGAATCTACTCTCAGGATGAATGTAACTTTAGGTCTTACTTGGAATCTAAAGCAAATAAATAAAAATGATCCTAGATACGAACTGCAGCGCAGAGAAAGAAGGAAAATAAAATTAGGAACTGACGGTCACAGAATTTAGAGTAAATGCCATTTCCGAAAAGGAGGCATCTTTGAGCATCAATATACATAGATTCCCTGAATACTTCCTGGCGACTATTTGCTTTTGCACAGGTATTCATTTACTTCCCCCTGTATAGTGCACAACACAGCTTCTAATGTGCGCTCACTGGACCAGCTAGTGGATAGCCAGAGTCCACATCACTTTAACTCACTGTTGAATCAGAAATATTTAGTGCATTCATAGTTATAACTACTAGGTATGATAAATGGTTAAAACAAGTAAATAATGAAATATTTTCTTTAAATTTGAAATATTTTTATACTGCATTTCTCACGAAATCTTGGTCTATAAGGCAAACAGGGATCACAATGAGTTATAGAATACCTTGAATATAAAAAAGGGGGAAAATTCTTCACTTTCGTGATCGTAGCTCTTTTCCCAAGATGTAAATAGAGCTATTTCTTGTGGCACTCTGCCCTTCCCTTCAGGTGGCTTCTGGTTCTTCCTAAGACCTATTTTTCTTGCCAATGTCATAAGCAATATCTAATGATAAGATTTAGTCAGCCTGGACTTGATATACAGACTTGAAAGACAGACGAAAGATTAATGATTTGCTCCTTTTATCTAAACAGTGAGCTTCAAAATTCTTTCATTGATCATTTGCTCTTCATGAACCTTGTGCAATTTATTAGTTAAAATTTTTCTACACATTTTTATCCCACTGTTTATCCAATGTGGTTTCCCAGTATAAAGTTTTAATAATTCTCAATTGGATTATTGAAAATATGTACAGATTTTATAAAACTGTTCTCTGGCATGTAAGTGGGAAACTGCTTGTCAAATTTTCAGATTCCCAGCACTTGCTCATAGGAAACCTGGAGGATTTAATTCAAGTCCCTTGAGTGGAGTTAGATGCTGGTGTCGCATTCTTTTGTACATTAGTGTAGATGCTTGTGTAAGTGAGCAGAGGCCTAGTGGACCAGCGGCAGAAATTATCAAAACAATGGCAAGTGTCTCTCTCAGGAGACTATTCTGCAATTATAATTTTAATACATTAGTGATTAGAATTCTTGTTACTCTCTCCCCTTTGGTGAGTGTTCTTTACTTTCTTCCAGCTCACTAGCCTTCTACAGAATAATTTCCCCAGTGCTAAAGCACATCAACTGTGTTCGTGTGTCACGTTAAGTCACTATAATTCTAGGTCTGTAAGACGTGAAGAACTCTGCTGCAAAAACAGAGTCAGTGAGCAAAATCCCAGGGCATGCACTCCTTAGTTTGGTATGAGTATGCCTATCTATTGAAAACAAAAGAAGGGCCACACTGACAGCTTCATTCTTCAGCTTGAAACATCCTATCACTTAATAATCTAGTAATTGGCTAAAAGCCCTGTTGTCTCTCAGTGGCATGTGGTCAGAGGATGAAGGTACTGCACGTTCTGGAACTTAGTGATTTCCCTAACTGCATGAACACAGTAGAAATCTGCATGAGCACTGAAGAACTCGCTTCTTCATGAGAAGCCTCTGCTCCATAGCTCCATACAAAGACCTTTCCACAAAGCACCACACAGGCTTCAAAAGCCACTCTCCTCTTTTCTGCTACATTTGGACACCTGTATGTGATAGTTGTTGGAAATCAATAATGGCCAAGCCAAAAGTTGGCAGACTGTGTGGATAATTTGACTGGCTCCTGATACCAGCCTAGAAGCTGAAGTGAGCCCACTCACCACGACGGAGCATTGAGCAAATGAGCAGAAGACTAGCTTACCTTGGTCCCTCTTTCCCCCTCCGCTCCCATTGCACACCCTTGTCATATGAAACACATGGGGTTCTTATATAAGAACTCAGGTTTGGGGAAAGGGAAAAACGAGGCTAAAAAATAAAGAGATAAAAAGTGAAGAATCATCAATGAAATACTAAAATCGGACACTTAATATATGGAAATATATCATTTGCTTATAAAAGGATGGAGACTGAAGAAGCAGAGCTCAGAAAGGGCATCTCAGGCATCTGATGCTAAAATAGTGTGCAACACACTCTAAAACTGGCAAAGCAGTTGTTGCTCAACATGCTCATCCCAGGCAATAAACATCAACTGTTATAGATTCCTTGCAAGGAAAACACATGCTAAGACATCCTTCCTGACTTAATTATGCAGTCAGAGCCAGAGTGGAGCCTGGGAATTGGTTTTAAACATCCCTGTAAGTAATTGTGATGCCTTCAAAAACTGAGGACAACAGGAAAACAATAGGAATTTCCAGAAGTTTCTCCTCATAACCAGCTTCAAATTGATTGTTATTTTTAATGCAGACAACATAAAGGGAAGTGTGGGTGTATCCTTAGGATATTTTCTGGAGAGGTATTAAGTGGCAGCTATGAACAAATAATCACTTGAGAAATCTACAAATTCCACCTGAGAGAAATCTGAAGTTCCTTTTGAAGACAGTCCGTAGAACAACGGTCTTGACAAGATTATGGAATTGGGTGACAAGAGGAGTCGGATGACCTCAGAGAGGAGATGATGCAATTGGAAGTCATTCTTTCAGGAGTGTGAAGTCAGAGGAAGTCTTGCAAGAACCCATAGTCATCACAGTCCCTACTACCATTGAATGGCCTGTCATAAGGATGCTTCAGAAGACTAGAATCTTGACTTCAATGAGTAAATCCTTTTTAGTCACAGGGTGATAAAATCATGAAGAACTTTTGATCACACATCTAAAAGCAAGTAAGCAACATTTTAAAAAATCTTATAATTAGGAGGTAGTCATGATCTTTTAGATAAGACTCAAAATGTCACTTCCCCATATTCAACCACCATATAGGGTTTGGGGTTAGTATTAAGGTTAGGGTTTGGGGTTAGGATTATGGGTTAGGGTTAGGGTTAGATATGAGGTTAGGGTTAGGGTTAGGGTTATGGGTTATGGGTTAGGGTTAGGATTATGGGTTAGCATTAGGGCTATGGGTTAGGGTTAGAGTTATGGGTTAGGGTTAGAGTTATTGGTTAGGGTTATGGGTTACGGTTAGGATTAGGGTTTAGGGCTTAGGGTTAGTACTAGGGTTAGGGTTAGTGTACATATAGTGTAGTTGCTGGAGCACATTAGTTTACATCCTTTAGATCTGAATTCGTACCCCATTTGGGTCTCCTTCATTGCCTAAATTGGGAGGCAATGCGATCAGGCCACTTCTATTATTAAGAATGCATTATTAGTGCCGGGCGTGGTGGTGCACGCCTTTAATCCCAGCACTTGGGAGGCAGAGGCAGGTGGATCGATGTGAGTTCGAGGCCAGCCTGGTCTACAAAGTGAGTCCAGGACAGCCAAGGCAACACAGAGAGACCCTGTCTCGAAAAACCAAAAAAAAAAAAAGAATGCGTTATTAAGTTAGGCATTGTTCCCTGAACCCCTCTACTCTTAAGTTCTTGCTGCTTTCCAACTCAGAATAA
>OU015743.1:60418468-60433115 GCA_907169655.1 Acomys percivali | reverse complement strand
GACTTGATACCCTATGAGCATATACAGGGGGAGGAAATCCCCCTCAGTCACAGTCATAGGGAAGGGGAGTAAGGGGAAAATGGGAGGGAGGGAGGAATGGGAGGATACAAAGGATTGTATTGAGATGTATTATGAATAAATCAATAAAATATATTTTTTAAAAAATAAAAATACAAAAAAATGGCCAGGCGTGTTGGTGCACGCCTTTAATCCCAGCACTCAGGAGGCAGAGGCAGGCAGATCACTGAGTTCAAGGCCAGCCTGGTCTACAAAGCGAGTCTAGGACAGCCAAGGCTACACAGAGAAACCCTGTCTCGAAAAAACCAAAAAATACAAATACAAATACAAAAAAATTTAAAGGCAACCCAGACTGTCTACTTTTATTTTAAACAATATTCTATGGGACAGCCTAAACTCAGAATACTCTGTAGCCACATGGAAATGGCTCAGAAACTTGGAGAAATGTCTGTGGGTGGGAGAGATTGAGGACCTGCAGCTCCATTTGAACAACAGAAATTGAGTTTCATTCTGCTTTATACATTGGGCCTCCATGTAGTATTCTATTTAAGGAAAACATGGGTTATAGTGCTTGACAATCAGGGTCCATGCAGTAGCTTGTACTAATTTTTCAATGTTTTCATTGCTATGGAATACTCTTCTTTAGACATGGATAGCATGCATTTACCCCTTTATCTGTGGATGGACATCTGCACGGTTTGTACTTTTTGGCTGGTATGGAAATGGTGTTATGAATATTCATGTGCAGGATTTTTCGTAGACATAATGCTGGATTTATAGGCCATGTGGTAAATCTATATCACCATTGCTAGTGTGATTTTACTCAACTTGTTTGCCAAAGCGATCCATTCTCACCAGCAATACACAAAGGATCCCATGTTTTCATGTTTCTGCTAGCTCCTGCTATTTTCTGTCTTTTGTTGTTGTCATCCTTCCAGTGGAAATGCATGCCCTGGAGCTTCTCGTCTGCTCTGCCTTGAAACTTAGTGATGGTAATAGCTGTTCAACTGTTTCACAGTTATTTTTATATTTTATTGTGTAAAGTGTCTGTTCAAATGTTCACTAATTGTAATTGGATTACTTATTTTTTAATATTAAGTAAGTCAAAGGAGTTCTGTAGCCTAGATATACTCTTTTATCTGAAAAAAATGGTTTTCTTTACTTCTTCAGTTCATGTGCTAACTTTATTACTAATATTATGCACAACATGACCTATTTTCACTTAGAGACCAACTTGTCCTTTAATCATCACTTATAATTTTGGTATTAGAATTAAAACTTTACCTGAATCAAATTCATGATGTTTACCTCTACATTTTCTTCTAAGAGTTTTGCTGTCTAGCATTTACATTAAAGTGAGTGACTCCTTGTGCATCTTATGAATGACCTAAGAGTTCATGAACATATCGGTATCTAGTGTGTTAATATTATCTTAGCAAAATCAATGGATTTATTTCTGGACCTTTAAATCTGTTCTGCCTATATGTCTATATTATATGATACAGTTTTGTTTACCATCATTTTGTAGTGTGTTTTCAAAATAAGACTCAACCGTATTGTTCCTTTCCCGAATCATGTTGGCTCCTTGGTTCCCCTTAGCTCTTTGTGAATTCCAAATTGGCTTTCCTGTCTCTGAAAAGCAGGAAAGGGGCAGGGATTTGTATGTAGAGCATTAACGCTATACAACAGCAGTGCTGCTGCAGTTTCTAACAGAATTACTTGTGGGGTTCCCGACTCTGATTGTTCAGAAGCACCCTTGAATTTTTTTACCATATTTTAGATTTTTCTGTATTTTCTATGTAAGATTGCCCTTAACAGTGTTAAGCTTTGTTACTTCCTTTACTATCCATAAACCTTTCATTTCTTTTTCTTTCACAATTGCTTCCCAAAGAGCTTCAATACAACACAGAGTCAAAAATGTAAAGAGTGGTTTTATGCTTGCATCTGTACTGTAGCCCTACAAGTTTTAATTATGCAGAGAAATGCATGCCAGAGGACTAAGAAATATGCCAAAGGCATTGGGTTTGATTCGAACACCGCCCATCAGTTTGCACTTTAGTGAAATCATCTTTAAATTTCTTTTTTCTTTGTCGTCTCTCACATAAAACCAGCTCTCCTTTGCAGACCAGTGATATGGCTGCTTCTGAGAAATGTTACAGGTGAGAACCTGTCAGAGTGTCTTGCAAGGCTTCCTGCCTTCCAGACGGCTTGTGTTCCACCTTCTACAAAGATAGCCATATATACGCACACTATGCAGCAAATGCACACACATACACACACACACCTGGTGGTGATGATACCTAAGAAATTCTACACTATGAGGCAACTCATAGGTATGTGTTTTTAGTAGGTGAAAGTTAGTTCATTGGAATTATCTGTAATATGGAACCAATAATTCCATCATATTTTCTCCAACATTTTGCTCTATTTAGAAAGTCATCTCATAAAAAGAAGAGGGCTTAGGGGCCGGAGAGATGGCTCAGTGATTAGGAGAACTTTTTGCCCTTGGTTCCATTCTCAGTGTGCACAGTGGGATCACAACTAGACGTCTATTTAAGTTCCTGGGGATCTGTTATTCTCTTCTAACTTCTTTGTCCACCAGGTATGCATGAGGTGTATATACGTACATATGTTTATACATGTGTACATATTAGATAGATAGATAGATAGATAGATAGATAGATAGATAGGTAGATAGATAGATAGCAAAACACCTACATTTAAAAATCTATTTAATATACACAGGGAGTAAAAGAAAAACTTTTCAGACTATCTAATAGCTGGCTGTTGCCTTTTAACCCACATGGTCTTTCTGTCAAATGTGTCTGTAAGTCCCATTTGACCCTTTATTAAGTATATAAACAAAATTTAGCATATTTGTTGCCATAAAATAGAGTCTTATTTCATTTTCAGTGGATCTGTATTAGCATTTCAGAAATAAAAATAAGTAGATTGATATTTGTGGATAAAATGATTAAAAGAATATTCTCATATTCTAGGCTTGCTTTTTTTTTTTTTTTTGGTACAAGTAACTTGGAAGTTCTTGGTATTGGGCCATTTGGGAAAGGGCTGGGTGTCATGACACAAACAATTCTGCGTTTCTGCTCTTTCAAATGTACCAAGCTCTGACCTCAATCTCTGCATTAAGGATGCTTCTAGATTCCTGTCGTTAAATTGTACTTACCACCTTTTCTTGAGTGTTAGGGCTCTTTGCTACACTGACAGCATGTCCATGAACAAGTGATTTTAGAAACTATCTTCTTAAGTTGAAATTTAATTTTACTTATCTATTCCTGTACAATTTCACACATGTATACAATGTGTTTTGATCATATCCAACCCCTTTCCCTTGCTCAAATTCCCTAGCGCCCACTCCATATCACCTTCATTATCTTATTTTTTTGTTCCCTTTACAGCCCGCTAAGTGCTGCCTAGGCATGCACGGGTACAGGGCCATCAAGTGGAGCATGGACAACTTGTAAGGGAACACACACCACTGCACTCTTACCTCAGGAAAACGGGCTAAACGGCCTGCCTACAAGTGACACACCTTGCCTGTCAAAACACGTTTGTTACTCAATGATTCTCTTCTGTTGTTTTGTTTTGAAGGAACTTGTTGAGCTTTTAAAATAAATATAAATATAAACCAATACGTGAAACACAAGATTGTCATGGTCTAAGTCATTCGAGGGTGGATATGTTCATCTTGTTCACACTCTAACCCAGGACTCAGTCCAGCAACTGTCCACATGCTAATTGTCCAATAAGTCAGTGTTGTAGGAATGAATGGCTGAAGGAGAAAAACGAGTGAGCCCTAATTTCAGAACTAAATAACATCTCATGGGCAACTCAGACTTCCTTTTTTTTTTTTAAATCATCTGTATCTCAAAAGTTAAGTGTGTTTCTTCCTCTGTATAGCTGATCTAATACAAGTCATTCTCCCATTCTATAAAGCTTCATCTCGTTCTCAATGGCTGAGTACGAGCTATAGACATTATTTCAGCCCCAAATCATTTGTAAATCAGTCTCTCCACACCACTGTTTCCCTTGCATAGCCTCTCCCTCTCTATTTTGATCTCAGGCAATCTTAGGTAAAGATTTTTTTCTTTTTTTAATCCTCAGAAGGGGCATGTTTTCTGTGGCCTTTCTTCCATTTAAAATTGACTTTGTGATTGTGTTTCAATTTGGCATTCAGAGTTTCTTGGTTTGATTGATAAATGTTTGTGAGAAATATAATCTCCCCTGTGCCTTTCCTTCTTTTCTTTGTGCATGAGCTTTAGGAGCTTTGCCTGGGTCACAAGACAGTCTGATAACAGTGAAAATAAATCTTAACATCTCTGCCCTGCCGTAGGCCTGGACCTCAGCCCTTCCTTCTAGCCCCAGTGATAATTGCTTATCGGTACATCCAGGCTACTCATGAGCTCCTGGTGCCACCAGGGCTTATATCTCTGGGAAGATAGACAGGAAGTGCTACCCCTGCATGCATTAATGGCTTGAATACAAGCCAGACAAAGAATGAATACTAGGCCAGACTCACTATCTCAAAATGAGAAGGCCATCTATGGCCTCTGCATTTTGAAATGCTTTCTCACGAGGCATTTTTGTTTCACTTTGTCTTTCTTTCCCCTTGGCCTCAACTTGGCTACCCTGTAAGGAGCTGTTTGTAAAGTACATTGTTACAAAGCTGTAAGGAAAACAACAACAAAAATACACTTTTAAAATATGTCATTTTTTTACTTTCCCCAACAACTACAACTGAACTGAATCTCAGAGTGAAACCAATTGAACATATACTCCGAAAATAAACAAACTTGCTGTCCAGCAGCAGGGAACACTAGGGAACAGCCACATTGCTTAACAAAGAAAGAAAGAACCTTCTGAAGAGAAAAAAGATGGAGATTTTACAGAACAAGAAATAAAGAGGGTGGAACATATGTAATTGTGGACACTGTGCACCACATGCCTAGGATAAATGCAGATTTGAAACAAATGGTGGCAAAGAAAGGACAGGAGACCTGAGGAAAATGTTTAAATCCTGTCTCTTTTATCCTCTAACTATCTCAGAGAAATGGAAAAATACAAATATGTCAATTCTGTCATGTGACCAGGATTTAAAATGTAGTAATCAATTCATCTGACACCTTGCTTTATACTTCCAAAAACCCCGTAGATGAGTGGACAGTGCCCAAAATAATGACTTAGCACCGAGAGTTTCTGTGGCCTCACTCATCACACCCCCTGGGAAATAGGGCATTTACCCAGTTGAGAGTCCTGTGCTGTCTGGAAAACTAGTTAGCGTTTTTTTTTTTCCCAGGGACAAACACAAAACCCTGCTGCATTCAGAAACCTGGCCTAATGAAGTGCATCATGGAACTTTCCTCGAACATGATGAAGGCAGCCCAACCCCATGTGTCTTAAAGCACCGGCCTGTAGCTGTGGCTCTTCATCAGCACGGAGCTCCTTAACTAATGTCAGATAAAAACTCAAATCCATTTCTTCAGTAAATCCCTGCAGCCCAGAATCCTGCTACCCAAATGCAGAGGTGGCTGCTGTACTCCACATGACTCTGATGGCCCTTCCCCAGAGTTCCCACCTCCACCAACATCTCCATGTCAGGTCTCTTCCTACAGAGTCTCTGCTTTGAATTTTGATAAATCATCTCTTAATTGTCTCTAAAACCCAGTTCAACTTCTACTTTCTCTTAGACTTCATTTAATTACTCAAACGCAAAGGTTTGTATTTGCAGTATTCTACACTCAAGGGATGAAGCCATTGAGAATCAACCCTGGTTTGCCTCATGGTTTTTACCAACTCCGGGGAAGATGTGCATTAATCCGATAGACACACACACACACACACACACACACACACACACACACACACACACACGTGATCATAGACGAGGCTACCTGTTGTGATGGGGCAATGCCTGTTAGGAATGCAGCAGGAGCACCTAGCTAGTGCACAGTTCTTTTCCCAACTTAGGTACTGTAGAATAGATGTTCTTCATACTGTAACCAAATACATGAACTCTAAGCAAATACAAGGTCACAAAATACAAAAGGCAGTATGTTCTAAGTCTTCCTGAGTCAGAAATTAGATAAATAGTGAAACAATTTAGCCACCAACTGAGGTGACAGTTATTCAGAGTAGCTGAGCTTTAAGAACAATACAAAAGATAAACAATGCAGCACTGTGATAGCTTCTGAAACTCTTAGTGTACACGTTAACCCAACACAGTCAAGGTTTGTGCCCTCAATCATTCATACATTTTTAGGGTAGTCAGAAACACTGATCATTTTAAAGCCAAGGTAGTTTCAAGGAAGTTTTATTGAGTACATAATTTTCTACAGTACTTTGTCAGGGTGTAAGAAGGAAATTAATCAGAATAAAAACTCCAACTGCGTGTAACTAATATCTATTGTCTATTTTTAATGTATTAAAGCCATACTATGCACAGTGGCTCATGTCTTTAATACCAGCACTTGGAGGAAGAGGAGGCAAATCTCTCTGATTTCAACATCAGTGCCGTCTAAGCATTAAGTTCCAGAATAGCCGGAGCTACATAGGATGACTCTGCATCAAACAAACTAACTAAGAAAAAGTGCTAACTTAAATAATACAATGAAATTTATTCTCTAGTGTTTAATTTTTTCTTTTTTTTTAAGATTTATTTATTTATTAGTTATACAGTACTCTGCCCACACACCAGAAGAGGGCACCAGATCTCATTAAAGATAGTTGTGAGCCACCATGTGGTTGCTGGGAATTGAATTCAGGACCTTTGGAAGAACAGGCAATGCTCTTAACCGCTGAGCCATCTCTCCAGCCCCTCTAGTGTTTAAATTTAAAGTACTCAAGGAAAGCACAAATAAGTCAAGTATGGTCCTTTGTATATGGGAACTTCCCATAGTTCTAAGTGATTAATTCTTACTAGAACAGATCAGGAAAATGCCTGAAACGCAAGGCTGAGAACCAAAAAGCTACATAGCAAGGAGCTAGTGATATCACTGTCCCAAGGGAAATATCATACAAGTTGCATTTCTCATTCTGAAGGCTAGTTCAGTTGCTTCATTGTTCTAAAACAGAAAACATGCTTCCCCGTGGGTTAAATAATCCATTTGGTGGCTCAAATTCACCTCTTGTTCACATGATTAATTTTTTTTTTCTAAATCCTCTCAAAACAAGCCTTACGTTTGCATTTCCTCTGCACTGCTGCCAAGTGTTCAAATGGGAACTTCATTTTAAAAGGAAACATGCACACAACTCCTGTTTACATACTTGTATCGCTATGAACATTAACTTTGTTCTCAGAGTCCATCAAGGGTCAGGAAGCTAGGTTGCCACATATGCAGATACTTACAAGGTACAACAGGACCAAATTAGGATGCAGGATTATATGGCATCAGGATTTCAGATACCTTAGAAACATAATAATGTGACCACAGTGAGAAGAACATGGAGAAGAGAAATCTCTTCCAAAGCAAACAGGAGTCTGATTCTGCTCTCCATTTTAGAAAAGGTCCTTCAACACAACCAATAATCATAGGAGTAGAAACACAAGGGAGTCAGTACAACTTGGGCATCATCTTTCTCAGCTGTGCTTTCTAATTCAGAGATACCTGCCAATGGATGAATGTCACAGGTATGGATTTGCCACCGTCTTACATAAGAGTAGAAGTCTGACTCCAATTTCTGCTAAATATTAAGAAACATTGGCATTATTCTAAATGGCTGACTCTTGTTTTACACTCATGTGCTAGCGCACATGTGCACGTGCACATCCATGCACACACACACACAGGAGATACAAGTATGTAAAACGTAGTCATATTTTTCCATTGGAAATGAAATTCCCTTTTGAACACTTGCAGCCATGCAGAGGAAATGCAAATGTAAAGCTTGCTTTGGGAGGATTTTTAAAAAATTAATCATTTGAACAAGAGGTGAATTTGAGCCACAGAATGGATTATTTAACCCACGGGCAGCATGTTTTCTGTTTTAGAACAATGAAGCAACTGAGATAGATTTCCCTGTGGAAGGAAGCGTCTCAGAAGGCGGGAAGAGAGCAAATTTACATCTGCTCCTCACTGCTGAGTTGAGGCTGGATAAAGGCAACCGTGGTTTAACAGCTGCCTACACTATGAGCTCCCTGGAGTCATTTTTTCTGTGTTCCTGGATTCATGTTGGTAGAACTCAATTTCTAAATAGCCAATTTGGTTGACTCGGCTGTGTCCTCACTCAGCTCTGTGACTCGCAGAGACACCAAGCTCCCTATTCTAAGCTGTATGAACCCTTTGCTGGAGGGCTCCTTTTATGAACTCGACTGCCAAAGTGTAGGCTAAGATTTACTTTTTAAAAAAATATTTTTTATTGATTTATTCATATTACATCTCAATTGTTATCCCTTTCCTTGTATCCTCCCATTCCTCCCTCCCTCCCATTTTCCCCTTATTCCCCTCCCCCTGTATATGCTCTTCTTGGTGGCCTGCTATCCTTCCTCTGAGTGCCACAAGGCCTCTCCATCCAGGGGATGTGGAGAAGATGCCAGACTCCATATAAGCTTTACTTTTTTATTAATATTTTATTATTATTACATCTTAATTGTTAGCCCATCCCTTGTATCCTCCCATTCCTCCCTCCCTCCCACTTCCCTCTACTCCCCTCCTCTATGACTGTGACTGAGGGGGATTTCCTCCCCCTGTATATGCTCATTAGGGTATCAAGCCTCTTCTTGGTGACCTGTTATCCTTCCTCTGAGTGCCAACAGGCCTCCCCATCAAGGGGACGTGGTCAAAAATGGGGCACCAGAGTTCGTATGATAGTCAGACCTCACTCTCCACTCAATGGTGAAGAATGTTTCCTTTTTAACCCTGTGGTCAGTCGCAGCAATTTCTCTTCCTGTGTCTCAATGACATCTTATTTATCAATTACCAAGGTTTTGGTAGAGTCTTGTCACCCCTTGCAGGTGGTTTTCTGAGAACATCACCAAAGTTGCAAAGGCTTCTTGAATGCTTTCTCTTTGTGCTAGATTGTAAACCTCTCAACAATGATTTGTTTCTACCCAAGTACCCTCTACTTGGGAGGGTTGGCTACGTTTCAGCTCTTTCTTCCTATATCTGTTTTATCTTCACTGCTGGATACTCTCTCTGCTGTGAATAATTCCTTTTGGGTGCTGGAGAGATGGCTTAGCAGGCAAGAGCACCTTTTGTTCTTGAAGGGGACCCAGGTTTGATTCCCAGCAACCACAGGGCAACTTACTGTCTATAACATTATTTCCAAGGAATCTAGTGTCCTCTCATGACCTCTGTGGGCACAAGGCATGCAGGAGGTCACAGACATACATGCAGGCAAAATATTTACACACATAAAATAAAATAAATCTTTAAAAATTCTTTTTCAAAGGATCCTGTCCTGTTTTGCCAAGAGGCTTGCAATGATGCAGAAAAAGCCAAAGCTTGGTTAAAGGAACTGTGATTTTTAGCTTATATGCTTACCCCTACACAGGGTACTTCATAACTTTTCTATGCCTCAGTCTTTTTGCCTCAGAAGTGAGAGGCTGAACCAGGGGGTGACTAAGGATGACCTCCTCTGCTCTTCTACCATTTATGACACCCCTGACTATTGGAATCCTGCAAGTCTCAGACTCTGTTAGATTAGTAGCAGTTCAGGACTGTTCAGTGGTTCCTGGAATCCTAGAGATACCTTGGGGGGTCTTCCACAGTAGTATGGGGGAGGAGAGCTCAGGGCATTGAGCAGGCAGCTTCAATCAGCACCTCTCACTTTGATCTATTTTAGATATTCCTGAGTAAGATTTTGTTTGAAGAAAGGATTCTATGAGGTTTTTTCTTTCTTCCTTCTTTGGGGAGGGGTTGGGCTTGCAAACCTCTGCAAAAGACATTAAAACTTCCTTTAAAAATATGTAAAACTATGTTGATGGTGATTATGGATCCATAACAGATAACTGTAGAAATAAGAAAAATGCAATTGCTCTGTAATGATCAGTTAATCTAAGTCACTTCTTTAAAGTAATTCGGAATTGTCTTGAGAGAACTATCATCTTTAGTCATTGCTCAACTAAGAATTAATCTGCCTTGGCAGGAAGAACAGAACTGCACAAGTGGGACGAAGTTTTATACTAATCTTGTCACAGTACAGCAGTACTAACGCACTGTAAAGTCATTAGAGGGCACAGGGAAGGGGATCAGTGGTGGTTGCTTGCTGCATGAATTTCTGATGAATAAAAACACTAATAACTCTATCAGAATGCCCACCCCCACAGCTAACACTTTTCACAAGCCTAACAGATCCAAAGAAGCTGGCATTGGCTCTGCAGCGCTCAGCACAGTCAGTGCTCAGCATTTGAGGGAGACACCATAAATGCTTGTCTGATTGAATGTGCTATTCAAACCACAGACAAAGTATTTTAGTCAATAGAGACAGTCATTTGATTACCACAGCACCACGAAAAAGCACTGTGACTACTGAAATTTCCAAAGTATCCTTACCAAAAAGAAACCATGAATTCAAGAGGCAGATACAGAAGTATTTGGGGGAGACAGGAGGGCAGAAATAATGTAGATGCAGTGCTCATGTATGAGAGTCTCCAAAAAAGAAAATCATTTTTAATTTAATCAATGCCTGCTGACTCTGATTTCCATGGCTTAGAGTGAAGCAACCAGTAAGAAGGCAGCCTCTGATCTCCCTTCCTATTCCTCCTATTGTTCCTTCTGTCAGGCCTCTTGATCCCAGTGTGCACCAATTCAGACTTCTGGAGCCTCCCCAGGAAAGCTAGCATCCTGTAGAGCACTGTTTTAGTGGGAACACGGTTTGGCTTACACACACCTGCGGGCAAGCTGATTCCGGCCAAGGGCTGCCTGCCACTCCTCAGGCTCCACCACAGTGCCCTCTGCGGTGCGTCTTCACTGAATGTGTGTTATATGGGGGCCTCATTCACTCACATCTAGTCTCTTCCTTGAGCTTATCCTGTGAAGTTTCTAAAATCAATATCACACCACTGTTGCATATCTGAGAGAGAGATTTTTAGAAAACAACCTAATCGCCACAGAAGCTCATTTCAAGTGTTGTAGCAATTATTTGATATCATGTACAAAAGGCTTATACTGAGCGTAAAGAGGATTTTATTATTTAAAATCCATTCTGCTTTCTAACAATTTATGGAGCAATTCTATTATAGTTAAGTAACATCTGAGAGTTTTCAAGTACTGGGTCTCAGCACCTACCTCCTTTTCAGACTCTGTAGCAGTCCTCTGGACAAGCTTTCATTGGACTTACAAATAACTATTTTCATCTTCACTGACTTCTCTAACTTTCCAAAGAGCTAGGGCAAGGCCACCTGAATGGCCCTATCTATCTAGATGGCAGGTGCTGCCAAGTGAAGTCATCAGAGGCAACCTGTGATTACAGTAAATGTACTGCCACAGTGAAAGCCCAATGGGTATCGTCTGCCTGAGCCTCTCTGACTTATGGTCACTCCTGTAATATCTGCTTGTGCCACCTGCATACACACAGGCCTGAGATTCTGCCTAAGTTGCAGAAGCTCTTGGCTACCCATGGGCAGGCAGCATCTCCAACAGCTGGCAAGTTGCATCTGTACCTAAGGCCTACCATTTTTTATTCTCCATCTCAGTCTGTTGACAAGGCATCCCTCCATTTTTCTTGTAGGCAAATCATGCTTTTTGCTCAGGGCATGACCAGGCCCTGGGGTTCGCTGTTATGGCTTGTTTGGGACTATTTTATTTATATATAACCTCAGGTGAGGACAATCTGATCCTTTAGGTCCAGGACCAAGAGTAAATTTTTTCTCCTAATACACTTAAATGTTGATTTGATGGGCTTTTTGCCTCACAGTTCTACATTGGGAGAGATACTGCAATGGTCTGCTCTACTTAGGTTTTAGACAACACACAATATAGAGTGAATTATGAGGAGGGTGTTAATCTGTATTCTCAATTATAACCCTGAATATGTCATCTACGTAAGGAAAACTTATATCTTAAAAGCTTAGTATATTTTTAAAATTATACAGCGTGACACACACAAAAAAATCACCCCCAATTTAAGAGACCTAAAGTAACAGTTTTATCCTTATCTCTCACACTGTCAATTATAAGCTGAGAATCTCTCGTCTCTCTCAAGCACTCACATACTTTCAGGCAGAGTGGGACTCAGCCTAGAGCATTAAGGATTTCCTTACTGGTGTCTGGGAGGGGCGGTAGGCCAGCTGAGGATCAGCCAACTGTATCTCCAGGAAGCTTTACAACGTGACCGTCTTGGGCCTCCCATATCACACATGGTCTCAGAGCAGTGGGGCTGCGTGACAGGCAGCTGCCTCACTCTCCCACAGCAAGCATTCCAACAGACTCCAGCAACGCTGGATACTGGAAAGCTTCAGATGATAAGGCCAGAAATTCATGACACCACTCTCTAGGTTATTCTATTGGCCAAAGCAGTCACAGGCCAACATACAGTAAAAGGAGAAGAAGAGCAGCAGGTGTCTTTCAAGTGCCTGGTGCCCTGTGTGTATGGGCAAGTTTAAAGAAATTGATGAGCATCACCTTGGAGACAGGCTGCTATGGTGATCTCAAGTAAGCTTATTGCAAGAACCAGTGCACCATAATTTTCAAAATAGTTGTATCCTAGTAATGTTTCTCTCCAAAAAAACAGGCCTCATTTCCTGGTAGGCCATATCCCTATGAAGATACACTTTGAGAAAGATGCCAGCTGATCCACTGGGTGCACTTTGAAAATGACTGACTACCTGGGACAGAAAAATGAGTGCATTAAGATAGCATCAGGCTTTTTTTAAAAAGCCATTAGACCTGGGAGAAAGAAGAAATCATTGACATTGGTAGCACTCCATCAAGGCAAAAAGATACTTTTTCACAAAGATATCTCTCTCCATTGTGACTAAATCCAAGATGGCTTAATTGGTTTCATTTCAGTTGATACAGTGTAAAATTATTAAAGCAAATGGCCTAGTATATAACTCCAACGTGTACAAGATACAACTTTCTCTTTGTAGTAAATTAAATTTAGAATTATAGTTTGAGAAAAATACTTAGTACTTAGTAAAACTGCTTTGTATCAAAGACAGAATTCTGAGGCCTAGAAGTAAACAAGGTTGTCTTTAAGGTTGCACAACCTCGGAGAGCTAAATTAGAATTCTAATTCATCTAGACTCAAGAAGCAGGGTCTCCCTCCCTCCCTCCCTCCCTCCCTCCCTCTCTCTCTCTCTCTCTCTCTCTCTCTCTCTGTCTCTCTCTCTCTCTCTCCTCTCCCCCTTTCTCTGTCTCCTCTCTCTAACGTACACACACACACACACACACACACACACACACATACCTCAAAATGCTAAATGGCCAGGATTTTTTTTTATCTTAAAGTCAATATCACCATGGTTATTATTCACCTGTAGTTTTGCTGAATTCTAAAAAGAACAGCTTGACCCTCGATCATCCAATAAATGCATAGCTAACATCTTTACCATCTGCCAGGGGGTGCAAATGTAGACAATTAGCCTTGATCATGTGTATCCTGTGGGTTTTTACCAAGTTATAGGTGCTGCAGAATGCTGTCTTGGGCGTTGATTAAATTTGATTTAAAACTAGCAAGAACCATTATATGTCAGAAGTAACTGATGGTTTTCCCAGAAATCTCCCTGAATGTGTACATGTGAGTATGAATGCCCTTTGGAAGAATAAAATACAATTTGATATACAGGAGGTTCTTTGAGAGTTCTGCCAGCCAAAGTTCAAAGCTCTCTGTCTCTACACTCCTTCGTGTGTGTGTGTGTGTGTGTGTGTGTGTGTGTGTGTGTGTGTGTGTGTGTGTATAAATATTCTTAATGGAAAACATTTTTTCAGTTCCCTCTATGGTTTGGACAATACATAAGGTATTGAGAGGTAAGAGATAAAACCAAATCACTTAGCTAAGAAATTGATCATTGAATAAAGTAGTGATACCCAGGACATGTAAAAGTTTAATTCCTATAAGGAATTGATTATTAACCTAAGGTAGAGTATCATTCATTAGGAAAAAGAGAACAGGAGAGGAAGATCTGTTGAATGTTTATTGTTGACAAGATTCTGTGCTAGAGAAGACTATATATGATAATTATAAATTAAAGGAGTTAATAATGAGTTCATTTTGATTTACAAAAAAGCAATGATAATAGTGTAATGATCCATAATTTGATCTCAAAAATCTATCTTCCTAGAAAAAATAAGAACCAATTTCTTAACCTAAGATACCTATGAAAACAGTCGGTGGATACATGACACCAGAAGACCTGTGAATCCAATAGTAATTCAAACACTATCCACTGACTCCAGAGAGTTTAGGACATCAGCAACCAAGCCCTTTCATTTTAATCATCAACTGTGCTATTTTCCCAGAAAACTATTGGTTACAACTTAGCTTCCTGCCTAGTGACGACACATGACAGTTAGTGTCATTCCCCATGTGACCATTGTAGTGAAGGTGAGATCATCTACAAGCGGATTTAAGAGTCGGCTCGTGAAAAACCCTTTGCTTTTGTGTCTCTTCTTCTTTTTCTTCTCCTTCTTCTTCTTCTTCTTCTTCTTCTTCTTCTTCTTCTTCTTCTTCT
>OU015743.1:60390212-60412034 GCA_907169655.1 Acomys percivali | reverse complement strand
ACACCCCTCATCCCCACACCCCTCATCCCCACACCCCTCATTCCCACCCCCTTTCTTTGCATAGCCCTGTCCAAGACTACACCTAGCTTAGGAGGATAAGACTCTGATGTAGATCCTATCAAAAAACCTCTAGTGGAAGACCAAAAAAAAAAAAAAACCAACCTGGGAAATGTAAAAAATAATAGTTATCGTCTTGGCATATTTCATCCCACCCTAAGTAAGAGCAACTTAGATGTAACTTTTAGAATAAACTGAGATCTAGTCACTTGGATGTATGAATAAAATAGAAATTCGCCTTCCTATTTCTTCACTTAATCATTTTTTACTGGTATAGAAATCAGGGTATGTCTTAGTAAGACTGAAGAGTTGGTGTAACATCACACTGCTAGTGAGCAAGGTGGGGAGAACCTAGAATGCATCAATCATGTCTTTCTATGGTTTTCTATCTTTGGTACCTTCTTGTTAGGGGTATTGGCACAAAGGATGAAAGGCGGCATTCACAACTTTTTATGGACAGATGACTTGTGCCTCTACTTTCTGAACCCACAGGTGGTGAGCTGTGCTTGTTCTACTTGATATCTCACTTCCTCATCGAGGGCCCCACCTACTTCAGATGATTAAATCTCTACTCTGCGCATTTGCAGTTTATAATACAAGTCTTATTATTGACCCCCATTGGCATCAAATTTTACTTTTGATTTTAATTGCATTTATTCATTATGTACATTGTACAAGAATAAGGACTATTTAATTAGCATGTTTTCATACAATCTTATATTGTCTGTGGTTCATTGTATGATGAGCAAATTCTTATCGATAATCCTAGCACTTTCCTTTCTCATCACTTCCTTTCCCTCAGACTATTTTTTTCTAACTTCATTTGATATACACATGATCTTATGTATCTCTATAAAAATCTAGGCCACCCTGTATATAAAAGAAAACATATTTTTCCTTCTGAGACTACCTTAATTCATTTAACATGATTATCTCCAGTTGCATCCATCTTCCTACTAATGGAATAATTGTATCCTTCTGTATGGGTTTATATCATGGCATATATTATGTTCATATTATATATAATATACCATATATGCATGTACCACATTTTCTTTATTTATTCTTATGTTGCTGTATACTTAGCTTAGCTCAGTTATTTAGCTTTGTCAATAGGGTCACAATAAACACTGATGTTCAAGTGTATCTGTGATATGATGACTTAAATTCTTTCAGGCAAATTCCCAGGACTGATATAGCTAAGTCATAGCATAGAAGCATTTCTGGTTTTGTGAGAAATATTGATTTCTACAGTGGCTAGAATAGCTTTATTCCCATGAGCAGTGTATAGTGGTTCCTTTTTATACAAAACCCTACCAGCGTTTTTTTGTTCTGCTAAAGACTTTCATCCTGATTGGGGTTAGATACAATACCCATGTAACTGATTAGAGTTTCTCTGATGACTAATGGAGTAAGCTTTGTTGGTTTTTTGTCATTCACATTCCACTAGACCTTTTATTGAGTGGGTTAATTGATTTCTTAGGTTTTGAAAAATTCTTTGCATATTTTAGATATTAATCCTCTGCCAGATGTTTGCCTCATAGGCTTTCCACATTCTTTTATTTTATTTTATTAATTTATTCTTATTACATCTCAATGGTTATCCCATCCCTTGTATCCTCCCATTCTTCCCTCCCTCCCATTTTCCCCTTACCCCCCTCCCCTATGACTGTGACTGAGGGGGATTTCCTCCCCTTGTGTATGCTCACAGGGCATCAAGTCTCTTCTTGGTGGCCTGCTATCCTTCCTCTGAGTGCCACCAGGACTCCTTTCCACATTCTATAGGCTCTCTTTAGTCAGTCTCTCTAATTTCTTAAATATTTACGTGTACAGAAGTTTTTAAATTTTAATCATGAGGACCTATTTGTCCATTGTTGCCATTATTTTCTGAACTACTGATGTCTTATTGAGCAAGTCCTTCCCTATGCTTACATTATGACATGTTTTCGTTATATTTCCCTTCAGTTTCAGAGTTTCATGTCTTATACTATGGTCTTTGAACCACGTAGAGTTGACTTTTGTACCGGATAAGAGATAGCAATCTAGTTTCATTCTGCTACATCTGTTTATCCAGGCGTTTGTTGAAGAGGTTATCTTTCTGTGGTGTGTAATTTTGTCATCTATCTCAAAAGCCATGTTACTATAGCTTCATGGGTTTATATACTATCTGGGTCCTTTGATTTGTTTGTCTGTTTTGTTCTAGTCACTATGCTGTTTGTTAGTATAGCTCTGTAGTATAAATCAGGTATGTTGATATGTATACGGACTTGGGGGGGGGTTTGTTGTTTTGTAGTTGTAAGAATAATTTTTGTTATCTTGGGATCTTCTTCCTTCCATATAAACTTTAGGATGATTCATTGAGAGCCTTCACCATTAACACTACCACTTTAGTGTTTTTTAGCTATATGAAGCAAGTCACTTAACATTCATGTGCCTTACAACACCATTTGCAAAATGAGAGCAAGATGGGATTGTTAGAGGAATTGAGTGAGTGTAAGTGAAGTTCTTAGGACAAGTCCTAGCATGCAGGAAGAAGAGTGTTTGGCTTTCTGTATTCATGTGCGTTTTCAGAACCCTGAACTGTTTCTCACATTCCTGGAAATTTCTCACACAACAGCCTCTGAAGTACATTTCATTTCCTGTCTACAGAAGAAGTGATTTCCAGCGACTGAGATAACGGAGTATAGTATATTCATGGGAAAAGAAAAATGAAATCAAGAGGACTCACACCAGCCTATTAATAAACAGGGTCCAGTATGGAGAGCAGGAAAAGACAAGACTCTGGCCTCTAGTGTAGTCATCACTAAAATGTTTCTCTGATAAGACCCCCACACTTCAGGAGCTGAGTGCCACAGAGACACTCTAGCCCACTGAACATAATGCAAGCTGGTATTTAAATTTTCATGAAGGAAAGAAGAGCTACAATTTTCAGAGATACTCGAGATCAAACGCAAGATGAGAGACAGTGCCTGCCCAGTGCATGAAGCATAACATGAGGAGACATGGGTTTTGAGTTCTTTCCCAGTCAATGCTATTGATTAAGCCTCAAACTCTCTAGCGTGGTGCATGTTGCTTGGATGGCTAAAGTCAGTCTTTCTCCACACAGAGAGCAGAGGACTTCCACCTGCTGTGGCCTTTGTGTAGAACGAAAGTGGGTCACAAAGGGCTTTCAGGCCCCACACGCTAAATCCTACCACTTGACTTGAAGGTACCACATTTGACTCTCTGGCCTTTCACTAACTAGAGGACTTGCTCTTAGAGGAAGGCAGAGCTGCAGCCCTCGGGCCCTTTTGGGTGGGTTCAAACTGTTTCTTCACACTGCTTCCAGAGACCTTTCCTCGTCATCTGCCTCATTTTTTATCCTTTCTCGTCTCCATTCAGACAAGGGCATGAAACAAATGAACCTCCACAATCCCTCTGGGAAACAGTGCACAGGCACAGAAATAACATGATCTTCTAGGTCAAAAACAAAACAAAAGCAAAATAAACCCATGTCTGTGTGAGTCTAAATTTGTTTTGCATTAGCTATTTCATAGTGGTCAAGTTGTCTTGGCTCCTCTTTGTTTTGGTGTCCCTATCTGTGATTGCAGGAAGCACCCTGCGTTGTTGCTGGGAGGTGAAGATGAGGCAATGTGAGAGAAATATATGCTTTGCACATAGAGAATGTTTACATGTTAATTATGAGAGACAAATGGGGCTTTGAAAGATAGTGGACATTTCCGGAAAAATTTTCCACATGTGTCTGGTTTGCTAATAAAATTTTAATTTGACTGAGATTAATGAATATCCCCACTTGTTGTCTACTAATGCACACACATCAATGAACCCTGAGAAAATCTATCAGTGTTATTTCCTTTTGTTAAAGAGTAATATAGATATTGATCAAGACTTCTAACTCACCTGTGGTTTGCTTTCCTACATTAAACTTCTGTCCAGCACAGAGGGCACACATTTTCCAACTACCTTTAGTTCATAATTCATTATGTCACATTAGAGACTAACCACAAGCACAGTGCCTCTATTGGGAAAAAAAATGCCACCTAAGCACTTCTCCAAAAGCCTCTGTTCTCGAACCCTGCCTGGACCTCACACAGAACCTGTCAAAGGACCACGAGATCCCAGACAAAACAGCCTCTTGCAATTGACATTTAGGGCCCTTCATTGAGGACCAGAAACAAATGGTACCCTAATAAAAAGAAATATTAGGCTTCAGGAGCCAAGGCTGGAGAAATGGCTAGGTAAATAAATATATGTTGCTGTATAAAGACAATGAAATACTTACCATCTTATTAGTGGTGGTCAAATCATCAAACCTATTCACTTTAAATGTAAGAATAGTATATTCCGCCATTTTAATTTGAAATCATAAATCAAAATGCTTGTTTGTAAACATATAGACATATACCATTTCATAAAGATTGCTTCAAGTGCCTTGATATGGCTCAGAGAATCAGTACTCCTTTCAAGGAGTTTAGACGTACCCAGAAAATATATTGTTAATTAGATCTTTTTCTTGCTAGCTCATTGCCAGGAAATAAAAATGAATGTCTGGCATAAAAAAGGCACATAAAAAGGAAGCCGATTTCCCATCTCTTAACATCCTGAGAGGCTGAAGGCCTTTTTTTGTTACGCCTGCATATTTCTCCATCTGTGTTTCACAGTGGCTTCATTGCCTCACATGCTTCTGTTATCTTGACTAAAGAGGAACCTATGTTTTGTACCTTTGAGATTCGGTACTCATCAATATTCTTGCTCTCTACAGAAATTTAAGCTAAAAATTCTCAATAGCTAAAATCAGAAACAGTGTATGTACACAAGCTCAGGAGTTCGGACAGGTGCTGTCCCCTCTGTCGATGAAGAAGAGAAACAGGAGCCTGCCTCCCTCATGAGGGAGAAATAACGACTACCCATAGAAAATCTGATTCTTCGTTTTAAAAGCATGAAATGACAGTGGCTTTAATTTACATTAAAAGTACAGTTTGCTAGATTATTTTATTATTACTTTTCCCTTTGTAAGCCTTTGTCTTTTAGTATACAGTAACAGTTTCCCATTTCTTATGTAAGAAAAGTTTTGATTTTTTTTCATTGTACCTCATATTAGTGTGAGATGCCTTCCAAATTTTGGTGACGTTTTAGAGGAGACCTGAAGGACAAAAAGTTAGAGCTTAATGTAAATGTTAATTATCTGATCATATCTATTTTCAACTCTGGAAGACTCATTGTGAGATGACAATATTAAACAATATAAAAAAATGTACAGGATAATTTTAAATAATTAATTGGTAATATTATGGTAAAATGCACATTGCATATACTGTTTTTAATCTTTTCATTGCTTAAGAGTTTGATACGTTTATATAAAATGTTTTGATCAAATTCATCCCATATCCTATTCTCCAGTCCTTCCTTACCTCACTGGCACTTTTTCCTCCCAACTTAGTGCTGTTTTTGTGTACATGGATATAGGACCATGTATAGAAACGTGGGACCACACCTATGTAAAATACCGACCCTCCTTCCCACAGCAGTGACCAGTTGCCAATAGGTTTTCAGTCAGTTACGTGTTGGGGAAGGTGGTTTTTCCTCCTGGCCCTAAACTCCCGGAATAATGACTCATGAATCTCAAGATAACTATTTACAAATACCTTGTTCATATAGGTAGACTCTTCTCTAACCAGCTCATAACTTCAAATAACCCATTATACTAATTTACATTCTTCCATGTTACTGCTGGTTACCTGGGCTCAGGCACCAAATGTCCCCCTTCCTCACATCTTGCAGGCTGAATCCCATGTGCCTGGCTCTGTCCCAGAACTATTTCTGTCTCCGACATGTTTCCTGCCTCAGCTGTAGGCCATAGGTTTTATAATTGACAGGTGTTGCATCCATACACTACACAAGAGATTCTTTCTGCGTCTAGAGGTGAGATTTTGGCTGGCTTCACCTTGGGCCACTCTTATGCCTACAGTGACAGCCACTGTGAATTCATGCGTACCTTAGCCCAGCCCAGCGACATCTAGCAACTATGGTTTCAGACATCACCCAATCAACTGGAGACTGGAGAGCTGGGTGGGGTGGCATGTGCCTGAAGTCCCAGCTGTGTATAGAAAGAAGGTGGAGCTCAGGAGTTTGGTGCCAGACTGGGAAGAATGGGAAGACTCCATAGTAAATCCAAACAGTAACAAAAAGTGGCTACTTCAAGATCACAAGGTGAATGGTGATCAGGAATATGCTAGTTTGTTCCACTATAACACACACACACACACACACACACACACACACGTATATGTATATATTATATTCCCTTCCTTCACACAGTAAACTTTTAGGAAATTAAAATAGAAAATGGAGATTAGTAGCAGTGAAATTAAAAAGTAAAAGTGAGGCCAGGCGTAGTGGCTCATGTCTTTAATCCTAGCACTCAGGGTTGCAGAGGCAGGCATATTGTTGTGAGTTTGAGGCCAGCCTGGTCTACAAAGAGAGTCCACGAAGCCAAGGCTACACAGAGAAACCCTGTCTTGAAAAACCAATCAACCAATAAAAATAAATAGTGAAAGTAAGAAAGGCAAATCCTTGCACATGAACAGCCACAAGCCGTCTGATCATGGTGGTCCCCATCCTCAGCCTTAGAAGCTGCCACTACCCAACACTCAGGTGACTATAGTTGATACATGTTAAGGCAGATTTTCTGTTTCTCAGCAGTTTAATTAACCAACATCCAACATCATTTCAACTGTTCGCTAGCTGTGAGACTTTGAACAATTTAATGTTTGCAAACTATGCACTCATCTGCTAAATAAGATGGCTCTATTTTAAGCTCAAAAAACTATATAATATATAAAATATATAATATATAAACATATACATTATATATCATTTAAGCTCAGGGTTGTACATGAAACAATAAGTTCTCAATTAGAGGTGTTGGTTAAATGGTCCAAAAGCATCGATCACTTTTCTCTGTTGTTTTTAAGTACAGTTATTTATTTACCTTACAAATTGTTCTTTGAGTATTTAATACCAGTGTACAATAAAATACAATTATCCCCACCCCTCATTCCTAATTCTTTCTCTCCCCATCCCTCCTTCCTCCCCCTTTTCCTTCCCTCCTTCCTTCCTTCCCTCTCTTTCTCTCTCTTTCTCTCTCTCCCTTTCCTTTTAATAACCCCTAAGCTGATTGTTGTTTCAATATGCAGGAGGGTGGAGCCATCTACTGGAGCATGGGCAACCTCCCAGTGGCAATACACACTCTCCTCAAAGGAATAATTCTCACTCCTAGTTGCTATAAACTGCCAGTAATGCCTCAGTGAGGGCTAGGACCTCATGAGTTTCTTCCCTTTTCTCTGTATTAAAATTTAGGATGGCCTGATCTTGTACCAATCTCGTGTGAGCAGCCATACCTAGTACGAGTACATGAGTGCAATATCCATGTCATTTCAGTGTACTTTCTCCATTTTCCAACCTTCAGTTCTTCTTGTCATCTCTTCCATAATGTTCCCTGTGCATGGCAAGAGGTTGATAAAGATGTTTGAAGGAGGGCTGAGCACTCACAGTCACTTTTCCTCAGCATTTTGCCCAGTGATGAATCTCTGCACTAATTGTTGACTCCCCTGACCAAGTCTGAGTGCAGTAAAAACCTATAGGTATAAACTGTCTCTATTTTTCAATTTTGTAATATTCTGTTTAATAAAATCTGTGTGAAGAGTGGACAGAGCATTCTGGAAGTATCACAGATTTTGCTGAAACATTATAGAATTAAGGCAAATGGAAATCCATTTTAACTCATTCAGGCTGCCGGAACAGAAGAATACCATAGGTTTGGTACTCTTTTAAACAGTAGAAACATTTCTTACAATTCTAGAGAAGGCAAGACCAGGGTCAAGTCATTAGTAGACACAGGTACTCTTCTGTAGACTCTTCCTGAGTCCTTACTTGCTGGAGAAGAAGTGTATCTTCCTGAGGGATGCATCCTCCTGAGGGTTCTTTCAGACAGTAATCCCATTCCTAGGCATCCTTCTTCATCACCCAATCGTCTCCCAAAGAGTCTGTCTCAAACCTTCTGTTGAGAGATGAGATTTAACACTTGTATGTTGGCAAGATGGAAGTATTGTATGTGTATCAAGACTCCACCTAGAAATAACCCTATTATGTTAGAGTACGTGGCTGGGCTGCACTCACTAAGCTGTAAGTCCCCTTCAAGCATCTGCTGCTGCATGGAATTGCAGTTCTCATCAAGATGGCTGGTTTTGAGCCTTAAAAGGCCTGGCAAGTCTTTAGAATTTGGTATGGAATCAATACCATGGGTGAATCAGGACATAAAAATGTTCTTACATTTCATCCCAGGAGCCAAGGGGCCAAAGCACAGGCCAGTCATGCACTGCATCCGGGTCTCAGAGGCTCTTGTATTACATGTCCTTTTCACTGCCACCAACCAGGTACAGGGATCCAGAAGCACTCAGGCACACACACAGCTAAACCAAAAGTGGTGTTTTCACAGAGATCTACTGGGGCTTGTTTACAAGGCCCGGATCTGTAGTAAATGGCCTGAAGACTCTCTGAATGCCTAGTCTTAGTATTTACTTAATTTTAGATGTATTTCTCCCCCATTAAAAATAAAAGTATTTGTTACTCTTTGGCTTATTCGCTTTTCCTGGAAAGCACTGTGCCACCATGCAGTTGTCACACTCTTCTTCAGCTCCGTGACCTACAACTACAGTGTGATTGGGGAGCAGCTCACAAATTGCTTTAAATACGTGCCCAGAGATGTGGCTGCTGTTTATTGTACTTACACTGCCTATATCCCCCAACAAAGCTCACTTTCTGAGGCTAGGCAGTCAATTCGCTAGAATCCTGGCATTTGTATTAGAAGATTCTGGATACTTTACATTTATTTATTTATTCTAGTAGCCATGGAGCTGTGGTCACCTAGAGAAGTGCGAAAGCAAAAAGTAATAGTCTTTTAAGGAAATGTAAGTCACATAAGAAAAAAAAAATGAATGAACCCTGTTAGAATTCCCTGTCTTCTAAAACAATAAAATAGTTATCCAAGTTGTGAATCTTCTTTTCAGCAAGGGAGGAAGCCTAGATGTTTGAGAACTTGAATTCTCAGGTGCTCGTTTGTGAGGAGGGACCCCGAAGTACCTCCTCCTGTCATTGTCTCTGTGCTCTGTGGCTGTCTGCATCTTTGCTCCTTCCCGGTCTTCCACTTGTTAGTTTAGGAGAATGCGAATGTAGAGTCGAGGATTTCACACAATGTCTAAGCACATTTCCATGAATATTGCATAATTACTGAGGGACAGCATCTTATGAATTTTCAGGTGTTTGCTTCTTTTCTCATTTACATAAAAAGTCGATTGAAGCAGGAGGGTTTTTTTTTTTTTTTCTGCCTTAGTGGAATCATCTCATGGGATTTCTCACAGATATTTATGTGCTTGGAACCAAACTCAGATCAAAAATATATACAGCCGGCTCAGCAAAATGCCATGGGAGTGGTCCAGTTCATCGCGTATTCCTGTCATGTGAATAACACTTTCAAGCTAGGCTGGCTTCCAGTGCAGCTTTTTCTTAAACATATAGGGGATAATGTTCACATATGCACCTTCATATGCATTAATGAACCACTCTCTTAAAGCTCAATCACTCTAAAGCTAATGGTGAAGTCTTTAAATAGTCTCCTTTCAGAGGATGGGCCCAGAGGTAGACTGGATCAGAGTACAAAAGTTGGAGCCAGACTGTTTTAGTGGAGACATGAAGAACACTCCTAAGAGCTCTGAGAATCAGGTACCTCATCTATAAAACAAGGGTCTAGTCATAGCTAGTCCATGGAGTCATGAGGAATTAATCATAGGATGCCCAGGGTGGATCCAGATTTCTTCCTAGAATTTGAGCTGTAGCTAATATTTTCTATTTAATAGTATTCTCGTGTCACGTGACCTTAAAACTATAATATAGAAAAGAAAATTCTAGACTTGACTAGGTCCAAATGAATTAGTAGTTCGTAGTGGTAACCATATGGCTCTACTGTAATCAAAAAGGCACTCGGCTCTGGGAGCAACCACACTCCTTGCCAAGAGGCAATATGCAGAAAGGATGAGGCTTCGTGGCAAGCTTGGTCTGAGGAGAGAAAAGCTCCTTCCTTGAGTTGCTTCATTTCACTGCCACATCTATGCGGGTTTATGTATGACAATTCTCCTAACCTGTGAGCAGCTAACAATTTGGATAAAGTAAGTATTTTCTTTGGCAAGGGCATGGTAGACTAAGTTAAGTCAAATACATACAGCTCCGTTAAAAAAAAAAAAATCAACTCCTCCCTGGTGTTAGGGATACTAAAGACAAACTTTGAACAACTTGAACTCGAAGACAGGCAATTAAGATTCTCTACTTTTCCTTATCAGAGGAAAAGACATTTTTAGGCCTTGGTTTAGTCCAGTTCTAAAATTACTTATACAGCAATTGGGATATAGATTTCTAAGAGACGTCTGTCCTAATGAAATCTGAAATGTCATTAAAATGTCATAAATGCACAATCAATCTGTCAAAGCCATAGTTAATTACCTTTTACATTAACTTTGTGCTTTTGAAATAGTTTCAGATCTTGTCCAATTTGACCAAGACAGTTATTAATGTTCCCATTTGAAAGATAAGAAAGCCAAAGAAATATTAATAGACTTACCTAGAGTTACTCGGTGACAGGGTCAGGTTAAACCCTACCTGTCCCACTTCACAGTGTCAATGACTCCCACATGTAATGACTTTAAAGGAGATAGAATCCACAAGGACGTCTGCCATCCATTTTACATTTCTTTCTTTTTTTTTTTTTTTTTGTCATTTTGTGAAGTTCTTTATTGTCTTATAGAAAGATTTCCTTGTGTCAATTTTGATTCTCCTCTTTTTCCCTTGAGACACAATTTTTCCATCTGTCCAAAGAGGGTTCAGTGTCAAGTTCATTTTATATTTGGCTTAACCAGAATCACAATCTTGTGTAGTATACTTTTCAGAAATGTTTGTAAGATTAGTAGACAATATATGCTCTAAATTAATATCCACCAAAAAAACATAATAGGACAATTAAAAAACAATACTGTGATTAATAGGGCCACCATCACCTTATCTATCACACCATGTCTTTAATTTTTGCTGACATGTGATTCCTGCTTCACACATTTTCTTTTCTTTTTTTTTTTGCTGTTTTATTTTATTTATTTATTTATTATTTATTTTTAATTAATTTATTCTTGTTACATCTCTATGGTTATCCCATCCCTTGTATCCTCCCATTCTCCCCTCCCTCCCATTTTCCCCTTATTCCCCTCCCCTATGACTGTTCCTCAGAGGGATTACCTCCCTCTGTATATGCTCATAGGGTATCAAGTCTCTTCTCAGTGACCTGCTGCCCTTCCTCTGAGTGCCACTAGGTCTCCCTCGCCAGGGGACATAGTCAAATGTGAGGCACCAGAGTACTTGAGAAAGTCAAATCCCTCTCTCCACTCAAGTGTGGAGACTGTCCTGTCCATGGGCTAGATCATGTATAAGAATATCACCAGTGTTCTCTTTCCCAGTGAAGAGAACATTTCAGCCCCTGCCCCCAAAAGCAGTCTTTCCCATAAGTGAAGGAATCCATACATGTTCCCAAGAGATTGCCAAGACAGCTTTATGAGGATTCTGGCAATATAGCAAATGGGTTCTGACTTGTTAGATCTTACATTGGGTTTTGATTGAGCACACTGGGAAACCCAAAGTTATGGCCCTTTTTCTTATCATTGATATCTAACAATTATGTGCAATATTTGTACTGTATTCTAATTACAATTACAAGTTATTTAAAATTCATATAAAACACAATAAAAAGTAATGAAAGGCATTTTCCTACATCTTTTTCCATCTATTCAATTATTTTCCCTCAAACTACAATATTATTCTTATTGCCTGCCAAATTGATGTCATCCACATGCAGGCAATGGCATGTTAAGTATCTTTTCATTTTTTATATAAATGCAAAGTTTATTTCAGAGCAAAATTTACGGACAATTCTGATATAGGCCCCCTACACAACATCAGGTCACTCGTGAGAAAGAACACTGATGGTTTTATATTGCAGGAGTCCCTGTAGTGATCTGAATGGCTGTCCACCTTTAGAACACATAGGACTTACCTGCATATTCCTTTCTTTATCTTTTAATTTTCAATTTATTATAATTTATCAAACTACATCCCTATTGTTATCCCTTCGCTTATATCTTCCCATTCCCACCCTCCCTCCCCCTTCTGCCCTATTCCCCTCCCCTAGACCTCTGACAGAAGGGGACCCCCTCCCCCACCATATGACCACAGCATATCTGGTCTCATCCGGATAGCCTGCTTCCCCATATTACTCAGCTATTAAAAACAAGAGAAAATCTTGAATTTTGCAGGCAAATGGATAGAACTAGAAAGAATCACCCTGAGTGAGGTAACCCAGACTCGGAAAGGCATGCACTTGTAAGTGGATATTAGCCCAACACTGAGGTTCTCTGATAGACTCTACCCAGCAGGGGAACAGCACAGACACTGGGACTCACAGCTGGACTCTGGGTGAACTGCTGAGAGTGGTATGGAAGAGTGGGGAGACTGAAGGAAGCAGGGGGCTCAGGAACCCTACAAGGAGTCCAGGAAGCCCGGGAGATGTGGACCTAGGGGGTCTGCACAAACTGATGCACCAACCAAGGCCATGGCATGAGGAGGATGTAGACCCCTTGTTCAGAGGTAGACAACAGACAGCTCATTGTCCACATTGGCGGGGGTGAGGGGATGGGGGAGCAGAGAGGGACAACACAGACTGCCTCTGACATGAACTGTAGTGCCTCCAATTTGATCACTTCCCCTTGGTGGGGAGGCCCTGCCTCCATATTCCTTCCAAACAAAACATTCTAGGTCCCTCTACTTTCAGAAACACTTGAGGAAGTACTATTTTTTCTAACTTTAAAAAAGCATTTATTCTTTAAGAATTCATATCTTTGGATCATATTCACCCCACAAGTGTTTTCCAGACCCCCTTTCTCTTCCCCACACAGCTAGCTATGTGACCATTTCTTTTAAATCAAAGCCAATTTTAAGCCCAAGATTACTCATTCAAGACTTATTTTTGTTGTGCAAATATTGTTGGTGTGTTACCTTTCACTAAAGCACGGTTGACTTACCAGAGCTAAGTTTTGACTCTCCCTCCATCCACCCCCAGCAACTAACAGTGAGTCAGTATTCTTAAGTTCTATTCTTAGGACTCAATTTAATTACCTTCCCAAGTTATTATAAGTTGCCTTAGAACTATCTATATGGGATACTTACTGGAAGGCAAACACTACTCTAAGCAGTTTATATGTGCCAACTTGTTAACCACTAGACTGATTTGATGAGGTATTTTCATCCCACTATACAATGAAAAATTAAGATAAGCTGGTTAAATAATTTAGTATTTT
The DNA here is from genome assembly GCA_907169655.1 of Acomys percivali. Taxonomy (NCBI): domain Eukaryota; kingdom Metazoa; phylum Chordata; class Mammalia; order Rodentia; family Muridae; genus Acomys; species Acomys percivali. The sequence continues at coordinate 60,398,526 of OU015743.1, read as the reverse complement.
ATTCATATAGGTGGTAAGGGATAGAACCAGCTTGTAGATCCCATATACTTCAACATTAGTCTGAATAGACTTCTAGTCCTGCACAGGTAACAAAAAACATACTTGCTTTTAAACTATTAGTTCCACTCAACTGCTAAAAATATAACATACAAATATAGATTATGTACATTTTAAACAAAAGATATTCTCGTTTTAATGTATAACAAAAAGTATCCTTTCATTAGCATTCTCCTGGATAGCTTTGAGAAAATTTCTATCCTTTTTTCTCCAATTTTTATAATTTATATAAGAAACCAATATATAAAAAGATATGTTATATATAATGCATATAAAGAAGTATAATACAATGTCTAGATGCATAGATATCATGTAATATTTAAATAAGTTTAAAAATATTTGCCTCTCCCCAAATTATAATTTCAGTGAAAAATTACAGGCATTTTTTGAGTTTTTTTTAGATTTTTAAGATACACAGTACATTATTTAATGTCTAATTATTCTACTATATTTCCAGTAGCATATTAGAATTATTTCTTCTATGGAGCACAGTTTAGTTCTTTATGACCAACTTCCTTCCATTCTTACCTAATGTCCCCCAAATTCTGATCATTCCATTCTATTCTTAACATCTGGCAAATTAACTCTTTAGCTTCCACATAACTGAGGTTATGGAGTACTGTCCTTCTGTGTATGAATTACTTCAACCTAATAGTACTGAGTTTATAGAGTACTGTCCTTCTGTGTATGAATTACTTCAACCTAATAGTACTGAGTTTATAGAGTACTGTCCTTCTGTGTATGAATTACTTCAACCTAATAGTACTGAGTTTATAGAGTACTGTCCTTCTGCGTATGAATTACTTCAACCTAATAGTATTCTATTTTATCCATGTTATACAGTTGACAAGATGGTGCTTGGTGAAGCCTCTCTGTTGACAATTATGCTAGGCTCCAATCGAAGAGTATAGCAGAGTATCATTAGAAATCATTTCTTTGACTTTTTTCCAGTAGTGTTTTGTTCTATCCTGGGTTTCTGGGCTATCCAGACTCTGGTTCCTGGCATTCCTGGCACTGTCAAGGGTGGCCTCACTCTTGTGGAATGGGTCCCAAGTTGGATTAGTCATGTATTGGCCACTCTCACAAGTTCTGTGCCACTTTTACCCCAGCACATCTTGCAGGCAGGACAAATTGTAGGTCAAAGGTTTTATAGATGGCTTGGTATTCCAATCCCTTCACTGAAAACTTGCATGATTACAGAGGATAGCTGTTTCAGGCTCTGTATCTCTCACTGCTAGGGGTCTTTGCTAGGGTTACCCTCCTGGGAGTTTCCATTGCACTCTGTTTCTACTTTGCTCCCAAAAGACCCTCAACTCCATTAATCTCTCCCAGTAATCTCTTCCTCCATGCCCCACCTGGATCCCTCCTGGTTCCATTGCCACTTACTTCCAGTCCAGTAGTAAAATCTATTCTAGTTCCCATTCCAAAGGAGACCCATGCATCCCCATAAGGCCTTCTTGTTACTTAGCCTCTCTGGGCTGTGGACTATAGTATAATTATCCATTATTTTACAGCTAATATCCACTTACAAGTGAGTATATTCCATGTTTGTCTTTCTGGGTCTGTGTTACCTCACTCAGGATGATTTTTTCCCACTTCTATCTATTTATCTGCAAATTTTATAATGTCATTGTTTTTAATAGCTGAGTAATACTCCATTGTGTAAATGTACCACATTTTTGTTATCCATCTTTCAGTTAAAGGACATCTAGGTGGTGTTCAGTTTCTGGATGCTATGAACATAGTTGAGCAAGTGTCCTTGTGGTAAGATGGAGCATCCTTTAGTGTATGGCCAGAAGCAGTACAACTGGGTATTGAGGTAGATAGATGCCTTTTATGAGAAACTGCCATATCAATTTCCAAAGTGCCTATATAAGTTTGCACTCCCACCAGCATAGAAGGAGTGTTCCCCTTGCTCCACATCCTCACAGCATGAGGTGTCACTTGCATTTTTTATCTTAGCTATTCTGACAGACAAAAGAAGCAATCATAGAGTTGAGACATTTTAATTTGCATTTTCCTGGTAACCAAGGATGTTGACCATTTCTTTAAGTGTTTATTGGCTACCTGAGATTTCCCTCTTCCTCTTGAAATTTTTCTATTTAGATCTGTACCCAATGTTTAATTGAATTATTTGCTTTTTTTTTCTTTTTTGGTGTCCAGTTTTTTCAGTTCTTCATATATTCTGGATGTTAGTCTTCTGTCAGATGTGAAATTGGTGAAAAATCTCATTCTGTAGGTGGCCATTTTGTCCTATTGATGGTGTTCTTTGCCTTACAGAAGCTTTTCAGTTTTATGAAGCCCTGTTTATTAATTGTTGATCTTAGTGCTTCCTCTATTTGTGTGTTTTTTTAAAAAAGAAGTTGTCTCCTGTATAAATGCGTAAAAGACTATTCCACACTTTCTCTTCTATCAAGTTCATTGCATCTGGTTTTATGTTGAGGTATTAGATCCACTTGGCCTTGAGTTTTGCACAGGGTGATAATATGGATCTATTTGCGTTATTCTACATGCAGAAATACACTTAGAGCATCATCATTTGTTGAGGATGCTTTCTTTTTTCCATTGTATATTTCTGCCTTTAAAAAAAAAATCAAGTGTTCATAAGTGATTAGATTTACATTTGGGTGTTTGACTCAATTCCATTGATCAACCTGTCTGTTTTTATGCCAACATTGCGGTTTTTACTACTACAGTTGTATAGTACACCTTGAAACTGGGAATGGTGATACCTCTGGAAGTTCTTTAATTTTACTGGATTGTTTTAGCTATCCTGTTTTGGGTTTGGGTTTTCATATGAAGTTAAATATTGTCCTTTAAAGGTCTGTAAAAATTGTGTTAGAATTTTGGTGTGGATTGCACTGAATCTGTAGATTGCTTTTGGTAAGAAGGCCATGTTTACTATGTTAATCTTACCAATCCATAGCATGAAGACTGTTTCTATCTTCTAATGTCTTCTTCAATTTCTTTCTTCAAAGACTTGAAGTTATTGTCATACAGATATTTCACTTGCTTGGTTAGAGTCACACGAAGATGTTTTATGTTATTTGTGGCTGCTGTGAAGGATGTTGTTTCCCTGACTTCTTTCTCTCCTGTTTGTCATTTGTGTATAGAAAGGCTACTGGTTTTTGTTTTGTGAGCTAGTCTTCTATCCACCCACCCTCAGGAGCTATATGTCTGTTTAAGTTGTTTATCTGGATATTAGCCCTTTGTCTGACGTAGGGTTGATGAAGATCTTTTCCTAGCCTGTAGGATGTTGTTTTGTTCTGTTGATCCTTGTGGAGTCAGATTTTTGTAAAAGAGTAGATATAGCTTTGACTTCATTCTCTTATGTGTAGGCACCCAGTTTTCACTCCACCTCTTTTTTCTGAGGTATGTTTTGGGGATCTTTATCAAATATCAGATGATCTTAATTGTGTGCTTTCGTATTTGAATCTTCTATTCTATTCCATTGGTCAACATGTATGTTTTGTGCTAGTGCCATGCTATTCGTATTACTATGACTCTGTGATATATCTTTACAAACTCTGGAATGGTAATCTCTCCAGCAATGATCTTTTTGATCTGGATTACTTTGGCCATATAGGTTCTTTTATTGTTTCATATAAATTTTAGGCTAGTTCTTTTTTTTTCTATGATGAACAAGATGGCTACTTTGAATGGAATTGCATTGAACCTGAAAACTGGCTTTTGTACGATATTTATTTTCATTTTATTAACTCTACAAATCCATGAAAGCATTGATGTCTTTACATCTTTAGGGTCTTTTTCAACTTCTTTTTTTCCCAGATATTTAAATTTTGCATTGTAGAGGTCTGTCACATCCTTGGTTAGGATTATCCCTAGAAATTTGATTTTTTTTAATTTTTAAAAATTAAAATAAATAAATAATAAATTTTAAAAATTATTTTATTTTTGTACATATTCATTTAGATTATTACACATATATAAAATAGATCATCTATGGCAAGAAGGACCCTGACAGAATCATGAATTATATAAGTGTTACATTCTTAGTGTTTGGCTATTTATATTTTGACAGCCTTGAAGAAGACATCTTTCCTATCTTGGTGCATCTAAATTTCTGAATGTAAATCAATATCTATCACATATTGTCATTATCAACTTAAAACTCCAATCTAGACCTAAAAACTTCTTAACGCCTAAATAATTAAGCTTCATTGTAAAACTAAGCTACCTGGTCTTCAACTCCCTTAGAGACTTGAGAAGGAGTAAACTTGATTATCTGAGTATGCCGGGAATGCAGGTTAGTAGCTTTCCAAATGAAAAGATGACAGAGACAGTTTTCTACCTGAAGAGTCACCCAAAACTCTCTATAATGTTGGAGCATCTTCTTCAACCTTTTGGCCCAATATATCTGACAGACATATTTGTGAGGCAGAAACTACTGAGGACTTACTTACTCTGTCTTCGCAGAGTTTGGCTGTCGACTCTCCCTGCATCCAAGTTTGACCTTTTTTAAGGCAGAATTCTGTCTGTGGTAGAAATGACGACCTTTTTCCCAGTGGCTAGTTTGCCAGATTTGAAGCCATCTCTAAGGAGGTTCTTTGATGTGCATCATATTCTTTGAGGTAGGCTGGGTGTTGCCAGGAGTTAACCTATCTCATTGTCAATGAATCATTAAAGTAATAAAGACATTTTTAAATGCCATATTCTGCATGTCTCTGCTGTACCTAAGATGCATATTCTTGTGATAAAAGTAGACTAGCAATTGACATGACCATGATTTAATCTACTAACATTTAATTTGCATAACTTATTTCTCCTAAACAGCTTGATAGCACTTTGGAAGTAAACCTTGTATTATAATTGAGTTATATGGGTACAATAACTCATATTAAAGTAGAAATATATATAATATACATATATAATGTGTGTGAAGAATAATGTTACATTTGAATTCTAAACCACTGTATCTAGAACTTATTTTGCATCTATATACAAAATTCTATGTCAGTGAATTAAAAATATCTTGTGAGTGACAATTGAGGCATTAAGTTGAGGAGTAGATTCACTAATCTACTTTTTGTTCTGTACCCTACCACTTTCCTCAAATTGCTTATATTTCTACAAGGTTTCTGTTCCACCTGGTTTTTTCTTTTTAGTACAGTACTGAAAATGAGTGGGCTCATTTTGTCCTGATGATTCTCAATACTGTAGCCATTCAGGTGGTGGTGAGAACAGCAGGGAACAGATTGTTAAAGGTTCTTCAAAGGACCTCACAAGCTGCAAAGACTAGTGGGCCTTTTCTGATTCAGAAGAAGCAATCTCTATTCCTTCCTTTTCTACATTTTTATTATTATTCTGAACTACTTCAACACTTTATAGACCAGGCTGGCATGCAACTCACAGCAATGTGCCTGTCTCTGCCTCTCTTAAGTGCTAGTATTAAAGGCCTATGCAGTGATTCCCTTTTTATCACTATTAATTAATTAATTTATTCACCCCAGTTGTGGCTCCTTCTCTCCTCTTCTCCCAGTCCCATCTTCCCTCCCCAACCTCCTCCCCTATTTCTCAAAAGGGGGAGCCTGCCTCTACCCACCCACCCTAGCTCATCAAGTCATACCAGGACTGAGTTTGTCTTCTTTCCCTGAAGCCTGGCAAGGCAGTCCTGTCAGGGGAAGTGATGGAAAAGCAGGCATCTGTGTCCATGTCATAGACAGCCCCAGCTTCCCTTACTAGTAGGCCACATGAAACCTGAGCTGCCCAGTGGCTACAGCTATCTACAGGACCTTGGTCCGGTTCATTCATGATCTGACATTGGTGCTTCATACTCCACAGGCACCTCTGGGTCCTGGTTGGCTCTGTTGGTCTTCTTGTAGAGCTCTTGTAACCTCTAGGTCCTTTTATCTTTCACCCCACTTTTCCACTAGACTCACTATGCTCTACTCAATGTTCAGTTGTGAGTCTCAGCATCTGTTTCAAACTGCTGTTCAGTGGAGCCTCTCACAGGACAACTCTGATAGGCTCCTGTCTGCAAGCATAGCAGAGTATTGTTAATAATGTCAAGAGTTGGCTTTCTTCCATGGACATGGGTCTCGGGTTGGGCCAGGCATTGGTTGGACATACATGGTGTGTACTCACTCAAGTGGATTTTTGCCGTTTAACACAGGATAAACACTACAATGTACAGACCCAAAGAAGAAAAGTAACAAGAAGAATCAAAAGGAGGATGCTTAAATGTCACTCAGAAGGGGAAACGGAATAGACAGAGGTGGTAGTTAATAAGAGGGAACAAGGTAGGAGAGGGAGAGCAGAGAGAAATAAGGGTTGGGAGCAGATCTGGGGAGAGCAGGGGTGGGAGGACAGAAGGCCTCCAGAGAAAAGAGAAACTGTGGTGGGAGCATTCACTGTGACAAGCTGGAGACCTAAATCAGAATAGGCCTCTGGGAGAACATAGAGGTGACTCTAGCCTTAGAGTACTATACATTTGCCTTTCCATACAATTATAGTGGACTTAGTAAAATCACTGTTTCTCTCACTTTTTAGTGGGAGATCCTGCCAGGGCTGTGTGAAGTGTCCAAGCTGGGTTCTAACTGCTTGAATCTGCAGGCTTTGTCCCCCTGCTCTGTTCCAATGTGGGCCCAGTTTGGCCTTGTGGGCTGCATACTGCTTTCTCTGAGCTAAGTGGACCCAAGCCGCTCAGGACCCTGTGTTCAGCTCCAACTTAGCAGTTCTGCCCTGTGGGTTGCACATACTCTCTCTGAGCTAGGTGGACCCTGTTGCCTGTGTTTCCATGCGGCTGGGTCCTCGGCAAATTTGCAAGGGTTGGGTGGATGGGAGCAAGGGCAGCTTCCCCTGTTTCCCTGTGACTTCCATAGGCCAGGGGCTCTGGTACCGACCCACACACTGAATTCAGGCTTTATCTGCCACTGCAGCCTGCAGGTGGGTTTTGTTCAAATGTCTGGAGAGTGGATTCAGGACCTCCGTGGTCTGTTACTTGACCCGGGGCCAGGCCTGCTGGTGGTTTGCCCTGTGTGGGACCCCATTCTTCTAAGGTTCTCTGGATGTAGCATTCTATGGCTCCATTCAAGTCCCTGGTCTCCGTACAGTAGATCAGATACAGTGCTTGCTGGTCGCCGCCATCTTGGAACCCCATTGTTGTGATTCTTAATGAGACAAATAAAAAGCCTTGAGCTAAAACCAAGTTTTTTAGCCCCAAGAGGAGGAGAGAGCTTCCAGACATTACCAGGGACTAACAAACTCCCCACTGATTGCCCCTGTGACAGTACGTGACCTTTATTCTTTCAGCCACACCATCACAGTTTCTCACTGTGTATTCCCAATGCTGTTATGAAAAGCCGTTTTTTTCCACCGACACCATCTAGTACTGACATATGAGAGAATGACTGACCATGTTCAAACCCAGAATTCATCACTGATTTCTCATGAAATGGCATTTTACCTGCTCAGGAATCCAGTTACACTCTCCGCTAGAACTTAAGTGGCAAGAAGAGAGTAATTTCAACATATTTTCCTTATTCCATGGGACTGTAATCTGATACTGTCATCAGAATGTGCCATACATATTATTACATAAAATATTATATATAATAAATATCGATAGATCTAATATACCATATATAGGTATGACATCAGTCACCCATGTTAAAGACTGACATTCTATCTGGCTCTTAATAAAACACTAAAAAACTTCAGAAACCTGACCAACACTATAGGAACGGTGCTCGGGAGTACCTCTTCAAACCGAAAGGTTAAGCTTTGCTAGCTGTGTGTTCCTACTTCACCCACTGAGTCTCTATACTGACCAGATAGACCCCTTCTACAGCATCCTGGTGATGCATTTCAGTCCTTAAATGTTTTAGGATCCACTCTTACAGCCTTTGTCAGCAGCCACAGTTTCCTAATCTATGCTCCTTCTTAGAAGAGTGGTCCATTCATCTACTGAATTAGAATCAAGCAGAAGTCCCCTTATGGCAATTTCCTTGGATCTCATAAACCACAACACTTTCCTTCTTTGCTGCTTCCAAGATGGCTCCTGGTACACTAATGCACATACTGCTTCAAGCCCCCATTGGCTTTGCTGGAAGGTATTATATTACTCATGCTTCTCCAGAAAAGTAGAGATGATCGTTTATAGAAACATTGCAGGAAGGGATATTGAGAGGTTCTTTTTTATTTTGATTTTGTCATAGGTGTCTCATGTGATTTTGAAGGTTGGGCTTTCCCTCTCTCTCTCTCTCTCTCTCTCTCTCTCTCTCTCTCTCTCTCTCTC
>OU015743.1:60377673-60390202 GCA_907169655.1 Acomys percivali | reverse complement strand
TCTCTCTCTCTCTCTCTCTCTCTCTCTCTCTCTCTCTCTCTCTCTCTTTCGTGTTCTCATGATGGAGGCCAAGGAAAGCCAATACTAGAGTTTAGTCTCAGTCTTGAGACCTAAGAACTAGAACCTTATCTATCCAAGAGCAGAAGACAGTCACCTCTGAACACAGCAAAGGTGATTATTCGCCACCATTTGTCTTGCAGCTCTCAACCAATTAATTCGTAGCCCACACTGGAGAGTGGCTCTGCTTTACTCAGTCTGTGCATTAAATGCCAACCTTACAGAAACAGGTGGAAATGGTTCTACAAACTGACATCCTATGGGAAAGTTAAGCTGACAGAAAATTAACATCATGGTGCCTTCTGTGGGCACTGGTCAAAATGAGATTACAATCTAGAAGAACCATGGAAGAGCACCCTGGGTAGTAAAAACAAGCTTTTATCTCCCATGAGCCTCCAGGCTGGTCTATATAAAATATCTAAAAAGACAGACTTGTGAAAAGAGACTGAGAAGATCTTCAAGTTGGCCTCCCTGTAGATTTTTGGACAGCTGGTGGTGGTAGCGTGCCAAAGTCAAACCACAGACATTAGCTGATCTAGAAATCCACGTTGTCCATGTTCTTCACTGACAGGTTCTGCCTTGCAGGTTGCAAAGGGACCTTTGGGACAGGGACAGGAGGGCTAGAATAAGGACATAACATTGTTCTTTCTAAACAACATTGCAGAAAGCATGACGTTCTTATACCCTGTGTTTCTAAAATGTTGCTACTCTTCTCAGTTTTATCTAATTAACATCCATTTTCATTTCTTTAGACAGTAATCAGCTTTAAATTACAGAAACCCAGCTGCTTATGCCAAGAAGTGCTACAAAGCCAAACTCACACAATATATCCTTAGATGCCCTCACCACAGCCTAAAGCAAGACAAACGAGGGTTTTGGTTTTTCTTTTTCTTCAGCATTTTTATCCATATTTTATATTCCATTTATGGCCTGATTTAATCTTATGACCTAATATGGAAGACACAAGGAGGCTCAAAAATTACATAAACAAGCATGAACACTAACATTTTTAAGTTTGCCAACTTACAGTACTGGTAATTGTCCAGGATTTTTATTTGGTTTCAAGAAATAGTTTTTGAAAACTATGCTACCTATAACTGTTTTGTAGAGAGCTCCATCCTCCAAGGTGGGGAAAAACCTTATCAAGACTTTTCATATTCCTTGAGTGATACATAAGTAAGAGATATGGTGAGAAGAAAACAAACAAGCCTGCCTTATGCCTAATTAAGTACCTAATTGCTTTACCTTTCTGATTCTCTCTATTGTTTCATGTTCACCTTACATGTCTTATAATACTCTGGCCATCTTCTTAGAATTAAGAGAGAAAGAAAGGATTAGCAGTCAGGAGAACAGGTGCAACAAAGGATCAGGAAAATTGATGAAAGCTGGAGAGTTACAGAGGGAAGAGAAAGGGGAAGGTAGGGAAGAAAAAGTGGCATTTTGCATAATTATGAAAAATACAGTTACAGAGTGTCAGTGTGGCTTGGCTATTTTCAGTGATGATGTGAGGACAGAAGAGATTCTCTGGTGCCTTCTCTACCTCAGCCACTTCATGCAGTTCAACACATTTTTCTCTCAGAACACATGCCATGAGATAAGAGCTGGCTTCTATATTTCTCAGAGAGCAAAGTCCTAGGACTCCACACAATTTGATTAACAAGATATCACCAGCTAAGGAAACAGGAGTTAAACATTCACATGACTATCCCAGACTATGCTGCTTCCTTTCGATGCTGTCCTGTTTCCGTGGCTGCATTTTGTATCCAGTGAATACCATTATGTGGGTACAATCAGCTGCTGACTCGTCTTCGACCATGAATTCAGCCAACCGTAGATAGAATCGTGGATACAAAAAGAAGTTTATTGTACAAAAAAAATTCTCACGTTGGGGTTCAGAAAAAAAAGATTGAAAGCCAAACCCAATAAATCCTGAGGCATTACGAGAATTCATTGAACATTGCTCTTCCCACAGCAAAAATGGCACACAGAAATCAGTGTTGTTTATCCTTCATTAAAATGTGAACCGCCCACTCTCAACAATCTCTTTCAGCTGTAAAGATGAATCACAAGCCCCCAAGTAGCATAATCTACTGAATTCCAGTCGTAAACCTCATGCTTCATCTCATACTCTTTACTAAAAACTAGTTGAAGTCATTTTTGTTCACGTTTATGTTAAAAACATCAAATGGTTTTTAAAACAATATCCAGAACAAGAATATTTATATAACTTTGAGGTTCCCAAAAAACCCCAACAGCCTAGGACAGTCAGAGGAAAGGCCTCTCTGCCTCTCGATGGTGGCCACATTCTCTTCTTTGGCTCATCGCTCAGGAGGCAGAGTCAGGTAGATCTCTGTGAGTTCTAGGCCAGCCTGGTCTACAAAGCAAGTCTATGCAGAGAGACCCTGTCTTGAAAAACCAAAAACCAAAAACAAAAAAAAAGAATAATTTTGTGGTCAGGTGTCACCATAACATGAGGAATTGTATTAAAGGGTCACACATTCAGAAAGTTGAGAACCACTGCTATAAATTATGTGTGTCTACTTGACAGAATATAATGAGAGCACTGGCCTATCTTTGCTAAGGACGATACGTATGTTTTTCAAAGGTCGAGGAAGTTCAGCTAAGTTAATGACCTTCCTAAGCTGTTTGGAAGTGTAGTTCTGCCTTTAGCTTGAATGGCCTTCAGCTGGCTACTCTGATAGCCTGATACCCAACTACATGTTTTGTTAGTCAATACAAATAACAAAGACCCTAGGTTTTAGTCTTATTTCTACAAATTACCGTCTTGTAAAATAAACATAACCCAGATACCCAGCTTTCCCTTCTGTAAAGTGGCAGTGAGAACTATTCCAACACTAGGAGGCTGTGTAAAAAAAACAGAACCAAGAAAAGACATACCAGGTAACCATGCCATGTTTTCATTATTTTGCAATTCCCTGAACCCTGTGATCTGTTCCAGAATTAATGTTGGTTAATACTGTTATTTTTTGCTTTGGCTAGATAGGTAGGCATTGCCAGGCCTGCTTAAAATAATAAATTTCTTATCTTGTAACTAAACCAAGACTTTACTTGGTTTTAAATACTCAAGATTTCATATAAACACAGCCTAAGAGTTATACTCTTCATGTGGCTGAGCTATAGCCTCAGAAGACATTGGTTCCTCTGAAGGGGTGTTACATTGCCAGGATTCATTTCTGTTTGATGCTGTTTCTGAACTCTGTCCTGCTGTAGCTGGTTTTCACCTTGATTTTGAATCATATAATTTATCCAGATGGGGATAATTAGCATGTAGGTAGAATGAAGGTAAACACAGTATTAAAGATGATCAGAATCCCAAAGATCCCAGAAACGTTTACTCAAATATAAATAAACTTGAAAATACCCATATTTGTTCCTCATTCTTTTCACTGTATGTGTAATATATATGTATATGTATATATGGATGTGCACGTGGATGTGCGTGTATATATGACACACAAGTGACAACTGATCCTCAAGCATACACATATATAAATTAAATTTCTAGGTCATATGTGTATTTTCAACCTAATGAAATATATAAAGTCATCAATCCAAATATGACTTCTCTGCTAACTCCTTAGAAATAACATTTTCAGAGAGAGACGGCGGGGGTGAGGGAACTCATTATTCTCTATAGCAATTTATCCCAGTCAATGAAGTGAAGAAATATCAAAATCGTACCAACAAAGGAGTGTGTTTCAGGAATGAGATGGGAATGGGAGAAAGTTGAGAAAGCCGAACCCATGAGGGTGTCTCCAACCTACCACTTAATAAATATTTCACTTCTCACAATTCCCCATTCTTTCTTGACTTATTTGGCAAAATCCAAGATGAGTCATATGTATGCAAGCCATTTATGTCTTCAAGATATTTCCCGTGGTGGGGAAGGAGTGCAGTGTGGTCCTCTGAGCTTTAAGTACAGAGTGCTTAACTTGGTATAAGTCAAAGAGGACATAGTCATCCCTTTAAAAGTTCACTGTTAATCTTCAGATTGTAGTGAGGAAAATGACATTATTTTAACACTTCTCTAGCTTTAAATATGAGTTTTAGATACACTATGTTTATTTCTAACATAAACATATTGTGAATTCCAAATATTTTCCATTCTGATTTTTTATTGTATTTACTATTTTTTAATGAGTTTATGTAAAAGTAAGTAGTAAACAGTAGAGGTGGCACAGATTAGACAAAAGTCATGACATAAGGAGCAAGCATTTGGTGATGGGAAACACTGTGCTATGGTTACTGCTACCTTAGAAGACATCTTGTATAAGGTTCCTGTTAGTCACAGGAATAAAGCCCTAGCCTTCTTTCTTCCTGTGGAACTCAAATAAGTGATGGGTTGAGAAGTCTCTGAGCAGATCCACTAGCCGATGCCTGTGGTCAGGTCCCTAGGAGGAGTCTCTGAGCAGATCCACTAGCTGAAGCCTGAGGTCAGGTCTCTTTGAAGCATTCTGATTGAATCTGTTTCTTTCCCACTGACCTACTCTTTACTTACAGTTAGGCACACCACTGCTCAAAACTACTGTTTTAAGACACAAAGACACCAACTTATAGAATATAGGTTACTGTACAACTAATAAACCACCTGTACAAAAACACACATGGAAGAAAGCCTAGAGATAGAGATGAACTTGGAGAACATTAACAGAGAGTATAGAAGTAGCAATGAAAAAACAAATGTATCTTCTATCCTAACCTGATAATGTGGCCAATTAATTGAGTAAAGACATGGTATCTAACATCTATACACTATATAATATCTGTATGCTGCTTATCCCTCCAGAAGTTTCTGTGATTATAGTTTGCTTCCTACTTGTTAAAAGTACACAATGAAACCCTCGGTCACTGGAAACATTTCTTTTAGCTTTCCTTTATTATTTTAAGACAGTGCCCTACTCGGCAGCCCAACTTAGCCTTACAGTCACCATCCTACCTTAGTCTCTGAAGACCTGGGTCTACATTCCTCAATCCCCATGCCTGATTCTTGAAAATTAGTTGACACATGGATACACACTACTCTACAGTCTGGTAGCTCACATTTGTTGTGCCCTTTCCAGTCTTTGATGCATGAGTAGTTTTCTGTAATTATATTAATCACAAAGGCATAAATGTTTTCCTTCTTTTTTTTTAAACTAGAAGAACTGGAGCTTTCCCCATAAATCTCTCCTATAGTCATCATTTTAATTGTAGTAGAAAATATAATTAAAGAGAAGAAGCATAAATATAGCTATTTTTACAGGGTAAACATTACTTTCACAATAATTCAGTATATTTAACACTGTAACAAGGTGTGTCTTTGTTTATAGTTATAACTGATTTAAATTTAGGAGATGCATTTAATAGCATTAACTTGTCATCATTGTGTTTCTAGTGGCCATAAGCTGTTTGAGAACATGAATTGCATTTACACTGCATTGTGCCCCCAGCTCTGTCTTGCACATAGACATTACCCAGTGTGTGCTTGTTGAGTTCAGTTAGGTGTGCTTCCTTCCTTGACAGCTTTCCACAGCCCAGATTGCTAGACAAGGCCTCTGCTACTAAGCTGTATCCACAGCTCCAGTTTCTGCTCTTACAATTCCTGCAGTAAACTGACAACTCCCAGTTGCTAAAATAAGTAAACGTTCCAAAGTATCTCCTCAAGCTAGAGGGGGAAGTGGACACTTTTAGAATGTAGAGAATTAGATGTTCCTCCACAGCTTGACTGCTATAGAATTTTCTAGAAGGTTGAATTTTGCCTTCTTTCTTTCATCCAAAAATTGACTATAAAAATAATAGAATTCCTGTTGGTGTGAGATAAGAATAGACACCTCATTTGTCAAGTTCTATGTTGTTATGCTGACAGGAAATGACTTCCTCTTTTTTCCCATCCAGTGATTCCTATTATTTGTGGCTATCAAAATAATATCTCTTTCTATTTTGTATAACATTAGTGTGCCTTCAGAAGAAATGACAAGCAGCCCAGGTCATCTTTCAGGGACTCTCCATGTGTATTTTTAAGTATAGGGGGTTGTGACATCATTTCTTGCACTGTAGTTCACATTTACAGTACAGAAGCCACCATAACTAAGGAAGAGCTTCTTTGTTCAAACTGAAATCTTTCCATAGCACTAAAGTTACTAAGAGTAAAATCTGATTTCTTACCTATTTAGAAAAATAAATGAAAATAAGAGAAAAATAGAATAGTACGCCAATAGAAAACAGTGCTCACTCTAACAAAGATGGTTACATTAACAAAAGCCGAAGGTTGAACCTTACTGTGGCAAGATGTACTTGCATCTCCAATGTGTGAAAATATGAAAATAAATAGATACAAAGTTAATGATTGCTAGATAAATGGCCATTTCCAGATGCTTACGCTGATTCTAGGATAACAAACACGGAAACACAAAACACTGTATAAAAAATAAATTAATAGTAAAATCAGTTGGCACTTACTGTACTCATTATTCCTAAGATGACATACAAACTGGAAATTTCCAAGCCTTATTGCAACTCCATGTCCGAGTTGTGGCAAATGGAGTGTGGTCATCAAATCATAACAGCCCTGAATTGTGCTCCTTTCTCGGATAGACAGGACTTAGAAGATGGTGGAAGCAGAAAAGAGCCCAAATCCCTTAGTGATTTCATGGAGCAGAACTAAGAAACATCTACAGTTTAAGTTACTAAGATTCCAGGGTTTATCGGTCACAGAAGCCGGTATAAATTTATATTTGTTTCATTTGCAGAGTGGTCCAGAAGGAATTTAAAGCAGCTATCTTATCTTAGCAGCTTTTAATAAGAATGAAGCTAAAATGTCTAGGTGCTTTTAGCACCGACTAATTAAATCAGGTAACCTCCAGAGAGATGTTCCTTTGTTCGTGAGTATCCACATTTCAAAGAGTCGGGTTCTTCATCAAACAGTAGCTGAAACTCTAGAATCTAAAAGAAAAACTGCCTAACAGGATTCTCTTCCATTTGATCTCAGTTTCTCAAGTAAGCTTTAACAACCCGCTAGAGGAGCAGCCGTCCTCTGTGGCCACATGCATATCATACAGACAGGATGGGGTGTACCGTAAGAGTAATGCTTGGTGGGCAGAAGCAGTCAAACATCCTTTTCTTTTCTCCAAGGAAACAGCCGGACCATCTCAGAGCTTCTTTTGCTTGTCTTTAGAAAGGTGTAACTCATTTCTTAGGAAAAAATACATGGCCATGGGTTCTACTTACCCTAATCTATTCTAAGTAGGTAGCTAATTACATCAGTAAAGATTTTGAATGCGTTGGGATATTATGTGTCTGACACACTTGCGATTTTTCCCTTTACTCTGGCTGCATTATCCCACTTTGTTTTCCTGTTGCCCCTGTAGGCTTGTTCCGACTCTTCTCTGAATAAGAAAACTGAGAATAAGACAGTGTTAAGATTTGATGCAAGTCAATGGTCTAGGCTGTGATGAAATACTGCCATCTAGTTTGTGTGCACTTGGAGTCACACTTATGAGGCTACTCGACATTTTAGGGTGACTGCCTTTTGATTAGTAATATTAATTTCTGTGGGAAGTAAACCTTAAATTAGACAGCTCTACTTTCATCTTTAAAAAGCCTCAAGTAGGATAGGAATATCTATATATCCAAATATCACTCTATGTAGGCCAAAAGGAGATTTGAAACTATTGGAGAAGAGCAATAATTTGCATTTCAAAGAGATCAAAATAAATGCAGAAGCACAGGGAAGCTCTTGCACTGCAGAGGAAAGATTAAGTGAAAACTATTAATTAATGGCTTAGGACAATCTTCGCTAACTGTTAGTCACTAGAATACAAGATGAACTCAAGTTATGAAATAGATTTGTCTTTCTCTATGGTCAGAGAAAAAAGCAGAGCATTGCCAAGAGGGAATTGAGGACATTGTATGTGCTTCTATTTTGAAGAAGAGTTGTGGTAACCTACTCCTGCACTCTTGGCACTACAGAGGCATAGGCAGGGTGATTCTTGGCTACATAAGACCCTGTCTCAAAACCAACAAAAATATACATAGAGAGATAGACTACAGCTATTTTATAAATAATTTTATGCAGTAATTTATAGAAAAGGAACAAGAGAAATATAAAGGAGCTCAAAAATAAATAAATAAATAAAGTGTATACAATAAGAAGAGAAATAGTAAGCAAATAGTAGGTAGAATTATTTTCTCCAGTACTGAGGCTGCAACCTTAGGCAAATGAGACATCAGCAAAAAGGGTGATTCCATCTGTAAAATCATGAGATAAGTTGAAAAGGGATTATGTGAAATATTTAATAGTTTTCCCCTGCAGCTACCAATGCTTCACAGCTTTTAACTCTTTGCTGGAAACTTTGCAAAATAAATTGTAAGCAGATGCTTTCTTGTGGCAGAGTACTTGGACTGTGTTTTCACTTCCAGGACCTTTTTTCAGTAAGGGTGCATTTTGTCCACCATGTCCTAAATGCGGCGTGCGTGAGAAAGCTAGTAACATGGCTGCCTTCTGTCCTTCACTGTGCTGCAGCCTAGGAAGGTGAAGGAGTTCCACCCCTCCAGGTCAAGGGGAACCACATATAAGATGCCCTTTGACTGCAGATCCAGGGAAGCTACCACTCCAGAAAAGCCCACCTTAAAATCGGTCAGTCCTGTAAAACACTAAGTATTCGGCTGTTTCCGGATTTCTGATTGGGAATTTTAGACATCTGGAATGTTTAAGTCGGTTTTATGGCCCCAGATTTATTTAATAAATAAATAATAAATTCTTCACTTCCCTGTTTCACTGCCTCACTCCCCTCACCACCCAGCTCCTTCTCCACTTTGTTCGTGGGCAGGGAGAAGACAATCATGTGCTAATATAAGATTTTCATAGAGACTAGCATAGTGTCCATTTATTGCCTTATGCCCCTGTTGGGTTGTCTGAATCATAGGATTTCCAGCTTAGGATGTTTACCAGTTTTTTATCACTATTTCACCTTCCATCTAAGTAGCTGGTCCTTTCCAGCCTTCCTTCCTCACACAACCAGATGTCATCCTTTAAACGGATGGCATGTGTTTAAAACCTCTCCTTTTCTCTCCTATTCTTTCTCCACTGTGTAACCTGTCTGCTGCTCCTGACCACACTGTCACCACGAGAAGACTTCTTTCTTCTTGCAGTGACTTCCTGTCCTCCATGGAGATCCATCACTTAATTTGGCTTGATCTGTGCTGGCAAACGGAGCCTCAAGAAACCGAATCATTATCTCCTATTAATGGCGATGATGAGAGCTGTTAATGTGCTAGGCACCGAGTATATCCACCTTTAGTGTTCGATGTTCCGGTTCATGTTGACAATGGAACAGGGGAGATGGTGAGCAGCACAGATGTGGCCATCCACGGCCTATTCACTAGCAAACCCCTGAGCCATAATCTGAGCCATGTAAGTGAACCCTGATGCTTGCTTAGTCTATTCTTGTAGACTTTTTTTTTTGTCGCGTGATTCCTGATGCTTACGTCTGCCTTTCTCCAATTTAAGAATAAGTGGGAAGCAAACAGCCAGCATAGAGAACATGTAACTATGAAAACATGCAACTTCACACACTAAGTTTAAAAAGGCACTAATCATTGTGCTGGAGAGAGAGCCCCTTTGATGAGAATTAGTGGAAAGAACCTAGTAAGCTCCCTATGGATTTCGGCTTCCAGCTTTACTCTTAACAAAGCAAAGTTCATCTTGTGAAAACCTGGTCACAGCTAGACATTATGAACAAGCTTTGATTGTAGATTTCTGTTGACAGTGAGAACTAAGTGGAATCAGCAGTCAGCCCTTCTAGACTAAAACAGTGAACTAATTTGTGAGGAGAACAATATAGTAACACCTTCCTGTGTAGTTTCTACCTGTATCAAAGATTTTCTCTGAGATGCAGCCCCAGATCTTCCACTGCTGCCTGCAGTGTGATGGCCACACTGTTTCAGATCTGAAGCAGCCCTGCCTACTTTCTGCTTTCTGATTGTATAGTCAACCCAGATAGTGTTAGGCTTCGTGAAGACAACTTCCTTCAAATAAATCACATGTTTTAACAATATTCACCCTCAGTTCCATCGTCATTAGCCTACAATTCCTGTTAGACTTCTTCCTTCACCAAGTCTCCTTCATATTTTTATATCATATGTGTATATTTATATAAGAATTATAATACCCACAAATCAAACGTGTTGTTTCTTTTTTTTTTTCCTTTTTTTTTTATTAATTTATTCTTGTTACATCTCTATGGTTATCCCATCCCTTGTATCCTCCCATTCTCCCCTCCCTCCCATTTTCCCCTTATTCCCCTCCCCTATGACTGTTCCTCAGAGGGATTACCTCCCTCTGTATATGCTCATAGGGTATCAAGTCTCTTCTCGGTGACCTGCTGTCCTTCCTCTGAGTGCCACTAGGTCTCCCCCTCCAGGAAGGCCCTAGCCAAGGACAATACAGGCGGTAAAATTTAAACGTGTTGTTTCTTTCTTCTGTATATAGCTTTTATGCTCAACGTGATATCCCCACTTGTATAAGTATTCTAGATGACAGCATAATTTCATTTTTATAACTAAATAAAATCCCGATATATATTACCCACCAGACTATTGATGGCTTCCCAAGTTTCTCCCGTAATGTGGGCATTCTGAAGTGCGGCAATAAGCATAACTGTATCTCTGTCATGTTGACTTGGAGTCCTTTGAGTACATACCCAGGAGTGGTATAGCTGTGTCATATGCTGGTTCTAGGACAAAACACTGAACCGAGCTCCATGGGGGTTAGACCAATCTGTATTCCTACCAGTTACATATAACAGTTCCCTGTTCGCGTTCTTACCAGCATTTGTTATTCTTTCTTCAATGACAGCCATTCTGAATGCAGTGAGCTGAAAATTCAACATTGTTTGATTTGCATTTTCCTAATGCCTAGTAATATTGAGCATTTCTTCAATTTTTGTTGACCATTTGTACTTCATCTTTTGAGAAATACTTGTTTATCAGATCATTTGTTTATTGGAATGTTTGCTTTCTCCCTTTTTTAGTTCAACGTATGTCCTAGATATTAACCATCTGGCAGACACACAGCTAAAGAAGAGTTCTTTCTTTCCCTAATTCCTTCATATAACAGTTGTTTCCTATGCAAACGCTTTCAGGTTTTATGCCGTCCCATCCATCAGTTCTTGCTATTGTTTCCTGAGCTATTGAAAGGAGTGGAATAAAGGGAAAATGGGAGGGAGGGAGGAATGGGAGAATACAAGGGATGGGATAACCATCGAGATGTAATATGAATAAATTAATAAAAGAAAAGAAAAGAAAAGAAAAGAAAAGAAAAGAAAAGAAAAGAAAGGAAGCCTCTGCTTATGCTTGTGTCGTGAGGGGTTTCTCCATGGCCCCTCTAACAATTCTCCCATTCTGGATGCTAAATTAAGGTCTTCGATCTGTGTTGACATGACTTTTGTACAAAGTGAGAGAAAGGGATCTAGATTTTGTTTTGTTTTGTTTTGCAAACTAACATTCAGTTTGCACAGCATCATTTGTCGAAAAGGCTGTCTTTTCTCCAATGTATGTTTCTGGCATCTGACCACATACCTTTTTTGATAGGCATTTTTACTAGAGCCAGAAAGTTCACTTGAAAAATATTAGTGCCCAGTGTGCTGGCACACACCTGTAATCACAATGCATGGAAAACTGAAGAAGATTAAGTCTGAAACCAGCCTAGAGTTATATAATAAGACTGTGTCAAAGCAAAAACAACAAACAAACAACAACAACAAAACAGGTGCCTAGACATAATTTAGAGTCCAGTCAGGATCAAATTACATAGTGTTTTTCATGGCAGACCCTCTTTGTTAAATTAACAGATCCAATAAAGACCCTTTTCTTAAATCATTATTGAAATAAATCAGAATAGTGTGCCAATTATCCTATCTAATTGGTTATTTATACATTGAGCAAACTCCACAATATATTACAACATGTTCCAGCAGAATTTAAATAACAAAAATTGTTATTATCAACTTAGAACATCTATCTAGACCTAAAAACATCTTAACCCCTAAACAACTAAGCTTAATCGTAAAACTGAACTATCTGGTCTTCAATCCCATCAGAGACTTGAGAAGGAATAAAATTAATTACCTGAGTATACTGGAGAGCAGGTTAGTAGCTTCCCAAATGAGACGGTGACAGTTATAAGTTGATAATGACAAGATATGGTAGATACAGATTTACATTCAGAATTTTAGACACACCATAATAAGAAAGATGTTTTTTTCAAGGCTGCCAAATACAAATAGCCAAAACATTAAGAATGTAACATTTATGTACTTCCTGATTATATCATGGTTCTTCTTGCTGTAGGTAGTTTATTGTATATATGTGTAACAATATAAATGTACATGTAAAACAATTAATAAAAAACACTTTGGACCAGTTGATAAATAAATAAATAAATAAATAAATAAATAAATAAATAAATAAATAA
>OU015743.1:60329531-60373588 GCA_907169655.1 Acomys percivali | reverse complement strand
TGTGTGTGTGTGTGTGTGTGTGTGTGTGTGTGTGTGTGTGTGTGTGTGTAGTTACAGACTAGCTACAGGATACAAAATGGAACCTTGTCTCAATAGAGCCTCCAGCTAGTAAAGGCCACTCACAGAAGTGAAGGCATATAAATACATATCAAGACCATTGGCAAGTCAACAACAAAATCCTTTTAAAATTTTAACTATCTACAACCTTTTGTTTTGTTTTGTTTTGTTTGGGCTGATAAAGAGAATTGTGGGAATATTGAGCTGACTTTAGATAATGCCTCAAGGCCGTTCAGAAGGTAAGGCAAGTGTATTTAAAAAATGACACTTTTTCTAGAAACTGTTAGGTATCTCCATATAAGCCCCAAAACATACACAAAGTAAAAGAAGATTGAATGATAAATCTAAAAGTAAAATCTCAAAGTAAAATGTCTAGAAGAACACAGAGGAAAATCCTCATTGTAGTGGCATAGACAGATATCTTATATAGAATGCAAAGCATAAGTCACAAAAGACAAAATGTCAAAATAGACTTACTGGGGATTCTAAAACCTGTTATTTAGAGGCTATCAATAAGAATATTAGAAAGGCAAACCACAGAAAGACAGAAAATATATAGTACATGTACTTATTATCAAAGAACTGGTATAAAAATATGTAAGTACCTTTTACATCTAAATGAGTAAATGCAACCCAACTATAAGTGGGCAAAAAATTTAAATATTTGAATAAAATATGTCAAAGAAATTCATAAATGGACATGAAATTCTAGTTAGGGGAAGAGGAGCTTC
This sequence comes from Acomys percivali, assembly GCA_907169655.1. NCBI lineage: Eukaryota > Metazoa > Chordata > Mammalia > Rodentia > Muridae > Acomys > Acomys percivali. The sequence goes on along the minus strand of OU015743.1, from coordinate 60,372,800 downwards.
AACTATGTGTCCACAAGAAAGGTAAATAGATATAGATATAGAGATAGAGATAGAGATAGAGATAGAGATAGAGATAAGATATAGATATAGATTAGATATAGATATAGATAAATACCTGAGCTGTAGAACGCCTAACGTGCTATGTGTGGGGATGCCTGACAGTACAATTATTTGGAGGAAAGACTTGTTTCTCCACAAGCCCCTTGTGGAGGCTGAAGCACCAAGACCCTGCATGGACTGGACCTAGGCGTTCTACACAGATGTAGCCAGTAGGCAACTCGGGCTTCAGGAGGGCTCTCTAGTACGGAGACCGGGTTGGGGGTAGGGGGAGCTCTCTCTGACATGGACTCTCTTGCCAGCTTTTCATCACTTCCTCCTGGGTGAGTGACTGCCTTGCCAGGCCCCAGAGGGAGAGGACTTGCTCAGTACTAATGAGACTTGATGAGCTAGGGTGGGTGGGTAGTGGGGGGCTCCCCTTTTCTGAGGAATACAGGAGGGGGATGGGAAAGAGGAAGAGAGGTTGGGACTGGTAGGAGAGGAGGGAGGGGCTATGACCATAATGAATAAAAAGTGAATAAGAAAAGAAATTTGTTTCTATGACCCCATTTTTATATAATGTTCATAGTTTAAAACGAGAGAATGTGTTACATCTTGTTTCCATGTGAATAAATTTAGAACTCCACTTTATAGTGTATTGGTTGTTTTGTATTTCATCGTGTGACTGAATGATTCGTTATGTAACTTAGTTTCCCTCCGTTAGACAAACTGGTAGTGTGTGTGGATACACACAACTACACACACATATTTAATTATTTTGTAAAGATGCATTTCTAGATGTAAAATAGATATGTCAGAAGGATGAACATATTAGACAATTTTCATTTTCAACTTACTATTGAAATTGATTGTCTTTGGTTGTATTTATTGACTATTTTCATATTTCATTACATTCAATGCCTAATTTTTTTCTTTTTTGGCATTTGCCTTTATTCCTTGTAAACAACACATCTGTCCATTTATTACAGCATTCAACCCATTCCCTCTCATATGAGTTTAAAATATATTCTCCAGGATAGAAGCTCTGTGTGTGTGTGTGTGTGTGTGTGTGTGTGTGTGTGTGTGTGTTTGTCTGCTATACTAATATATTGCAAATTTATACAATATAATTGCCCTTTCATTCCTAGTTTCTAATGTTATTCATAAAAAATGCTTCTTAATTCTAATATTAAATTGAATTTTCTTCTAGGGTATATATCTCCAATTACTTATAATTTCCCTCACTTCACTTTAAATATCAACAATATAAACTTATTCCCAAGTAGATTTCAAAATAATTTCTTATATGGCTTTCATAATTTATATCAATAACACAATGTCTTATTATAATCTCACATCTTTATATAGTAGTGTTATTGTTACTTTAGTTTTAATGTCTCTGTTTGGTTTATTGTGTGGGTTTATCCTGAAAACATAATTTTATAGTGCATTACTGACATGGTGTTTTACATAACTGAGCTCTAACATTTACAAAGTTATTATTTTCCTCTGTAACAGATCAATCAGGAAAAATTAAAACTTAAATACATAGAACTAGTGTGAATTATTAAACTCTACTGAAGAATAAAATTTACTTAAACTGTCAATACATAATGCTTCTATTATTTCAACTTTGGAATTAAGTTCTAGGTTCAAAAATATTTTTGTAATGCCTTTATTAAGAATATGTTTATAACATTTCTGTAACTCTTTTATCTCAACGTAGTTTCTCTATTCAGTCCATTGAACTTGGACTGATCAGAAGGACTTAGTAGTTATCATAGCAGTTCTGAAAATGGCTTGTCAGGGTTATTCTAAGGAATTTTATGTTATTCCGTAATGCTGTTAAGTGAAAGAAGTATCACAAAAATACAGTTAAAAACACCTGTATTTTGTGTCTTGCTAATTTTCTTATTATTAGTTATAAAACTTTTGTTTTCTTACAACTGCATCTCGCCCATCCTAGACATTTACACTAACGTCATAAGAGCAGCATTTTTATTGTAGCCACCGTGGTTTCTCAAGCCCTCAAGCCTGTGTCATCCCTGTAAGACACACAGTGGCAGGGAAACGTGTCTACCTCAAATAAGCAAGTTTCCTCAGGCCAGATTTATTGAATTCTGACTGAGGACTGCCTTAAAATTGAAAGCTATTTTTTGTATGTGTGTGCAGCATACACATATGAAGAAGTTTTTAACACCTCGCAGCAGATGTTAACTGACTTGAGTACTGGACCCGAGGCCTGTCAATGACATTTTCATTAGCTTTGTTTATAGTAGAGGACGGATCTCCCAAACAGTAGAGCTGTAAATGCTCACTCATCAGAACTAGTGTCCTCTTAGGCACTGACCACTGACTTTTCTTTTCTTTTGAATTTTAAGAACAGTCTTCTTTGTTTGTTTGGGTTTTGTTTTATTATTTACTTACTAATTAATTAATTACGTTAGTTAGTTAGTTAGTATTTGCTTTACATCCTGATTGTAGCCTTATCCTTCCCCTCCTCCCTGCCTCTCTTCCCCCTAACGCCCCGCCTCTACTCCTCAGAAAAGGAATAGTCTTTGTATGGGAACGTGTGTTGTTTTGCTTAGTCTATGCCAGACCCTGAACTTACCTCTATAGCATCATCCTGACTCTCAGATGTTCCGACAGTGTCCACCTGTCAGGTCTCAAGCCCAGGACCAATGGTTACTGAGGTGCCCATTAACGTATGAGAGCACAGGCTGGCTGTCAGGTTTTCCCTGCATTCCTCAGTCCCTTACCTGTGTCAAGGACCAACTGGCTAGATGTCTCATCCCTTACCGAAACTTCTCCAAACCAGCGGCTGGGCTGCCCTTCCCCCAGCTGCCCTTCCATATGTAACCCATCACTTTGATTACCTGGCTCCTTCTTCCGCTCTTGGCTCAGGCTGCAGCTCCTGGTCAGAAGGTGCTCTCCCACCCCCCCACCCCCAACCCCCCCAACCTGCCTTCTCACATGGTTCAGGGGCTCAGCCACTCTGGACTCTCCCAGATGTTCCTGTCTCTGGCTATGCTCTGTTCCTATCTACAATAAACCTTCTCCCCCACCAAAAGTAGGAGCAGCCATGTCCTTTCTTTTTATTTCTTTTTTTTTTCTCATTCTCCATCTCCATTAGTCCCACATAATAGCCATGAACACCTAAGTACAGAGATGAAATAATTTGCCTAAGATCATGTAGATATTAACGGAACCCTGAGAGCCAAATATCAGGTCTGGTTACCACCGAATCCTGTATCTTTGTTTTAAAACTTGGTTCCTTTACTTATGCGCCTTTTCTCTGTGTCTGCTCTAACTTGCCTTTTTTTTTTTTTTTTCACCTTCTCTTTGCCCATCCATGTAGGCCCATAACCAAGGCGTAGACTAAGAAGTGGAGTCATGCTTCACACGGCCATACCATGTTGGCAGCCGTTCCTGGGTCTGGCTGTGGTGTTACTCTTCGTGGGATCCACCGTGGCCTGTCCCGCTCGCTGTGAATGCTCCGCCCAGAACAAATCTGTTAGCTGCCACAGAAGACGCTTGCTCGCCATCCCAGAGGGCATTCCCATTGAGACCAAAATCTTGGACCTCAGCAAAAACCGGTTAAAAAGCGTCAACCCCGAAGAATTCATATCATACCCTCTGTTGGAGGAGATAGACTTGAGTGACAATATCATCACCAATGTGGAGCCCGGGGCTTTTAACAACCTCTTTAACCTGCGTTCCCTCCGCCTGAAAGGCAATCGCCTTAAGTTGGTGCCCTTGGGAGTATTCACCGGACTGTCCAACCTCACCAAGCTTGACATCAGTGAGAATAAGATTGTCATTTTGCTTGACTACATGTTCCAGGATCTGCATAACCTGAAGTCTCTAGAAGTGGGGGACAATGATTTGGTTTACATATCACACAGGGCCTTCAGCGGACTACTTAGCTTGGAGCAGCTCACCCTGGAGAAGTGCAACTTGACGGCGGTACCAACAGAAGCCCTTTCCCACCTCCGCAGCCTCATCACCCTGCATCTGAAGCATCTTAATATCAACAATATGCCCGTGTATGCCTTTAAACGATTGTTCCACCTGAAACACCTAGAAATCGACTATTGGCCTTTGCTGGATATGATGCCGGCCAACAGCCTCTACGGTCTCAACCTCACATCCCTTTCCATTACTAACACCAACCTGTCCACTGTCCCTTTCCTTGCCTTTAAACATCTTGTATACCTGACCCACCTTAACCTCTCCTACAATCCCATCAGCACCATCGAAGCAGGCATGTTCTCTGACCTGATCCGCCTACAGGAGCTTCATATAGTCGGGGCCCAGCTTCGCACTATTGAACCTCACTCCTTCCAAGGGCTCCGCTTCCTCCGTGTGCTCAACGTATCTCAGAACCTGCTGGAAACACTGGAAGAGAATGTCTTCTCCTCCCCTAGGGCTTTGGAGGTCCTGAGCATCAACAACAACCCACTAGCCTGCGACTGCCGGCTCCTCTGGCTCCTGCAGCGACAGGCAACCCTGAAGTTTGGGGGCCAGCAGCCCATGTGCGCCGGACCAGACACCATCCGTGAGAGGTCATTTAAGGATTTCCATAGCACTGCTCTTTCTTTTTATTTCACCTGCAAAAAGCCCAAAATCCGTGAAAAGAAATTACAGCATCTCCTAGTGGATGAAGGGCAGACAGTCCAGCTGGAGTGCAACGCTGACGGAGACCCACAGCCAGTGATTTCCTGGGTGACACCCCGAAGGCGTTTTATCACCACCAAGTCCAACGGCAGGGCCACTGTGCTGGGTGATGGCACCTTGGAAATTCGTTTTGCCCAGGATCAGGACAGTGGGATGTATGTTTGCATTGCTAGCAATGCTGCTGGGAACGACACCTTCACAGCATCTCTCACTGTGAAGGGATTCACCTCAGATCGCTTCCTTTATGCAAACAGGACCCCTATGTACATGACCGATTCCAACGACACCGTTTCCAACGGCACTAACGCCAACACTTTTTCCCTGGACCTTAAAACAATATTGGTATCTACAGCCATGGGCTGTTTCACATTCCTGGGAGTGGTCTTATTTTGTTTTCTCCTTCTCTTTGTGTGGAGCCGAGGAAAAGGCAAACACAAAAACAGCATTGACCTTGAGTATGTGCCCCGAAAAAACAATGGTGCTGTCGTGGAAGGGGAGGCGGCTGGGCCCAGGAGGTTCAACATGAAAATGATATAAGGGCCCACCACACACACTACTGTCTCTGTGTCACTTTGGGTAATGAGTAAGACGTCTGGCATAGTCGATCACAAGGTTATCAGGCAGCTTCCGGCAGCTGCCCCTGCATCCAAGCGGGGTCCATGGACGCGGGAAGATGTCTCATGGAGACTGGCTGATTAGAGGCAGGCAGGCATGTGTCAGAGCCCTTCACACGGTGGGATACTAATTGTTTGCATTGCAAATATTGGCATTCTGGGGGATCTCAGCAGTGAACCTGAACCTTTGGCTCATGCTGATGGACAATAAGTCAACATTTTCTACCACTGCAAAAACAAAAGGAAAAAAATTAAAAAGAACAACCTACAGTGTAGGATTTACATATTAAAAAGACACATTTGTCTAAAACATACTCTACAGTAAAATTTGTATTTATTATCATTTGTTAAAACCTTGCATTATACAATACTGTTGGTTCAGCACCAAAAAAGAGATCAATATATTCTTTTTTTTTTTTGAAACATATATGCTGTATATGTTTTAAAGCAATATGAATGAGAGGTTTGCTTTTAGTTACTCACCAGTATAGATCCATGTGTGGTATCGCCTTCCTTTTACCCACAGAGAAACCTGAGACTAAATCCCTGGAGTAATAGGCAGAGATGTGTTGAGATGTGTATGTTTGGTGTAGGATGCCAAGAAACAGGACCAGGTCAAAACTGCTTAACCCTGTTAACTTCTGTTACTATAAATAAAGGCATGTGCCTAGTTTTGATACAGAATGGAATATTTTTTATACATACACTACCAACCTGGACCAGTTTACTGTAACAGAAGCCCTTGGTTTCTCCAGAAGGTAGCAGATCACCAAATACACCTGTAAAATGCAAGGTAGGTATCATTCCTAAAAGTGGTCCATTTAGTTTTACTTTCACCTGCCACTGCTAATGGGCTAATGACAAAGGAAAAAGACAGCAATCATTGTATATAATTATTTGGCAATGTTCACCAATAGCCGATATCAGTAATTCTGTTGCCCAAAAGTTCTCTGGATGAAGAGTTTTCAGAAGTCAATAGAGCGCAGGGTGATCAGGCACATCATGACAATGATGCAGCCAATGATCGCTTTCCAGTGGGACAGCTGCCTGACCGATGGCTGTAAGGCAGAGAGGACGCACAGCACATGACACCCCCAGTTTCTCTATTCAATCAACACAATTAGGCACCTTCAGGACGTTTCCCTGCTTCCTGATCGAGATTTTTAGTTTCACACTAAAAAACTATATTGCATAAATAAGAAGAGTCTGTTTTGTGTAAAGTAGTGAAAAAAAAACAGTAATAGATTTTAAAAATAAATTTTTGTTCCTTCAAAGAGGAAAAGCTAACCTTATAGTTCTCTGAATACGTTGTGTTGATTCTTTTACCCTTTTGACCTGAGCATATTTGCCCAATTAAGTTGGTGTTAATGTTACCGCTCAAATAAAATAAAATAAAATAAAATAAAATAAAATAAAATAAAATAAATGTCTTATCATCAGTGACCTATTAAGGAAGGCATAATTCCATTTGGCTGAGTCATGGAAAACTTTCAGGTCATATATTTATATGGGCTGAAAAAGTGTTAGATGCAGATGGTATTGCTGAAATGACATGGATTTAATCAGCATAAACAAAGTCTCTATGTTTTCCACATTTTGGAAATCTTGATGTTCTTCTTTGGGATCCATTGTAAGATAAGTAGAATTATGGGAGATCCTCCTGCTTTTAGTGTTACGGGCCTGACTCTCAGAAGCCTAACCTCTTTAAATATCTGAAAATATGAAGAACTTCAATACTATTAAATCGGCCTTGATTTCTAAAAGGTTCACAGATTGTTTTACAAACTGGATGTCAACACATCTGAACCCATTTCTCTTTTACCAGTGGGTAGGCACTGAAAATATTTTTAGGACTGAGTAATTGCCTGCTTCAGTTTCATTTATGTATCCTGGTAATTATCACAAATATTTTAGAAATTTATTTTTCATTTATGTAATTGCTCATTTCTAACAGTTTGTAACAACCTATGCTAAATTCTATCAAAATTTCAACTGAAAAAAATTCAATGTTATGTTCTCACAATTAAAAAGGTTAAAAAGGAAAGAGAGTCTTACAAAAGAGAATCTACTTCCTTATAACTTTGAAACACCTTAAAGAGTGTATACTTGGCAAATTGTGTGCGTGTGTGTGTGTGTGTGTGTGTGTGTGTGTGTGTGTGTGTGAGAGAGAGAGAGAGAGAGAGAGAGAGAGAGAGAGAGAGAGAATAAGAAGTGATCAATTGATTTTTTAGAAAGGGGTTGCTATTCTATTTTCTGTCAAAAATTACAAAAAAATGACCAAGAAACTCCTGAGGAAAATGAAATTGGATTAAACTTAAAAGATAAAATATTTTGCTCAAAGATGTATGTGTTATTCTATTAAGAGAGGAGAGATTAAATTCTCTGCACGATTTATTCTCCGATCCATAGAACAGCTAAAATAGTACTAAACAACATTCTAAAATGACGACCCACTAAGTAATAACTGAACAAATGGAACATTCCATAGCTGACAAATGAACCCTCTGAAAAGTCCTGTGTTTAGTATATTTCACCTTGGGATTTTTTTCCCAAAGTGTTTTGAATCACCAAGTGCCACTTTTCCTATTCAACTGTTACCATCTTCACAAACTGGAATTCCATATAGCTCTCAAGTAGTCAGTCTTAGAGTGGCACCCCTCTGAAATCTTCTTAACTCTTAGTAAGAGTACAACTATTATTGGAATAGCATATTTACCATATTTTTCCAGGGGAATAGGCAACTTCCTGCATAAAGCAGTATACTAAAGGATTTATAAAGAGTGCAATGGGCATCTGACTTTCCATTTCCTTACTATTAGTACAAATCACTGGGTTCTGCAAAACTTTGGAGTTCCACTGACCATAGCTCTGGGGCTTTCATGTGCAGTTTTACAGAAGGAATTTTCTTTATGCTTACTTCTCTGTTAGATTAATCAAGACCGTTATAAGGATATACTGGGCCTGACCAGTATTGTGGCCCAATAGACACTTCATCTCTTTGTTCCTTCTTTGAAGAGGCCTACTTTAATGTTTCCTATGAAGAAGCACAGCTATTTGGCCCAGAGTGTTGTTCTTGGTTGACCAGTAGACTGTATGTTATTAAGCATTTTCAAGGAAACACTTATTCTTTCTAGCATTAACTAAAACTCCCTGAACAGAGCTATAATATTCATAGTTGACTCATGGACCCAAACATTGGTAAACATATTTACTAAAATAACTAACTCACCCAAACAATCTGGGTTTGGTGTGCTGATAAGCAAATTCTACTTTGCAGAAATCCTTATAGTATTTTCTTTTCCAGACTCTTTTCCATAGCATTTGTAATCATGTGCTTTTCAAGTATTTTCAAATTCTGAAAGCATAATACAGACGTTGCTAAGCCTCAAATGTTCACAGGAACATTTGTTAAAACTCTGGGTTTCTTCATCTTTCTCAGACATTTTTCTGAACAACAGCTTTCTTATAGGACAAATGTCTTCAGAATTTGTTTTTTTCTCATTGTTCAGCCAAAGAATCTGTTCCTGGTTCATATAGGAGTTCAAAAGTGGCAATCTTCTACGACTCTTAAAAAATGATTATTTAAATCTCATCTCCACTGAAGCCTGGCTTGTGTCACTTTCCATTCCTCCAGTAGGAACAGATATATTTATGGATCAGAGGCACAAAATAGAGGGTGCAATCCTAGAGAAGCAAAATTGCGTAGAGCCCCGTGTAAATTAACTTTTACTTACAGGGTCTTTCTTCATCTCTCTGTCAAAGCATTTCTTTTATCTTCTGGGGCTGTGCACAGAACTGTGAAACAACACAGAATGTGTCTTGAGGCTCTGTAGAAAAGGAAAAAAAAATAGATCATTTTCAACTGAGAAGCCTCAGAGCTGACAGGAAAGACATGAAGAATTTTTTAAAAGGCTGGAGGGAGACACGGGATCTATTTAAATTCTATTGCCTTTATTGCTCATGTCTATGGTTCTCTCTCTGCGTTGACTGTGCTTCTTTTTAAGCATTCACTGCTCCTTATCTTCTTCTCTCTCCACGTCCCGGCCATCTGTGGCTCACACGGGACTGCAAATGGGGTCTGTGGATGTGAACCAATTTAAAGTAAGACAAAGCAAAAGCAAAGAAACAACAACAACAACAGTCCTTTGGGGCCAAATCTATTCATTCTACCTGGTAGTTGAGTAAAGAGGTATCATTTTTGTTACTGAAATGAGCATTTCCTGGTAGAATAACACATCATAGGCCCAGTCATTTCCATTGCTGTCAATCCCTTTTGTCTAACACCCTCAATATTTTTGATGACATTTGTTTTGAGTTATTCTGACTTTAAAGAAAGGATTAGGCAATAACATAACGTTTGACATCTGCTTTTTAATTATTTTTACTTGGCTAGGTGACAGAAGTTGTATCTTGGTACATAAACACTTGAAACGGATTTCACTACCTTTCCACCTTCGAAAGCCATTCCTGTGAAAGCCTCCTCACAGCGCCAGCAAAACTGATTACTGGGAGGGAAAAGTCTTCCCAACACGGGCCAAGGAGAGGAGAGATGAGTGTTGGTTTGCTGTGGTCTTTGACTAAGTTGGGGCCTTGGGCTTAAATCTATGCTTACAAGGTTAGGCTTAAAAAAATGATGCCATAAGTCATCAGTGAATGACAGGTTTTCTAACATGGAATTGGCTTGTCTGTTTAGAGAACATCAAATGTAGCTGAGTGTTTCCTCCAGAAGTGCGCAGGGACTGGAACCCCTCGTCCAAAGGCAACTTCTCAACAGATGGCCAAGATGAAGCCCTGGGGACGAAAACAACCAGAGCAACCAAGGACATGCTTAAGATAGGTCCACACGGGCTTAAAGAGTGAGGTGAATAGATGCTTCTCTTTCTAAATATAGGAATCTGACTAAAATAAGCTCACGTGAGCTCCAGACTTCTGGCCTTCAGTTTGCCTCAATACACCTTCTCTGTCACCCCAAACTCCTGGCAAGATATGCTGAACAGAAACTAGGAAGCAGCAGGAGGGGCATCAGATGCCCCTACTGTAGCGGATCGATCCCAAGGCCCCATGCGCCAGTAGTGGAAGCTTCAACCAGTAGCAAGTCCTGTGCATACTATATTTTATCCTGTGCACACATAGCTATTGAAAAGATTTACTTTATAAATTAGGTATAATGGAAGCATAACAGCACTGATAATGAGGTAGAACAACAATAATAATATGTTTCAGCTTTCTGTTGGGAGTTGACCACTGGTAGTAAGTCCACAGGCAGAGGACAGCCTGGGGAATGCCCTGTATTCCTGCCTCCTTCCTGTGGCTTCTCAGAGGCCACAAATGAAATGATCTGAAACGGCAGGTCCTTCTCGCCTATTCATCACTGCCACCTGTAAGATGCTGCCATGCCTTATCAAAGAAGGCTCCCTCCAGAGAGGAGTCTTCTTTCACTAGAACTCAGAATTCCCTGTGTATTGTTAACTAGAAACTGCCTCGGAGGGGTGGGGAGGGGGAGAGAGAGACGCTGGGGGGGGGGGAGGCACAGGACCCCTCCAGTCTTTTGCACATACCCTTCCCAAGTTAAGACTTCCTGTTCTCATAATCACTCTCTGGCAGCAATCTGGAGACTGAATTCTTCTCTCTTTCTCTCCCTCCCAGAAGCAGGTGGGCTGATATAAAGCCAACTTTAAACGATAGAGCTTTATTTATAGCCTTACGAAAAAGAAACAAGCTGGTGTAATCAAGAGAACACTTAACATTTTAAGAAAGGTTCTACCTGTAATATAGTAAAAAAAAAAAATCTTTAGAAAGAAACAAAATTGCAACTGTGTTCTTTACATCGGTTAGCCACATTTTAATTCCAATACTGTTCTAAAGGTAACTGCCAACGCTGAAAATTGATCTAAGAATGTTGTTCCTGAACTAGGAGGGTCCAAAGGAGTGGACATTGTCTGCGTGTTAGCTTCCTTTATAGTGGTGCACACCTCCCCTTCTAAATTGCTTTAACATCCTACTCTACAGTGCAAAACAATTGTCAAAATCTAAAGCCATATGGTCAAAAATAATAATGAGAAGGAAGATTTAACAAAGATTTGTGAATTTTTTTTTGCATTTCTTACAGCGGTATGTCCACCTACACACTCACCTGTGTACATATCCATGTGACAGACAAGTGAAGTGGAGTTGTGAGCAAAGTGTAGGCTGTGTAGTGGATGTTTCAATGAAACATCTTGTTTTCTTCCCCAGCTATAAAATCAAGTACTGCATGCCTACTTTGGGCATTTAGTACACAATATACTTGTCTTCAAAAACTCTGAAACACCCCACATCATAATCAATGATAAAGCTGTTTATATAAAAGTGGGTGGCTTTTATAAATATTTTAAATGTAACTGCTTAAAAAGTTGTTGAACCAGAATGGGACAAAGAATAAGGAAACATTTTATGCCTGTATTTCCCTTTAGTGGTTTTTTTCTCAAAACTCCTCTTAAGGAGTGTACCATGATTGAATGGTACTAACCAGGAGCCTAACAAATCTCTTCTTTAGAGCCCAAAAGCCTGATTTTGTTCTTAAAGGAAATTCATGCTAAAGACAAAAGGATCTTGATTTAGATTTATGTCTTGTTGTCGATTATTATTGGGTAATTATCGTGGGCATGTGGGGAAGTCTTCCATGTTAACAAGTTAACATAGCGACATGAAATAAATTAGAAAACATATTCTGTTTGCTGATGAAAAGGGCTTACACATCTAAAATCTCAGTTAAATCCGTTGTGGTATTATTTTTAAAATGAAATGTGTAATTTTTTTTAAAAAAGCAATTGGAGTCATCTGGGAAACATTTCATTGTTGAGAGAGGTTAGGGTATAGGAACCTCACAAGCAACATAAGACAGTTGGAAACATCATTAGCAACAAACAGATAAAGGAAGATGTACAGGAAGATGTATAACTGATTGAATCCACTCCTGAGGATGGAGTGAGTATGACCCACAGAGAGGACAGGCTATGAGGTTTTCTAGTCTTAAATATTACTAAGCGGTCATGGGTTGATCTGCTGGACACTGAAATCTACATATGATCAGCCATACTATAAAGATACTCTGCTTTAGTGAAGATAACTCCTTCATTGCTTATATAATTGTCAAAATCATTTGACTTTTAATCATCCAGCAAGCCATACATGCAATAGTATCATCTGGGTTTTTTTTAAGTCTTTGCTCAACTGTATTTTAATAATCCAAGACATAGTGTATAGTAAAAATGCACAAAGTAATAAAGAAGTGTCTGGTCTGTAGGCATATTTCTAATAGAAAATAAGAGATTTTTTTTTCTACTGTTAAGGAAAAAAATAAATTGAAACTTCTTCCTGAGCAATCTTACTGGCAAAAGTAAGTCCTTCTGTGGCATACCTCCAGGAATAAAATAATGAAGATAAGCTCAGGTGGCTGTCATGCTACGGCACTGTGTTTATTCTATGCAGCTTCCAGGCAAGGGAGTAGAGGCAGAAAAGAAGGAGAACTCAGTCCCCGTACCTGGATATCGCACTAGTAGAAGACAACAAAGCTTGGACTCACTGCCAGGCCACTGCAAATATATACAAAGCCTATTGCTGCTAGAGAAAGTCCACCAAAAAAAAATAGAGTTTGCTGTTCTTTAATTTCAAAATGACGAGCTTGATGAATATTTTTTTATCCTTGAAAAACAATTTCCCCCGACTGCCAGAGCTGGTCAGACAGTAGTTAGTCACAGCCATCACGGTATCAGTTGGTATGACAGCATGGTTCAGGACGTGCTGTGGACACTCCCACCAACACCACAATCTGGCTTGTCCAGGGAACCCCGATAGGGGTGTGATGAGCCCCCCACTTTAGAACTGGCTCTTAGGCATTGAGAAAGATATGATGACTTGAATCAAAATCACTAGATGTACTCCAAGCAGAGTTTTTGAATGTACTTCCCGGCTTCTAACCCCACACTCCTGAAGGTTCTCGGGTTGTGCACTATTTTATAAAGTACAAATTCATCATAAATTTGTGTTTCTGGTTTTATTGTTTCTAATTTCTCATTCTCATTCATGGGTATATGCTGCTCTACTTTTGTTATTTCTGTGTCATGATGCAGTGAAAAATAAAAGTTATGAATTCCTACCTTTAAGGCAAAGAAGCCTATTACATGACCCTATTTTTTTTTTAAATTATTCATCGTCAGACCCAAAACAGAGCAAGAAGACAAATGTGTAACAGAGCTACGTCAAGGAAAGGCTAGTACAAGCCTGAGGGCAAATTCACCTACCATTCCCACCAATACTAGGAAATCTAAAGGCAGTAGCATCAAGGGTTTGCCACCAGGGGCCTTTCATCAATTCCTATAAATAACTCAGTGCAAAAATTATAAACCTTCATCAAAAACCTTGGCTTGGTTCTAAAAAGTCCCTTGTCACATAAATTTTAATGCCAGTTAACACACACACCTCAATATTACTAAGTACTTTTCTCAAAAAGATAAAGAAAAAGCAAAGGTAATTAAGAGATTATATCCTGCCTGAAGATTGTCATTATCAAAAATTACAATGAGAATCTTTGTGAAGTTACCCTCTGAAAATTGAACCACAGTCCACTAGACAGGGCAGAGCTGTGGCAGAAAAAGCCCTAAATCTTACATGCAATTGCAAAATAGGTATCTATTGTCACATTAGGAGACAAATCTGTTTACCAGCTATCCCTCTAAGGCAGAAATGACATCTATGTGAACTTTTTCTAACTGCGGCCTCCCTGGGAATATTATTCCTTAGCATCAGGCACTGAGATGCTAGTGCCATAGCATAGAAGTGGTGTGCTACTTCTAATCTATGCTTTTAGTCATGGGCTATTAGCTGCATGTGTACACATACAGAGCTCCCATGGGAGTTAAGTACGTCTTTCAACACACACATGGGGTGGAAGAGGAGAGAGAGATAAGGAAGGAAAGAGACACAGAGACAGAGACAGAGACAGAGGAGAGACAGTGATACAGAGAACCATATGACAGAGTTCCTTAAGCTTCCCACTGTATCAGTTCAAACACCCTACTGAGAATTAGCTCACTGAGTGTAGAACAAACATGTAATGCAAAGAGATCACCAGGTCAGCCCCACCACCTTGATTTATATAAGCCCTTTCATTTTGGCAGCACATGAAGAATCCAGTTGCCTGTGCTTCGGTGGCCTCGGGGGTCCTCCCTGGCACTGATATAAAGGAGCTGGTGGTAGTGTGCAGGACTGGATTCAATGTAAGCACATTCTGCCCAGAGTCGTCTGAAATGAATAAATGGGTTCACAGAGATGGAAAATAACTGGAAATTGTTTCCTTGCTGGTAAGGAGAGATAACAGTGGTTTGCTGTTTAGGCAATTCAGTGTCTTCTCAAAACGGCACATGTTGCAAACTGAGAGGTACAAACCTTTCAAGAAACGGCTGTGAGTGAGTAAGCACATGTAAGCGCGTTGAGCTATAGAAGAAAACCAGTGATGTTTGTGAATGCTACACCACCTCAAACAAACAGCCTTTGGTTTGGGTACCAAACCATAAGCAGACGTGTTCTGTCTCCAAAACAATTTTAAGTGTTCTTATATTTATTCATTTTCAAACACTGCCAATATTAGCTCAAATTCCCACAGGAAAAAAATCATGAAGTTGCTAAATTCCTTCCCATCTTTGATTAAATATTACCAGTCAAATGTCTCCAGCTTCTGTTTTTAGGAAATATATATCAAAAAACTTAGTTTCACACCATCCAAGCAGACTCACCTTACTCATGTAATATCTGTAGAGTATCCATAGTCAAAGTAGCCTAAATAAATATCATCACTAAATAAAGCCATCATCAATGTGTGCATCAATTCCTTTGCCCTCCATGCTGATCACAACCTTCTTCTCATCCCAGCATCCAAACTGGGTGGTTTGGAGATGGTCCTTAGTCTCCACCTGTCCAGGCATGAGTCTGGCAACAAGGGCCTACCTGCTTTAATGACCCACTCTCAGGGAGTCAGAATAGCTAAGCACTTAGAGGGTACAGATCTAGAGTTAGAGTCTCCAAGACTCTGTCTCTGGATTCATTTTCTTTGTGGGCAAAATCCTGCACATCTCTGCATCCTGTCCTAAATCAGTGTAACACTACCTACCTCACAAAGGTGCTGTGAGGCCTACTGGGAACAGCATGCAGGATGCTGTGCACAACTGCACACCTGTCACAAAGGTGCTACTATGGGATTTTGATTAGGACAGAGCAGTGAAGTATCCCACCCACCCCTAACCTAACTCCAGCCCTGGGAGCCCCAGGTCTCTGAGAACAGCACTCTAGCCTCTGTGACTTGGTTTATCTTTAACATTACTGGCTTCTGCAAAAATTCATTTAAAGAAATAAAATTCTCTTCTCTCATTGAGAGATGCTGGTTTGGAAATTTTATTCATTTTACACAAGAACAGAAGTGATTCACTCCCAGGTGCTGGGGGTGGGGAGGCTGATGATATTCAGTTCGACAAGGAATGGGAGTTTGAACAGGTGTCTTCAAGTAGGTGCATTTTATTCGAAGAAGTACTTGCCTAGGGCTTTCTGCTGTTTTCAGTCTGACTCCCCGGCTTTCTGTTTTGACATGCTCCCCCACCCCACCCCCCTTTTTTCTTTCTAATTGGAAAGGAAGCTGCAGTTCTCTTTTCACGATGATTCTTTGCAGTCTGGTTGATCAAAAAACAAATTCATTTCAACAACTGTTGCAATTATTTTCTTAGAGGGCCATATTTTAATTGCCACGTTGTCTAGCTAAGCCCTGTTTTCTTGGTGTCCTTCAAAATTGTTAGCTGCTTTAAAATATAGAGGTGGGAGGGGGAAAATCTGATAAGTAAATTGTTGTAATTGATTTGTATGTTTGAACTGTCTTATCAGAAAACAAAGTTATGAATTTCATCTGTTGAAACAAAAATAAAATACTTTCCTAAAAATGTGCTTGGTTTTTGAATATTCAAAAATAGCATTTACACCTTTTCTTTTTAATGATTCCTTAGTGCTGTTCTATTTTCAGCCATAGATATAATAGCTTCACCTTCCACATCCATTCACATACCTTCATCCTTTGTTACATAAACTTGGCGAGCAATAGGAGATTTAGTATTGAGGAAAGGCTCTGTATCTGATACCAAACATGGTGTTATGTTAGGCAGATCAGTGTTTTTAAAAAAAGCCTTTCAAGATATGTAGTGATTTTTGTCTATCCCATCACCAGTACCAATGGGAAATGTCACCAAGAGTGATAAGAAATGGCCAAGGAGTATTATTTCCATTACTTGGGAAACTATAAGAAACATTATATATAAAAGAAAAGAAAAACTAAGCGTAACTTTTGAAAGCTCTGTAAAGAAAGCTCAGTCAGTTAACTGAAGTACGCCAGGTTCAGTCCCCAATGTCCATTTTACTGTAGTGCCTGAAATCTTAGCACTAAAGAGCCTGAGACAAGAGGATTGCTGAGGCGTGCTGGCCAGCAAAGCTAGGTGAATTTGCAAGCTCCACACTCAGGGAGAGACCGTCTTTCTAAAACTAAAACAGAGGCAGACTGAGGAAGAGACACCAACATCAGTCTCTGGGTTCTACACGCACACATATGCTTACATGCACACAGAGGAACACATATACATGTGCCTTAAAAAGTTCCGCACTAACATGATGCCGTGATAATGTAATGCAACTTAAAACAACAAAACCAAGCATTTGTAACACAATTGGTGTCATACTCAGCTCTGGCCACCATAATAAAGTGCCACAGGCTGCTTCCACAGCAGGAATTTATTTTCTCGCAGTGCTAGAGGCTGGCAAGTTCAAGCTCAGATGCCAATACACTTGATACCTAGGGATTGCTATCCACACAGGTTATACATGGCGGCCTTCTCCATACTACCATTGCCTTTTACAATTTACTTACATGTACACACCTGCACATAGGGCGGGCAGAAAGGCTCACTTGATATCATGGTTTCAGAGGAGTCAGACTATCATGGTTTGGAAGGTGGAGCATGGCCATTCACATCACAGCAATCCAGGAAACAGACTGAAAAAAATGTAAGAATTTTGCTGGCTTTTTTCCTTTTTCCTCCTTTCCTCCTCCTAAGGCTCCCTTTCGTGCCATGAATCCATGATCCCAGCAGCGGTTCAGCTAATCCTCTCTGGAAATGCTTTCAGAGGCATACTCAGAGGAATCTTCAATATCCTAACTGATTCTCTGCCCAGTACTTAGCGATGAACATTAGCTACCACACTATTCATAGAACCTCACTTAACTCTAATTAACTTTTGACAACCCTATTCTCCAATATAGTCTCATTTGGAGTAGGGTTGGCATCGTGTAGACTGGGGGTAAGTGAGCAACTTAGTCCACAGCAGTTGCTATTGAACATTGATAGAAGTCTCTAGTTAAGATGGGAATTGATAGATAATAGCACAGTGGCGCACATCTGTAATCCCAGCACTCAGGGAGGCAGAGGCAGGAGGATCTCTGTGAGTTTGAGGCCAGCCCAATCTACAAAGTGAGTCCAGGACAACCAAAGATACACAGAGAAACTCTATCTCAAAAAAAAAAAAAAAGCGAAAAGCAAACAAAAAGCTAGTATACACAACAAAAGTCAGAATAGAAAAAGATTTTCAACACTAATAAATATTCTTCTATATTTCATTTATTTGCTATTTCCTTGGCTCATCAATTTTTCTACTATCACTGTGTCCCTGCTCACAGCAATAGAATAGTAAAACAGAAGTTCGTTGTTGTCTTGCTTTGAAGAGATACTATGATTTCTCATTATAATCACTAAGGTCCTTAAAGGGCTGCACCTTCTCGCTCATCACAATTCACCCAGAGCCGTGTTGACATTCTCCTAACATTTTAACTACTTAAATGTCTTTTCTTAATTAATATCATAGTTAACTTCTTTCTGGGAAAAAGCCATCCTTCCGCTAAATCTTCAAGATATATCAGATTTCCTTTGATTGCTCTTCTATCCTCCGTTGGCTAAAGAGAGCTTTATGCAAGGCAAAGCTTATGCTGCCTTCCCCTACCATGACCCAAGGCTTATTCTAAATCCTAGTCAACTAGATCATTTCAGTAGGCAGATGGGCATATCCTTGGGTGCCAGGTGACAGGCTTACTTATGCAGGCCTGGAAATGTCAATCAATGTGTTTATAGAAATCCCAGCACTTCAGCACTTACTGGTTGGCTAAGAGTAGCTGTCAGTTGTCAAAGACCCTTTGTGATTGATACAACAAGACATGAGCTATTTGCATCAAAGAGACAACTACCTAAAGGAAGAGTCATTCGTGGTGTATGAAACCTCTATAGGTGGCACCAGCTCTTCTGTAGACAATGGAAAACCAGGTGCTGGCTTCATGTGTCAAAGGTCTGATAGGCCAGCATATGTCAAAGGTATGCACACAGACTGAGGTTCCCAAAGAGCATGGTCTAGATTTTTTTCTCATATAACAAAATAAAAGAATAAGAAATTGAGTCAAGTACAAAACATTAATTTAAAAAAAAAAGATTAGCTTTGTCTGTGCTAAGCAAGACTACTCACATGACACAAATCGTCCTGTGTCGTCAACATTAAAACAGTTAAAGATACATGTCTTTCTTGATTATGGTAATTGTACAACAGAAACTTGAGTTTCTTCACATCACCATCCTATGTTTACACACTTGACCACTAGCCAGCTCTTCAAACATTCTGCCAATGGTACTTTTGAAGAAGAGACATAACTTCTCTAATTAGAATAGAAAACCTGTGGTAAAGTTTTTTTTCTAATTGTAATAGTAATATCTGCTTGCTCAATTTAGAAAATACACAGAGATTGAGAAAAGAGATTTTCTGGTCCCATCTTTTAAAAGCAGTGAGTTATTACTAGAGGACAATGTCTATTGATCCTGCCAAGATCGTAAGTTGGGCTTTACAATGGAGAGGAACACACTTCACTAGTTCTCCAGGATTGCTGTAGGGCCCTGCACTTTAACCTCCCCCTCACTGAGAAACATTTCTGACACTTTTGTGGACTACCAACAAAATAACTTTTTTCTTTAACCAGAGGTAACCTGCCTACTCTCTTATCCATAATATCAGAAAAGGATCCTATGAAAATCTACAGTGATCATCATTAGAGTTGTGCCCTTAAATGTCCATTGGAAAGATATTCTTACCCAACGAGTCTACAAGGGCATCTTTGAAATTTATAGTCCCAAACTTGAGGCAGTGACAGCTACCAGCTACTGAGAACGTACTTGCCTAAAAACAGATTAATTAATCTCCCAAGTGGCCCTAGCATCTCCATTTATTTTTCTCATCACTCTAGCAAAATGTTTCTAAACCTTCCTAATGCTGCAAACCCTTAATACAATTTCTCATGATGTGGTGACCCGCAACTATAAAATTATTTTCAACACTACTTCATAGCCGTAATTTTGGTACTGTTGTGAATTCTAATGAAAATATCTGATATGCAGAATATCTAATATGTGGCCTCTGTGAATGGGTCATTTATCGCCCCCTAAGGGTCACGACCTACAGAGTAAGAACTGCTGTTATAGTATGTTCACCTATAACTGTCTAATTACAATCGCTTGGCCATTCTACACCTAGCTCTTGCTTTCCTAGGTGGGATAAATCTTTATAATCTCTGCACAGAGGGGTGTCTATGACTGCTGGAAGACTCATCTCCCAGCCCTACTTTTCCTATTCATTTCTTTTTTTGTACGTCTCCTAACAGCAGTCAGGATTCTTAGTCTTTCTCCTAGTATCTTCTGCAGCAATACCCTCCAAGTGACTTGCTTACTAGTAATACGGGTCTAACATTAGATGCTTTAAAACTACATTTAATATTAGTTAACAACCAAAGCGACAGCCTACAGACTGGGAAAAGATCTTTAACAACCCTACATCTGACAAAGGTCTAATATCCAAAATATATAAAGAACTCAAGAAATTAAACACCACCAAACCAAATAACCCAATTGAGAAATGGGGCTTGGAACTAAACAGAATTCTCAACAGAGGAATATCAAATGGCTGAGAAACACTTAAAGAAATGCTCAACCTCCTTAGTCATCAGGGAAATGCAAATCAAAACAACTCTGAGATTCCATCTTACACCCATCAGAATGGCTAAGATCAAAAATTCAAGTGACACCACATGCTGAAGAGGATGTGGGGAGAGATGAACACTCCTTCATTGCTGGTGGGAATGCAAACTGGTACAGCCACTTTGGAAATCTATCTGGTGCTATTTCAGAAAACTGGGAATAGGGCTTCCTCAAGACCCAGCTATTCCACTCCTTGGAATATACCCAGAAGATGCTCCAGCACACAACAAGAATATTTGCTCAACCATGTTCATAGCAGCCTTATTCATAATAGCCAGAACATGGAAACAGCCTAAGTGTCCATCAGTAGACGAATGGATAAAGAAACTGTGGTAAATATTAGTTAACAACCATATGACGGTATAGTATAGGCTTTGGTTGCCTGCTTTTCAAAAGCCTGTCAACTGTCTCAAATGATATATCCCACCCCACCCCCAGAATTACCATCTTGTTATTGCTACCACAATGGGAACCAGGTAACACTTCAAAATTTGTCAACCCTGATAATAAGCCCCCTTTTTATTAGATAATTTGGAAATTTAGTTATGTACCTCAAATATAAGAAAGAAGGCTGTGTTTTTCATCTAATGTATCTTTCTTGATGAGAAAATTGTTTGACTGGAAACAAAGGAAAAGAAGAAATAAACTAGGTATCATTCCACTGGAGGAAACCTCATCTGCCATTTACACGGGAACATTTCTGCCTCTTCTATAGAACTTCCGTTTCTAGTGGAAGGGGATGTTTCTTGGAGAAAGCGAGGACTGAACACGTTAGCCTCATCAGGATAGACTGGCCATTGAGAAACACTGAGAGTTTGTGTTAATTGGAAAAGAGAAATAAATGCTATTGCCCTTATCAGAGGTCAAGGTTGCAGATGGTCAGAAGGTGGCACCTATAAACTGTCACACGCAGGTCCCATTTACCAGGAGAGAATGTTTCATCGCAATGCATCGCTGTTGGTTGGTCTTGAATAACACAGTGTACACACGCCATAGGAAATCACCTCACTCGGGGACAGATAAGCAGGAAGGCACAGAGCAATTCCAACACAGAAAACTTAATATGTTATTAGGAGTTATAATTAAATGCCCTCATATTATTAAACAGAGCAAAGTCTGGCTGTCTTTGCATGCTCTGGCAATCTTTACAGGACAGCAAGCATCCTTTGCATTCCCTCTCATCGCTTCTCAGTCTGCCACAGCCTGCTTCCATTTGTCAGATTTATTACATACAGAGACTCTTCCCAAATTTCCTATATTTTCACACGTCCCAAGGATGGATATGGGAAATCTAGAGAAGCAAACTTACTCTCAGGTGCTTCCAGTGAGCTTAGGAAGAAATGTACAGATGTCTGGCCTCCTTGCAAATCTTTCATTCGGATGCCCTGCTTGCACATTCTAGATGCTCAGCAAGTGCAGCTCCAAAACAGTACTGAACTGATGAACACAGTCACAAACGAGCCCCAGATGCTTTTCTGTATGAGGAATTTCGGTACACTGTATTGTGAAGCTTTCTACTGCATATTTTAATTGCATAAATTATTTGTTATCAAACCATTATAAAAACTTATGATAAAACAAAACAAAAAGTACAATTTCCAGCTATTTGCACATGAAGAAACAACTATTGTTAACACTTAAATGCTTAAATTGACATAAACATAAGCCCTTATTTCTAGACACATACATATTTTACTAAATACATTTTGCTTCCTATGCATCTTTTCCCTAAGCATTTTATTGTAAGTCTCTTTTATATGCACTGAATTCTGTCACTTAATTGAACTATAATGTAACTAACTAAAGACATTGTTAGATATTTATATTGCTAATTGTCCTTATAATAATAACTGTATACAAGATAACTTTGGAGCTAAGTCTTTGTTTGTGCTTAGAATCATTTCCTTTAGAAGTTATTGGAATTAGAATTACCAGATCAACATTAATAAAAGCATATTGCTTTTGTTAAATAGTAATGAATTAATCTAATAGTGTGTATATTAACCAATACACAAATTAACCAGTAGGTTCTAAATGGGCTCTTTTCCTTCATTCCTACAGAATGACTCTAGATTCCAGTTTTAAAGATCTTGAATAAAGTAAATATTGCCATTTTGTCCTTTTAGGCCAAGTACAAATAGAATCCACCTGAGACTACATTATTGTCTCATAATACTAGACTCCAGTGTTTTCAATGTGTTCTAACAGTCTCTATCAAAGTCTTGCGCTTCAGAGGCATGTGCCTAACAGCTTTCCTTCTTCTTAAGTCAATTATGGTAGACGAGATAATTCAGAAATCAGAAAGTCTTTTATTCAACTAGTACAAACTGAGTATCCTCAATGTAACAGTTGTTCTTCTAGACACAGCTATAAGACACTAAAATGTATATGGGTCCTAGCTCTCAGCAGCTTAGATTTTGCTAGACGGGAGGAGAAATACACACGTAAGTAGACACTCTATCAGGCAGCCTTAAGTGCTGCCTAGCGTTCCTGATGAGCTAGTTGGAGGTGTAACCTCAAAGAAGACGAACAGCCACATGTGAATGAACGCAGTGTGTCGTTCACGTCAGGAGTAGGAGAACGTCACAAAGAAGGAAAAGCTGATGCTACGATTCCGAGGAGACAATACACTTGGCGTGTGTTCAAAGGCTGAGAATTCCTGCAGCAAAGCAGGTGAGACGCGCAGTCGTGGGAAAGGGGAAAATGATGACAAGGGTAATTAAGAAGCATTTTGCACGGACTGGACCTAAGCCTCCTACACAGATGGGACCGATGGGCATCTCGGTCTTCATGTGGGTTCCCCCTAGTAAGGAGAAGGGGGCTGGTTCTGACGTGGACTCTGATGCCTGCTTTTTTATTGCGTTCCCCAGACGAGGCTGCCTCACCAGACCACAGGGGAAGAATATGCACTTAGCCCTGATGCGATAGGATATGCTGGGGTGGGTGGGTCCCCTCTCTGAAAAGTAAGAAGAAGGGGGAGACAGGGAAGGATGGGGGCTATGACTGGGATGTAAATTGAATAATAAATAAAATAAGGGACTGATCAGACTTTTAGAGAACTTGGAAATTTCCTTTTCATGAACAAGAATGTGACATAATCCTGCTGACATCCAGGGGTCCCTGTTGGGTTAATTTTCGTTGTAGGTTAAAGCATTAAAAAGCAGGCAGGGATGTCTCACACACGATGAATGGAAGCAGAAGGTATCTTAGACGCAGCAGTAGAATCAGCCAGTGAAGAAAGGCTTTATTTAGAGGTGAGGAAACATATACAGCGAGGCATACAGGGAGAAAAGCCCTCAGCGGAGGACAGGGGACTGGGGAGCTGGAAGCCAGGTTCTCCTTGAGACCTGGGAGTTTGAAGAGTCTCCGATGAGTTTTTCTTCCCTAAGTTACAACAGGGAGCTGATAAGCCTACAGTGTTGGGGAAAAACGTCCAGCCTTGAGCTTGCTTGACCATTTCTGATGGCAAGAAACCCAAACTGATGGGAGAAAGCGCGTAATTTGCCTTTAGGCATTTGATGCTGACTGGTCTTGAGTGTAAGGAAGAAACTTTGCCATTTTGTTTTTTGGGTTTTTTTAAGCTTATGTTTTTTAAATTTTATTTTATTAATTTATTCTTATTACATCTCAATGGTTATCCCATCCCTTGTATCCTCCCATTCTTCCCTCCTTCCCATTTTCACTTTACTCCCCTCCCCTATGACTGTGACTGAGGGGGACTTCCTCCCCCTTTATATACTCATAGGGTATCAAGTCTCTTCATGGTAGCCTGCTATCCTTCCTCTGAGTGCCACCAGGTCTCCCCATCCAGGGGACATGGTCAAATATGAGGCACCAGAGTATGGGTGAAAGTCACGCCCCACTCTCCTCTCAACTGTGTAGAATGTCCTGTCCGTTGGCTAGATCTGGGTAGGGGTTTGCAGTTTATGGCCTGTATTGTCCTTGGCTGGTGCCATAGTTTGAGCGGGACCCCTGGGCCCAAATCTGACTATCATAATGTTCTTCTAGTAGGTTTCTGGGACCCTCTGGATCCTTCTACTTTGCTATTTTCCCATGCTTCTCTCATCTAGAGTCCCAATAGGATGTCCTCCCCTTTGTGCCAGTCTCCTGGTAAGTGAAGATTTTCATGGGACATGCCGCTTGGGCTAGTATGCAGATATAAGTGAGTATATACCATTTGAGTCTTTCTGCTTCTGGGTTAACTCACTCATGATCATTTCTAGCTCAATCCATTTGTCCACAAATTTCAGGAATTCCTTGTTTTTAATAGCTGAGTAGTATTCCATAGTGTATATGTACCACAGTTTCTTTATTCATTATTCTGCTGAGGGACACTTAGGCTGTTTCCATGATCTAGCTATTATGAATAAGGCTGCTATGAACATGGTTGAGCAAATATTCTTGTTGT
Source organism: Acomys percivali (assembly GCA_907169655.1). Classification (NCBI taxonomy): domain Eukaryota; kingdom Metazoa; phylum Chordata; class Mammalia; order Rodentia; family Muridae; genus Acomys; species Acomys percivali. The sequence goes on along the minus strand of OU015743.1, from coordinate 60,347,931 downwards.
GTGCTGGTGCATCTTCTGGGTATATTCCAAGGAGTGGAATAGCTGGGTCTTGAGGAAGCCCTATTCCCAGTTTTCTGAGATAGCACCAGATAGATTTCCAAAGTGGCTGTACTAGTTTGCATTCCCACCAGCAATGAAGGAGTGTTCCTCTCTCTCCACGTCCTTGCCAGTATGTGGTGTCACTTGAATTTTTGATCTTAGCCATTCTGATGGGTGTAAGATGGAATCTCAGAGTTGTTTTGATTTGCATTTCCCTGATGACTAAGGAGGTTGAGCATTTCTTTAAGTGTTTCTCAGCCATTTGATATTCCTCTGTTGAGAATTCTCTGTTTAGTTCCAAGCCCCATTTCTTAATTGGGTTATTTGCTTTGGTGGTGTTTAATTTCTTGAGTTCTTTATATATTTTGGATATTAGACCTTTGTCAGATGTAGGGTTGGTGAAGATCTTTTCCCAGTCTGTAGCCTGTCGCTTTGTTCTCTTGACAGTGTCTCCTGCCTTAGAGAAGCTTCTCAGCCTCATGAGGTCTCATTTATTAATTGTTGACATTAAGGCCTGGGCTGTTGGTGTTCTATTCGGGGAGCTGTCTCCTGTGCCAATGTGTTCCACGCTCTTCCCCACTTTTTCTTCTAACTGACTTAGTGTCTCTAGTTTTATGTTGAGGTCTTTGATCCACTTAGATTTGAGTTTTGGACAAGGTGACAAATATGGGTCCAGTTGCATTTTTTTACACATAGATCTCCAGTTAGACCAGCACCATTTGTTGAAGATGATATCCTTTTTCCATTGAATGGATTTGACTTCTTTGTCAAAAATCAAGTGACCATATGTGTGTGGATTCATATCTGGGTCTTTGATTCGATTCCACTGATCAACCAGCCTGTCTCGGTGCCAGTACCATGCTGTTTTAATTACTGTTGTTTTATAGTACAGCTTGAGATCAAGTATGGGGATTCCTCCAGAGGATCTTTTATTGTACAAGATTGTTTTAGCTATTCTGAGTTTTTTATTTTTCCATATGAAGTTTAGAATTGAACTTTCAGTGTCTTTTAAAAATTGTATAGGTATTTTGATAGGGATTGCATTGAATCTGTAGATTGCTTTTGATAAGATGGCCATTTTTACTGTGTTAATTCTCCCAATGCATGAGCAAGGAAGATCATTCCATCTTCTCATGTCATCTTCAATCTCTTTCTTCAGAATTTTGAAATTTTTTTCAAACAAGTCCTTCACTTGCTTAGTTAGAGTAACTCCTAAATATTTCATATTGCTTGTGGCTAATGTGAAGGCTGTGGCTTTCCTAATTTCTTCCTCTGCAAGCTTGTCATTTGTGTATAGGAAGGCTACAGACTTTTTTGAGTTAATTTTGTATCCAGCCAATTTGCTGAAGGTGTTTATTAGCTGTAGGAGTTCTCTGGGGGAATTTTGAGGGTCACTTATATACATGATCATATCATCTGCAAATAGGGATAATTTGACTTCCTCCTTTCCCATTTGGATACCCTTGATCTCCTTTTGTTGTCTTATTGCTCTGGCTAGAACTTTGAGTACTATATAGAAGAGATATGGAGAGAGTGGGCAGCCTTGCCTTGTTCCTGATTTTAGAGCAATTTCCTTGAGTATCTCACCATTTAATTTGATTTTCGCTATTGGCTTGCTGTATACAGCCTTTATTATGTTGAGGTAAGTGCCTCATATCCCTGATCTCTCTAAAACTTTAAACATGAATGGGTGTTGTATTTTATCAAATGCTTTGTCTGCATCTTAGGAGATGATCATGTGGTTTTTTATTTTCAGTTTGTTTATATGGTGGATTACATTGATGGATTTCCATATATTAAACCATCCCTGCATGCCTGGAATGAAGCCTACCTGGTCATGGTGAATAATATCTTTGATGTGTTCTTGTATTCATTTTGCAAGTATTTTATTGAGTATTTTTGTATCAATGTTCATAAGAGAAATTGGTCTGAAATTCTCTTTCTTTGTTGGGTCTTTATGAGGTTAAGGTATCAATGTGACTATGGCCTCATAGAATGAATTTGGTAATGTTCCATCCCTTTCTATCTTCTGGAGTAGCTTGAAGAGTATGGATATTAACTTGCCCTTGAAGGCCTGGTAGAATTCTGCACTGAAACCATCTGGCCCTGGGCTTTTTTTTTTTTTGGTTGGGAGACTATCAATGATAGCTTCTAGTTCTATAGGGGAAATCAGACTATTTAGCTTGTTTATCTGATCTTCACTCAACTTTGGCAAGTGAAATTGATCAAGAAAATTGTCCATTTCTCTTATATTTTGAAATTTAGTGGCATATATGCCTTCGAAATAGAATCTTATGATTCTTTGTATTTCTTCAGTGTCTGTTGTTATGTTTCCCTTTTCATTTCCGATTTTGTTGTTTTGGATACTGTCTCTCTGCCTTATAGTTAGTTTGGCTAATGGTTTGTCTATCTTGTTGAATTTCTCAAAGAGCCAGCTCTTGGTTTTGTTGATTCTTTGGACTGTTCTCTTGGTTTCTAATTTGTTAATTTCAGCCTTGAGTTTGATTATTTCCAGAAGTGTACTCCTCTTGGGTGTTTCTGCTTCTTTTTATTCTAGGGCTTCCAGCTGTGACATTAAGTTGCTTATGTGCAATGTTTCCAATTTCTTTTTAAAGGCATTTAGAGCTATGAATTTTCCTCTTAGCACTGCTTTCAATGTATCCCACGAATTTGGGTATGTTGTTCCTTCATTTTTACTGAATTTCAGGAAGTCTTTTATTTCTTTCTTTGTTTCTTCCCTGACCCTGGTGTCATTTAGCAGAGAGTTGTTTAGTTTCCACGTACATGTAGGCTTTTTGTTATTTCTGTTGTTGTTGAATTGCATCCTAAGGCCATGGTAATCTGATAGGATACAGGGTATTATTTCAATCCTCTTGTATCTGTTGAGGCTTTATTTGTGACCTACAATGTGATCAATTTTGAGAAGGTTCCATGGGGTACAGAGCAGAAGGTACATTCCTTCTTGTTTGGGTGAAAGGTTCTTGGTGCCTCACATTTGACTATGTCCCCTGGCGGGGGAGACCTAGTGGCACTCAGAGGAAGGACAGCAGGTCACCGAGAAGAGACTTGATACCCTATGAGCATATACAGAGGGAGGCAATCCCTCTGAGGAACAGTCATAGGGGAGGGGAATAAGGGGAAAATGAGAGGGAGGGGAGAATGGGAGGATACAAGGGATGGGATAACCATAGAGATGTAACAAGAATAAATTAATTAAAAATAAAAAAAATTAAAAAAAAAAGGTTCTATAGATATCTGTTAGATCCGTTTGATTCATGGCACTGGTTAGTGATGTTATTTCTCGGCTTAGTTTCTGTTTAAATGACCTATCCTTCAGTGAGAGTGGGGTGTTGAAGTCTCCCACTATTATTGTGTGGGGATCAATGTGTGGTTTAAGCTTCATTAACAGATCTTTTACAAATGTGGGTGCCCTTGTAATGGGAGCATAGATGAGTGTAACCTGGGTCTTGGGCCCAAAGCGCACACTGAGCATGGCCCAAATCCTGCCCAGAGTCCCTTCTCCCGCAGCAACTCCCACTGGCCACCACACCATTCGTCTCTGTCGGAGGGCTCTGAGCTGTGCAAACCTCAGCAGCTGCTACCGCTGCTGCCTCTGCCGCTCCAGTCCAAGAAAATCCATGCTCCTCCCATGTGCAGGGGCACAGAGGTCCTCTGCACCTTGGTCCCTTCAAACCGTGGAGCACTCCTGCTGCAGTGGTGTGGGGACTTCGGTGTTCCTGGTTCAGAATTCTGTGCAATTCCCTGAATTGTTTACTGGAGCTTCTAAACACGGTCTACACTGCTCGCCGCCATCTTGGATATCAACTTTGCCATTTTGATTTTCTATTTGTTACCTGTCATTCTGTTTGTCTGTCTGTCTGTCTGTCTGTCTACCAGGTATCTACCCCCAATCTCCCAGTCAGGTGGTGGCTCCCCAAGGCCACATTTACAGTGAATGGACTGAGTGTCAAAATCAGAAGGCAAGGGGAAAGCTTAAACTGCATATGTGATCAGAAAACTATTTGAGCTTTTGTATTCAGTTTGGAAGAATTTTTTTTTTTAAAGGTGATGCAAATGATTACTCACGCTTAAATACAAAAAACCAGTGCCTGCGTCTGTCACATGCCTCAGGGACAAAGGGATGTCTAGTCATCTCCTAATCATTTCTGTCATGGCATCTGTTTCCACGTGGTCTAGAGATCAAGTTACAAGAATCACTAACACACTCATGAATCTTTCAGAACACACAAAACAGTCTGATACTCTTAGGCCCAAGTCATCCTCCAAATCCTGTCATCCTTCCCCTTCCAGGAAGAAATCAAATAACCAAGTGGAGATTAGGCAAAGAAAACATGTCCTTGACCCCTTGGCACCTAACCAAGATAGGTATGGACTAAGAAGTGAACCGAAAACAACGGAATTACTAATCTGAGAGAAATGGCTGTGTACTTAACATCAAAGGCTTAGTGGAGGATATTAGGAAAGAACAAAATTAAGTGTTTCCATTTCTGTTTGTTGACTATGATCTGAGATTTAGTAGGGGAGTGGGATTAGCTTGATTTTCTTAAGGCTGGTTGGATTTAAAAAGAAATAAAGATGAGAATTAATTTTCTTTTAAAGTCACATAAAAATTAAAAGACACACTCTGAAAAAGTCTTGGGAAAATAAGTACCAAGGCCTCTGAATGTGATTCTTTTCATTTCTATGTTTCTCCTTTTAATTCCCTCTGACATGAATTTGTAATGTGGAGAGTGTATGCTAATTAAGACAGTGTCCACAAGATGTATAATGTATGCCTTTTAATTAGTTCTGCTGCTATAATTGATTAACACTTTGCCTTTGCAGTGCTATTACAAAGAACCAGCTACGAAACACTGTGTGCATCTAGTCCCTGTAGTTAAAAAAAAAAAGGCATCGAACATTGCCACTGTGTAATATCTGCACTGCCAAAGTAAGCCTCAGTGTTCCTATTCAAAGTCTTTTGGGAGGAGCTTTCTGCAGCCTGGAAAGCAGTGAAGAAATAAAAGACAAAATGAAAGGCCAAAAGGCCCAGAGGAGTGAACACAAGAAAATGTTATATAGGGAGAGAGATCAAGAATAACATGAAGAATATGAAAACAACCATAAATCCATAAGGAATTTGGTGCAGTTCGAGGAGATGGAAGTAAAACCTGAGAAAACAGGCAATCCAAATTGCATGTGCGTTCATGGGTGTGTGTGTGTGTGTGTGTGTGTGTGTGTGTGTGTGTATGTACACATGTGCATGCAAGGATGTATATCTGAGCATGTGTAGTTGTGTGAATCATAACTATTAAATACAGAAGTTCAAGGCTCTGGCTAACAGATATTGTTGATTTTATGACTTTGCCAGAGGCCCAATCCACATTTAATGCTATTTTTATTACAATTGCCTCTCCTTCTTGCACCCACCTAGTGAAAGGAAAGAACATTCGGTGTTCCCACTCTAGCCACATGCCATGGTACATGATACTGTTTCAACTCTTAGATCTAGGGGCCCAGTGGGACATCCACTGCTTCACGTCTCTTAGAATCCAGCAGAGGAAAGTGGTACACCAGCGTGGCGTGATAGCATTGTGAGACTAAAGGGAGAACGGATCAGTCCACACAAGCAACACAAAGATGAGATAAGCCAACGAAGGCTTTCCTGAACACGCAGTTTCTCTCTCTAGACAGTCATATGCAAAATGAACACGGAAAAGCCTAGTCCGAGCTGAGGGAACATCCTGTGTAAAGCACGTGAGGAGAAGAGTTGGGTATTTTGAAGACATATAAATAGTCCAGGAGAACGTGGAAGAGAGCTGTCCAGCATATCCAAGTTATGAAGAACTCTTTCATGGAAATTGGATTAAATAAAATGGAGCAATATTGCTCATTTAAAGACTTCTCATATACCATGTAGCACAATGGAATACATACAATTCCTCGTAAGGAGGCAGAATTTCTTAGGTGTTCTTCCCAATCATTCTTTTAAAGAAAGATACTTATTTACAATGCAAATCCTACAGCTAGTCTGAAAATCACTGACCCATATAACTACATTTGAATCTAGCTATCAGTCCTTCAGAAGCCACCCCGCGCCAGACTGCGTGTTTCCTTTGGCCTATAAATACATAGGTAGAAGTTTTGGGTTCTTTGTTAGGTTATGTAAATATGTTTTTGTTTTAATCCCAAGTGTGGGATTTTAGTGTGGGCTTTAGTTTGTCCACGGCTGATAAGGGTTGTTGTGGTCTTTGCCAGCTGGTAATGACCTGCCTTGTGCAGCAGCAAGAAGAGGGGCGTGGTCTAGAACTCTGAGGAAGATAAATAGAAGAGCTCAGAGGGAGAAAGGGCAGTGTGTGATGTTGTTTAGCATGCCTTGGTGATGACGTGTAGTAGTTTGGAGAGACCAGAGACATTTGGAGAGAGACATTTCAATGCAGCCACTTAGAGGAGACCACTTGCTGTGTTTGCTGTTGAGATTAGCGTTGCTCCCCAAGAACTCAATTGACCCTAAACAGCTGGGGGAAGTAAAGAGGTCTGCTCTCCCTCTCCCCACTAACCTTTCTCTCTTACCCAGGGTTAAGGTGGAAAAGGAGGTAGAGGCAGTCAATACCCACAATAAAATAAGAGTTAAAAAAAAAGTCAACACATAAACACTGTTAACAGACAATCCGTTTGACTTTTGGTTTGCTTTGAATACTCTTCTGTTCTCTCTCGCTCCCAGGCTGGCCTCAAACTCACAATGATCTGCCTGCCTTTGCCTCTGAGTGCTGGGATTACAGGCCTGTGCCACCACGTCTGGCCCTTTTTTTTGTTCTCTTTAAGGGCGATTCTACACCACCCTCTCAAACACCCAGTCTTTCTCCATTACTCTTCGCCCTAACCAGAGATCTTGACCTTTCCACTGTCATCTCTGACTCCACATCTGTAGCACCCATGCCACAATCCTGGCGTGCCGATGCTTTCGTTCTCTGCTGGGAGTCAGCTAAGCCCTCTCGCACGCCTACATCCACCCTCCATGGTCCCAGTGCAAGTACAGTAGCACTTGCTACTGATCTCAGTTTTTATCCTGCTATGATTTCAGCAAATGTATACCATCTGGAACTCTTCTCACAACGACCTATCAGAACGCTACCCACTAACACGCTCCTCACCAGGATCCAATACTGCTTTTTGCCAGCAAATAGTTGGTGATTCTTTTCTCTTCCCATGCCATCTTCCGTACACACAACTATCTGCCATAGAAGCTATTCACAAAGATTGTCAGCGAGTCTCATGTGAAATCCATGGGACATCAACGCCTCAACTGTGTTTGCTTCTCATTAGCATTTCATATGCTGGCCACACTCGTTTCTTCAAATATCTCTCACATCAGTTTCTATGACAAAATTCTCTCCTTGGTTCCCTCTGCCTTACTATGAGCTCCTTCTTCTCTCATGCATTTATTCCCTATGCGTTAGTTACTTTTCTCATTGTTGGGTTAAAATATCTGACAGAAGAAACTTAGCTGAGCTTCACTTCCTGGTTTAAGCAGGAAGAGTCCATTGTGGCAGGAGAATGATGTAACTAGTTACACTGCGTCTATATGTAGTAAGAATGTGCTTAGGCCTAGAACTCATAATTCAGAAAGAAGAGACAAGCTAGAGCCACTGCTCAACCTTGCTTTCTCTATTTTATTCCATTTGGAACACCAGCCCATACAATGGTGCCACCCATTTTAAGGTAGGTTTGTGTTTCTGTTTCTGTTTCTGTTTTTGTTTTATTTTGTTTGTTTGTTTGTTTGTTTTTTCAGTTAAACGTTTCAGGAAACATTTTCGTTCCCATTCCAAAAAGTGTGTTTCCATGGTAATTTTAAATCCAGTCAAGCTGACAATGAAGATAAGCCATCACAAGATGGCAAGATAAGCCCCTGTCAACTTGATACCCAAACCGAATGCTTTAAATCATAATATTCAACCCCTTGCCCTCAAAGTCTCATTTTCATCCCATAATGCAAAGCACATTTAAACCAACTCTGTAAGTCCCTATAGGCTTTAACATTCCCAACACTTTTCAAAAGTCAAAGGTGTCTTCTCTCTCAGAGAACCTCTCTTAACTGTGACCTCCTATAAGAGCAAGTAAAAAAATGGCATACTTCCAATAATAGCACAGAATAACCATTCCCACGCCAAGTGGAATGAATCAAGCCTAGCAAGAAAAGAAAAGGCCAAAGCAAGACTGAAATCCAAGGCAAACACCAAACCCTGTATCTCCATGTTGAGCAACTGGGTCTTCTAGGTTCCAACATCCTTGGGTAGCCCATTCGAGCTCTGCTGCCTGCAGTACACAAAGATCGTCTCTGGAGCCATCTCCAGCTCTGTGTGTGCAGCTCTCCTCAGCAAGCATTCCACAGTCCTAGTACGGCCAGCAAGCTTAGAGCACTTCTGCAACTCAAGCTTCCCCCTTCACCACATCACAGAATGGTCTCTCCGAGAGACTCCGCATGGGGGCACTGATTCTGCACCACACAAGTCCAGAAACGTACTTCCAGGAACCTTAGTACAAGCTTCCATAACCCAGGCACTTCACCCCTGTGCGCTCCCCTTCTTACCCGCAAAGCCATGCTAAGCCAGTTTGTTCACTTTGAAGGCAGACTCTCAAATTCAACATCAATGGAGTCACGACAAACTGTGTCTTCCTGTAAGAGGAAATATTTTGGTTGCTGTACCACACAAAGAACCTTGACTGCATGAACTGCCAAAGAGAGAAAGGGGGACGTGAAAAGCCATCTTCCCATGGTGGGAAGGCAGCAGTGGCAGTTGTGGACGTATGAAACAAGCTAGCACATCTCTCTGTGTTTCTTATTCCTTTTCCCCTTCTGTTTCTTCCATTATGCTTGGCATATTGGGGGTTAAGCTTACCTTCTATCTCCTACATTGCAGAAATACTGAGATGGATTCATAACAGCAAAAATCTTGAGAGGGTTTACCCAGAAATACAGTATACAAAGAGGAATAACTACGTGTGTGTGTGTGTGTGTGTGTGTGTGTGTGTGTGTGTGTGTGTACAAATCAATTTATGATCACTTCTGAAGTACAATCTCAGGAGAGGAGGTAATCAGGCATGGTTTCTGACATCTTTCCAAGGCAGAATAAGACTTTGCAGAGACTCAGTAGGCCCCAGAAACTTTGTGTTCACTGTGTCCTTGCACACACCAGCAAGGGCAAGAACTTCAGCAGCACACAATTATATTTCCTGTCTCTTAAATCATAGTTGTCCTTATATGAGTGTCATACACTCTGTTTCATTTCTCGCATGTTTTATGGTTTGTGATTATTTCTGTAAAGGAGCATAGCCTGGTGAGTCCATGATAAATTCCAGCCAAACCTGCTGCATTTGTAATGAACAGTGGAGGCTAGACTCTTGTATCTCAAGAGGGGCCAGCAGGCACTTCCCTGGACACACTGCTGTGCTGGCCATTTGTGTAGAGACAAGAGCATTGGGTGGCAGAATTTTCTGCATGAAATTTTAGTCTGGGAAGCCAACATCAGATGTAAGTGTCTCTGAGGCTGTTAAGCCTCTTGCCTGAGGCTCCAACAGAAAAGCAACCATGTCAGCAGACTTACTCCAGCATTTCCACCTGACTCAAAGAAGTTTGAAATTATAAGTAGGGACAAAAGTGTTTTATGATAAGCAGTGTTTGTAGATGTCTTTGTTAACCAAAGAAAAATTGGAGCTTGAGTGGTGTGATTTAACTGATCAAAGCACTGGAAGTGTCATTTTCTGAGCACCTGTTATCAATCAGACCAAAGCTCTAGCATTTCAACCTCAGAAAGTGACAGAACAAAGAGTTACATACTTGAAACTATTAATTTTAGTATTGTAGCAAAAAAGTGAAAATTATTTTATGGCCCCCAAACAAAAGATTATTATAGTAATTATGCCATAAGGTCAGGCCATAAGATTATGTAATCGATTAAATGATGTTTTAATGATAAGATTTTAAGTAGAAAAAGAATTAAAAATCAGAGAAAGACCCAAAGAAATCTTGGTAAAAAAGAATACAAGGAAGTAAAAATATTTTTTATTTAAAAAAATAGTTTTTATTGAGCGCATTGAAATTAAAAGTTCCTTTTAAAGCTACTGAGACAGCTCAGTTGGTAAAGGCACTTGTCACATAAGCTTGACTATCTAATTTAATCCTCCAAATTCAAATAAAATTTGAAAAAAAACTGACTTCACATCAGACACACACAATAAGTAAAAACAAAGATGTGTTCTTTAGAAGGCTAAACACATTTAGTTTTTAAGTGGTATAAAAGTACTTGGTACGCAAGCCCAGTACCAGCCCAGAACCCATGTGAAGATAAAAGGAGAGAAACTCTAGTAAGCAAATTGTTTCCTGCATGCACACTGTGACATGAATATGTTTGTCCATGTGCACACACACACACATATACACACACAAACTGTAGTAATAATGCAGAAAATTTTAAATTTTTGTATTTAAAAATATTAAATATCACTTCTTTATATGGTCAATTAAAATTTTCATACAGTACCTTCTCCTAACGACAAGAAAAATAACCCCATTAAACCTCAACAATACGTCCGCTTAAGCAAAAACCTGAACAGTGTCAATGCCAGTTGACATGCCAAATGTGCGCAGGGGAACTCTCCTGGGGCCCCGCTTCTCGGTGAAGAGCCACCAGCAATTAACTACTGCTGCAAGAGGAAGAATCCCTCTTCACCAGGCCTGAGCCCCTTAGTTGTTTATCTAACACCAAGTGGTGGGAAGCTGTAAAGGTAGATACATCCAAGAACACTAATGGACTCAGAAGAGTGTAATAATGCCGAAGAAAAAGGCCATGAATCTGAGAGTGAACATGGGGAAATGGGGTTGGGAGGGGGAGGGGAAAGAGGGGAAAATGATGTGACTAGAGCATCCATACATGGGAATTTTCAAAAATTTATAAATTACCCGATAATCCCACAGTGTTACCTTAGAGGTACAGAGCATTGGCCTCTACTAAGGGGCTGTAAGAATTGAATGTCATTTCCCATGGCATTTCAGTCTATAAAAAATAAAATAAAATAAAGCAAAACATTAACGAATAATACTAGACCCTTTACTATGAAGTTCTGAGCTCATCAAAGGAAAAAGTCAAGTAAACTACCAGAAATGGCTTGAGGGAAGAGTTACAAAAAAACAGAACAGAGACAAGCCGGAGTCAGGGGCATGCAGGGGGAGGGGTGGTGGTAAGGAGCGATCAGGTAAGGTAGACTGGTGCTGATGCAGAATTACAGCCACACTGCCTTATCTTTATTTGCTCTGACAAGACAAAGGCACAGATACCGGGAGGAGTAACCTATAATAGATGAGATGTTAGGCCCTATTTTTACTTCCACTTCAGACACATAAATAACTCAGTGAACCAGGGCTTCTGGTAAGTGCTAATTTTTTCTCCGCACCCCAACCAATACCACTGTGTTCTGTGGACCTTCACATCACTAACCTCCAAGCAGATACTCAATTGACATCGTCTATAAGAAAGCCAAAGTTTATTACAAAGATGATCCCTCTAGCAAAAGCTAGCTTTCTAGAGGGCTATAGCAGAGAAGGTATGTTGCTGTTGGGCCTGACATGTTTGCTAATGCCTATATCTTCTTTAATGCCCAAGAACTCTTCTATAAGCTGATGGAGCCCAGACAAAAATAGCCTTTGCCCTGTGGACAAAGATGTCAACTCCAGTTCATCTTATTAAAACTAAGAATGAAACATAAAAGAAGGCATAAAACCTGTCAATTCCAGTAAGCAACAGTAAAAACAAGGCAGAGCTCATGAAAAATATCCCATTACTCAATGCAAAAGCACCAATTTGTGGAAGTTGAAAGCTTTATGATTATCTTACACCTAAAATCCCACTTATTTTAATTTTTCTCAAGACATCTTTTTTCCTACCGAAGTCCTCTACCAAGGAAGAGAGATGTAAGAGAAAAATATACTTTCATTCTTTTTAAGATTTATTTTATCATTTTTTACTTTATTCATATGATTTTTTTCTACCTGCATGAATGTATGTGCACTGTGTGAAACCCTGGTGCGTGTGGAGGTCAGAAGAGTGAACCAGATTCCATGGAATTGAATTTTCAGACAATTATGAAGTTCCGTGTGCACTCTGGGAACAAAACCTGGATCCTGGGTGATCTGGAGAGATGCTGGTACTTGCTGCTGGACTCTGGCCGGGTACTGAGAGGTGTGTGGAAGAATGGGGGAGGGGTGGAAGCACCCGGAGGGTTCAGGAGCCTTATAAGAAGACCATCAAGACTGGCGGATCTGGACCCCGTTAGGGTGGGGGACGGGGGGGGGGAGCTGCACAATCTGTTGCAACAACCAAGAACAATGCACGCAGAGAACCTAGACCCTCTGTTCGGATGTAGCCAGTGGACAGCTCATTCTCCACGGTTGCGGGGAGAGTGGGGACTGCCTCTGACATGAACTCTAGTGCTCCCAATTTAATCACCTCCCCTTGGCAGGGAGACTGTACAGGCTCACAAAAGAAACGGTTGCCAGCTATCAGGATGAGACCTGATGTACTGTGGTCAGTCAGGGGGGCGGGGAGGAGGGTGCCCCCCCATCAGAGGTCTAGGTGAGGGGGAAAGGGTGGAAAAGGGAAGATACAAGTGAGGGGCTGACAATTGGGATGCAACATGAATAAATTATAATAAATTAATAAATAAATAACATATACAAGCAACACTAAAAAAAAAAAAAAAAAAAGGAATTCATGTGTTCTTAACTGCTGGGCCATCTCTCCAGATCTTTCTTCTTAAGAAGCTGATGTCAGATAATGTGATTTAAACTTGTCAGCAATAGAGTTCATTGCAGATTCAAAAGGTCCATCCATGAAGCTGATAAGACTTACTGCCCTGTGCATACACATACACACACACACACACACACACACACACACACACACACACACTCAGTCAGGAGGATTACAATGTGGAGGGCACTCCTTGCAGGCAGAATGCAAAAAAAAGAAGAGAGACAGTCAGTGGTGGAGACACACAGGCATGTTCACCTTTTCAAGTCCACACAACATGTGTCAGCAGGGTGTGGTGGTGTAAGCCTCAGGAAAATGAGGAATCTCAGGCCTTCTTTGACTATATAACAAGTTTGGGGCCAGCATGACCTATCATGAGATTCTGTCCCACCTCTGGGAAGACATGAATGAGACAGCAGGAAAGGCCAGTGTCCTATCTTGGCAAAGATCACATACTGGAAGACTAAAAGAAAGGACTAAGTCTTCGTGAAAGATGTGTAGAGGCCCATTTTCATTAATATAGTAGGATGCTTGAACTTGAAGCCGACTACTAACAAAAAAAGAAGTTTATTCACAGTTTCAGCAGGTAGATAAAACTTTTTTAAAAATTTTATTAATTTATTCATATTAATCTCAATGGTTATCCCATCCCTTGTATCCTCCCATTCCTCCCTCCCTCCCATTTTCCCCTTACTCCCCTCCCCTATGACTGTGACTGAGGGGGACCTCCTCCCCCTGTATATGCTCATAGGGTCCCTTCTTGGTAGCCTGCTATCCTTCCTCTGCATGCCACCAGATCTCCCCACATGGTCAAATATGGGGCATCAGAGTACGTATGAAAATCAGACCCCATTCTCCACTCAACTATGGAGAATGTCCTGTCCATTGGCTAGATCAAACAGCACAGTACCACACGGCACATGATGATGATGGGAACGTGCATGAGGGAGAATGATCACATGACCAGAGGAAGCCGAAGCAGATACTGCGTGCTCTGCTGTGGGCCACACAAGCTGCAGCAGCACATCAAAGTCTTAGAAACACACCAGTCAGGTAAATAAGCAGCCAAGAGTGCTAGAGCGCATTAGTCTTCATCGTTATTACTGATTTCCATGCAGTAAAGTTGCACCAACTTGTTTCAGCAGCAGCAAAGTTTCTCGCTAGGGCCCAGAGAGAGGGCTCAGTGACTAAGAGTGCTTACCGATCTTCCAGAGGACCTGAGCTCAGTTCCAGAACACAAACTTGGCAGCTTGCAACAGCCTGTGACTCCAGCAACCCAGAATCAAATGCTATCTTCTGGTTTCCACAGGCATGTGTACATGTGGCATATATTCACCCAGACACATACAGGTAAACAAAACCTTATTAATAAATAAAATATTTTTAAGAAAGACTCTCACTACCAATTCTGGATATTTTTTAATTATTTATATTTTCTTAATACAGCTTAGTTTCATGTTTGTGGGGGCTTTATTTTCTAACTTTTTAGAAAATCATCCTTTTTTCTCACCCATTCATGTTTAAAATAACCTATTTTACTGCCCATTTTTGTGAACACTTACTGAATTAATTAAGTCATTTGCCTTAAGTATTGAAAATCATTTCCCTTAGACAGTTGTCATCTTTTCACTTTATTACCATTTTCAATTTCCATAAGTAAATTTAAGCCTCCTTTCTGAGGTCTACCAGAAGGTCCCATGCAAAATTCCAGGGGAGGAAAACAATGGTTCTATTCAGCTATGCCCATCTGTGAACCACAATCATCATCAGCATGGCACAATAACACCCAGGGTGCAGCGGTGGCACACATGCCCTGGGTGGTAACCAATAGCTCTCTAACTGGACTTAAACTCTGCTAAACAAGAGGGAAATCATGCCTGGTATTGGAAACCAAGCCAGCTACCCAGCACTATCATGGATCTTGGATGAGACCCTACAACCACCACTCTTAAACCAGCATAACTCTACATCCTATATATCTGTCCTTGTACCCACAGATAAGTGTTCTCACACCACAGCATGAACACTTATTTATGCTTTGTGTTTTTTAGGAATGAATTTCATGTTTCATGTTGGTTCATCGTGCAGGCTGAATTAGGCTTTTAAATACAGCCATGGAGTCTAAAGGTGGTTCACAAGTTAAAGCACTTGCTATGCAAGCAAAAGACAAAATTCAGATTCCCAGATTTTTCCCCACCTTGTTATTAAATAATATTTGTGTGCTAGTTAGATTGTGGGGTTTTTTTGCAGGGGGTTAATTCCATTATAGGGAGATAATGCAACCCATTTCCCTGTTATGTTGTAATTTTTAAAACCAGGCAGTGCTGCCCTAGTCCACTCTCAGGCCAAACTGATACATCACAGTGGACCACAGAAGGTTGGTACCTGTGTACTTCTCCCTGCTCTGGCCCACGTGTTCTTCCAGATCTAGCTAATGCTTCGTCTCCCCAGGAGGGTACCTAACGCAGACTCCTCCTATTCCAATTGCCACATTTGGAATTTCACCAGCTGTTGCATGACATTGTACAGTACTGTGCAAAGACAGAGAAGACGGTTCTTCATCATTGACCTGAGCTTATACATACTACCTCATGATTTGTTATCTACTTGACTCATCTAGTTTTATAGGTTTTTTTTTCCTATTTTCTGTCTTCTTTTGGGTTAAATGAGCATTTAATAGGGTTCTGATGGCTCTTGTGTTGACTGATGTTGTTCATTTGTTTTGTTTCAGCAGTTATCCTATGATTTAGCATGCATAGCTTTATCATAGCTCAGTTCACACACACACACACACACACACACACACACACATATATATATATATATAATATCCATATATCCATGAGGGTTATAAGTTAAAGCACCCACATACATGCCAGGTAGGTATGACAACCGCCTGTCAGTCCAGCCTCAGAAGGCAGAGACAAGGGATTCTAGGAGCACAATGACTAGTGAGATCAGTGGTCAGTGAGCTCTAGGTTTGATTGGAGAGACCTTATCTCAAAGAACAAGGTAGAATAATGATTAAGGAATGCATCAGCATCAACCTTGGAACCCCACATCTTTGCACACCCACATTTTTACCCACATATATTCAAATATATATGTGCACATAACATGGTCACATACATTTATGAAGAAAAGTGAGTGTGTACTTATGTGTGCATATATACATATATATTAAAACAGAGGCACTCTAGCATATTCTTATATGTGTCATCCCTTGAACTACTGTTCCCCCACGTTTTACTTTCATATTCATATACTACTGTACCAGCATGTTGTTACTTGTCTTTAACTGTTTACTTTCTCAAAGAAATTTTTCATGTAGTCACACACATATCCAACGCAGTATTTTCACATCTCTTTGGATGATATGTAAAAGTGGCACTACATCATCACCATAGTGGAGGAAACATCCTAAGAATAATATGGGAGTTGAAAAATAACCAATCAGTATAATGCAGATGTCAATAGAATAAGACAGAAAAATTATATTGTCATCTCAAGAGACAGAGAAAATACACTTGATGTTTTATACTTATTTATAATAGAATATTTGAAGAGTTATAATCTCAAGAGTTATATATATATATATATATATATATATATATATATGACAAAAGGCATCTATAGTTATTAATTATCTATAATTGCCTAAAGCAACTAACAAACATAAAGGTAAAGCATTTAGGATTAGCTTCTCAAAACTTAAAACAAGGCAAGGACGTCTGCTCGCAATATAGTCAGTCAACATTTTACTAGATACCCAAGTAGTAGGACAAGGCAAAACTGGCAAATATTGAATAATAAACAAAAAATTTAAAATAAGTAAAGCTGTATTATGCCTTCACAGATGACATGACAGTTATTACAGAAAATACTCTAGAAGTCACAAAAAGTAATACTTATAAGTTGTAGCATTTTTAAATCAATATCCAAAGTCATTTACATGCCTGTATACTATTGCCATTAGTTGGAAAATTCAATTAAAGAAAAATTTCACTTACAATGTAAATTACAAAAACAGTATCTGAAATACATTCTGCAGCATATTTATAAAAAAATATTGTAAGACTTCTTCATGGCAGACCTCAAGACACTGCTTGGAGTGACTGGAAGACCTCAAGACACTACTCAGAGTGACTGGTGACTTTAGTAAATGGCAGGATAAATCACATCTATGACTTTGAAGCCTCAATTTTGCTTAAATGTCAATTTTCTCCAAATTAGATAATTTTACCAGTAGGATCAATGTAATGCTCATAATAGCCAAATTGGTTGAAATTAACAAGACAATTACAAAATTTACATAAAAATAAGTATTAAAATGATTTGTAATAGCTAAAGAGGCTGTTAAAGAAGAAATATAAATTAGATATGTAAATATATCTTGATGCCAAGAGGCTTACTGTGAAGATGGCGGGTAGTGTTGCTTCAGCGTGAAGAATCAATGAAATGCCCAACAGGTCAAGAGAGAGACTCTGAAAGAAACACACATCTACATATTCACTTTAGAAAATGACACCAGAGAACTACCAAGGAGAACAAAGTCTTTATTGCAAATGATGCTGATGCATTGTTAGTGACCAACACCCTCCTGACTCCTAACTGGTACTGAATCCACAACTGCCTTTGAGATGGATATAGGCCTAAACTTGAAAGATAGGACCAGAAGTTTTCCAAAAGGAAATACCATCACCATTAAGACCTAAGTAATGTTTTTTCCACAAGATACAAACAGAAAACAAAAAGAAAAGGTATTAACTTTCATCGAAATCATAGTTTTACCAAAAACAACCTCAAGAAATACTATTCAGAGAAAATATTCACAAAAAGCATATCTAACAAAGAATATATCTCAGAAAAGGAGGACTCCCTATAATGATAATAGTCAGATAACTTAAAAGTAGACAAAATTCTGAGAGAAAAGAAAATAGCAGTCAGTAACCATATAAAAAGTACCTAGCATAACTATTCTTTAGAGAAATGCGTATGAAACCTACAAAGAGATGCTAGCACATACACCAGAATGGATGGGCTAAGAAGACAGGTTACTTCAATTGTTAAAAACATCGTGAACAACAGGAACTCACATAATTATATATGTACAGTATATATGCCTAAATATGTATATTAACCAAGAGATATTCAATCATGTCTCCAATAATTCCTAGGGGAGAAGGGTCACAGTAGATTCACTGTGCCGCCATCAAATGAAGCAGCTCCATGAGGTGAGGACTTTACTAGTTGAGAGTTTTTTAAAGTGCAGCGTGTTAGAAGACAGCAAAACAACATTCAATGATAAGAGCCATATTTAGATGTTTTGTGCTAACTAAAGAGTATTTCACAAAAGAATACATACCTTATGGCTCCACAGACAGAAAGTTTCTAGAGCTAATCCCTGATGCACTAAACAGAAGGCCAAGAATTGTCTGTGGAGGTACGCATATGACTTACTTCCACAGAAAGCCGAAGAAAGGACTTTTTTGGAGTAATGTTGATTTTCTGCATCTTGACTGTGTAGGAGTAGGGAGATTCACAAGACCACCCCC
>OU015743.1:60299333-60321553 GCA_907169655.1 Acomys percivali | reverse complement strand
TAGATAGATAGATAGATAGATAGATAGATAGATAGATAGATAGATAGATAGATAACCCAACCAAGGAGTGAAGTACTTCTACAATGAATACTTTAAAATCCTGAGGAGGTCAAAAAACACACTAGAAAATACAAGGACAACCCTATATGCTCATGGATTGGGATAACTGACATTGTAAAAAATGATCCTTCTACCAAGGACAATTTATGCATTTGATTCAAACCCAGGGACATTGTGCTGCCTGGGGAGATAATGCTCCAGTATGATTCTGACTGTATTCTAAATACTTATCCTTTTATCCATATGTAAGTGTAGTTCTTGATCCTCACCAAAGAAACTTCTCTTTGAAGCAGATAGAGAATATTACAAAAAGCTACAGCTGGTCAAAATACAGAGAGCAACTTATTGTGGTGGTTTTCTCTTCAAGTAGGGAGAAAAGACAGAAAGGCTGTAAGCCAACCTGAAAGTTGGCTGTGATATTGTGTCTCCTAGAAATGATGGAGAAGCTGTATTCATGAGAACTCAACAATATGACTAAGTAATACCTGAACAGTGACAATACCAATGGACATGCTAACACAGGAGAGAGAAATAGTGCAAGGCCCCCAACCCTAGCCAAAGTGTTGCTGAGAGCAGGAGCTTATCTTCTCCAAACATGAACCCCCTAACTGGTTATCCAATACCGAGTGCTCAGCCCTACAATCACACATACGCAAGTGAACAAGCAACATTAAACGTGCTTAGAAGGCCATAATTTGAGAGGGCCTGAGGGGACATATGGGATAGGAAAAATGATGTAATTATTGTTTAATTTTTAATGAAAAAAATATTTGGATGAGGAAAAATATTTTTTTTTAAATTACAACAAATGCTCGCAAGAATTTCAGCGCAACAGCAGTACAAACAAAACCAGGTAGTATGGAAACCAGTGCGCCAAGGAGGTGAGAAAAGACTTACATAAAACCCAGTCAGATACTACTGATTATTTACCCCAAGGACTCCAAGTCAGCACAAAACAGGAAACTACACATCTCTGTTCACTCCAGCACTACTCAGAATTCTAAGCTGAGCCAGCTTATATATTAAACAAATGAAAATATAAGAAAGTGTATTGTATGTATACAGTGAGACATTTCATCCACAAAGCATGAAGGTATTTCATCCTGAAATTGATGCAACTGAAGATGATCATATTAAATGATATAAACCAGTTTTTAAAATACAAACACATTTACTCACATGTATGTTCCTGTATTTTATATACATATACAAACTCATGTATGTTTATATGACATGAAAGTAGAAGTAAAACTTTCTAGTGTACCAAAGGGGACTAATTGGAGGGAGAGTGGAAAAGATATGAGAGGGAATATGTTTAACGTATTATATGCTTATATGGAATGTCATTTAACAAAATACTATATACAATGTACATACACATATATAATAAAAATGTTTAAGTATCTTGTAAATAAAAGTAGTAAATCACACCACTTAATGAAAGATGATTTCTAGGTTCTACCATCCTGAAATTCCTTTCAACATTGTTTATACAACATGTTTCACACACATACATATATACATACATAGACACCCATACACAAATATGTAATACATACATACATATATACACATACACATATATGTGCACACATGGGTACACATTGTATACACACACGCATGCATATGACTACACATACACTTTTTGTAACATGGCAGATATGGACATATCTGGTGAGTATACGCTAAGCTCATTTGTTAGTAGGAGACAATAACAATATATGAAATATTTCCCAAGATATGGAAGAGTCTTCCAGAAACATTTTTAATTAATTACCTAAATATCATCAAGGCCTATAAAACTTGTGTGATAAAAGTATGGGCTTATTTTGAAGTACAGGATTTCTCAGATGACTTTTGAGATAAAAACGCATGGTCTCATTAATGCTGCCAGCATTGTTTGTATATGTACACAATTGCTCAAATAGCAAGGAGTGGCAAAAGTCCATGAACAATAAAATTAATTTTGTAAGTTGCTGTAGAGTCAGAGCAGAAATGCTCTGTGTATTAAAAACTGGACCTGAAATAAATTGAGCAAGAACTGGAAAGATTTTATAATTAGTGAATACATGTAACTTATCTATTAAGGACAATACAGGTGGTAAACTTTAAACCCCTACCCAGATCTAGCCAATGGACAGAACATTCTCCACAGTTGAGTGGAGAGTGGGGTATGACTTTCACATGTACTCTGGTGCCTATATTTGACCATGTCCCCTGGAGGGGGAGACCTGGTGGCACTCAGAGGAAGGACAGCAGGTCACCAAGAAGAGACTTGATACCCTATGAGCATATACAGGGGGAGGTAATCCCCTCAGGAACAGTCATAGGAGAGAGGAATAAGGGGAAAATGGGAGGGAGTGAAGAATGGGAGGATACAAGGGATGGGATAACCATTGAGATGTAACAAAAATAAATTAATAAAAAATTTTAAAAAAAGAAATGGTATCTAATAAGTAGGCTCGGTTGGTCTTCTTAGGAAGCTCCCGGCACCTCCAACTCCTTTTCTCCTTCCACCCACTTTTCCACAAGAGTCCCTACATCACCCAATGTTTGGCTATGAATTTCAGTATCTGTTTCAAGGTGCTGCTGCATGGAGTCTCTCAGAAGACAACTCTACTAGGCTCTGTCTGCAATCACAGCAGAATATAATTATTAGTGTCAAGAGGACATGCTTAGTTCTGATAGGACTTGATGAGCTAGTGTGGATGGGGGGGCACTCATCTTTTCTGAGGAATAGAGGAGGGGAGGTATCAGGGAGGAGAGAGGCGGACTGGCAGCTAAGGATGGATGAGACTATGACCAGGATGTAATGTTAATTAGTTAATTAAAAAGAAATGGTATATACCAAAAGCATGATACAGATTCAGTGCAATTTCCATCAAAATTACAATGCAAATCTTCATAGACACTGAAAGGGCAATTTCTAGCTTCATATGGAAACACACACACACACACACACACACACACACACACACACGGAAAACAAGATAGCTAAAAACAATCCTGAGTAACAATAAAGAACTGCTAGAGGCATCACTATCCCCAAACTCAATTGTACTAAAGAGCTATAGTAATAAAAGCAGCATAGTATTGATATAAAAACAGACCCATTGATCAATGAAATCAACCAAAGACACAAAAATAAATTGATACACTTACAGATACCTGATTTTTTTAATATAAAGAAATAAATACACACTGGGAGCGGGGGTGGGGGGAAGACAGCGTCTTCAACAAATGGTGCTGGTCAAACTAGATGGCTCCATGTAGAAGAATTCAGATAAATCCATATTTACCATGCTGCATAAAACTTAACTGTAAATGATCAATGTTCTCAGCATAAAGCCAGATATACTGGATCTTGTAGAAGATAAAGTGCAGAGTAATTCTGAGCTCACTGTCATAGGAAAGGACTTTCCAAATAGAACCCTGATAGAACAGACACCAAAGTCAATGATCAATAAATGGGGCCTCATGAAACTACAAAGTTTCTGTACAGCAAAGGACATTACCATCTGGCTGGCTACAGAGTAGAGAGTTATTATAACCAACTACATATCCAATAGAGGGATAATTTCTAAAATGTTAAAGGACTAAAAAAAACACTAGGCATCAAGAAAACAAATGACCCAAATTTTAAAATGGGGTACATTTCTGAGGAGAATTCGCAAAAGGCAAGCACAATGGGAGAAACACTTACAGAAACGTTCAATGTTCTCAGTGGTCACAGAAATGCAAATCAAAACTACTTTGAGATTTCATCTTATAACAGTCAGAATATCCAAGATCAATAAAATAAATGACAGTTCATGCTAGCTAGGGTATGGGATAAGGGGGATTCTCATCCATTGTTGCTGTGAGTGAAAACACTTACAGTCACTATGGGAGTCAGTGCGGCAGTTCCTCAGGAAGACGAGAATAGATTTACCTCAAGATCCAGTTATACTACTCTTGGGCATATACCCTAAGGACTCCATATCACTACAGAGACAAATGTTCATGCATGTTCATTGCTACTCTATTTATAACAGCCAGAAATTGGAAAAAGCCTAGATGTCCATAAGGCTCTTTGGATAAAGATAAGCGGATAAAGAAAACGCAGTGCATTTAAACTATGGAATAAGGTAACCCAGAACCAAAAATACAAATATGGTATTTTCTTATATGCGGATGTAGCTTTTGTACCTTCTATAGCCATGTTACCATCTGTATAGTCACAGAGGTTAAGTATAGAGTAAGGGACTAGGCATTAGGGAAGAAATTCCTAAGGTGTGTAAATAGAATATATAGTTATGGAGAGAAGAGGGAAGACTGAAAAGGATTGATTAAGTAGAGGAGTGGTGGAAAAATGAAGAATATGGGGAGGGAATATGTAGAATAAGGGGAAGGACAGCTAATACTAAGAGCCATTTGAGGGACCACGTGAAATCCTACTGCCATAGAAATATACATATATATATACACTTATATATGTTTATATGTATATATTCATAAATATGTATATATATGAAATATAAATGGAATCATAAGATATTGGGAAAGATAAAAGCCCAACTAGACCTCTCTTGACACCAAGTAAAACCTCCAGTGGCCATAATGGATTATATCTAATTGAGTTGTTGGCCAAAGGGCCTTATAACGCACCCCCAAAAAGACTGTTTTTAAGGCTGTTGGATGCTCTCCACAAGTGCATAGCAAGGACCTATTGCTGAAGACAATACCTATGTATCTTATCAAACACAGAGCAGTCTAGCTGATGGCCTTCACATCTATTCACTGGTATTTATGGAATTAGAAGGTACTCTTCACACTCCCAGAGGAGAAAGCTATACACCAACTCTGACACAAAACCTTTGATCTACAATAGTGACCTGTATGTACAATACACTAGTACAATAGTGGCACAAAAGTTGTAAGTAACCTGTTGCAGTTAAACTACCAGGATGGCCCATCATGTTTATTATTAGGCCTATAATTATTATTATTACAGCAGTATTTTCTAACCCGCTAGCGATCAATCAAGACACAGACACCAGATGTATTTTAAAATAGCCTTAGTTAACCTGGGGTTAGGGCAGATATTAATCCCCTAAACTACTTTCCATAGTGGGGCAGGTCAGGGATAACTGTCCCAATCCCATGCCATCTGCTTCTAAGAATTTCTATCAAGCTACCTCCCATCCACAATCCCATATACTTGCTAATGTTCTTCATCTGGGCCAAATCTCCCATCCACACTGGCCACGTGTTTCTCCTCCACCTAACCCATGGCAGCCTTTCTTCCTCCTCCCCTCTGGTCTCTCTTCTTTCCAAGATTCTCTCTGTCTCTCCAAACCCGGGAACCTTAGTCACGCCTATGCCATTTTCCCTGCCCAAGCATGATGGCCTTTTATTGGTCAAACAGGGTCGGATCTTGGAAACAGGTTAGGCTCTTAGGCCAGGTGGGTCACAGAGACAGCAAGCAGTAATTCACATCAAAATACATCAGACCAAACTCCAACAATTCCCCAACAATTTCTCCAGAGGAGAAAGCTAAACACCAACTCTGACACAAAACCTTTGATGTGTGATGGTGACCCTGCCTGCACAATACACTAGTATATTAGCACAAAAGTTGTAGGGGTAGCCAATCATTATCTGATTGGATTTAAGACCCACTCCATGAAATGGAACCCATGTTCAATACTCGGGTGGCCAAGATCCTGAGACTAGACAGGCCATGAACATAAGGGGAAACCAAATACTATTGTTTTGCTAAAGGAACATAGCAATAAAATGATTCCATGTACCCATAAACTGATCTCTATCTCACACAGCATCAGAGAAGCTTCCTCCAGCATGAGATGAGGCCTCTACAAAGTCCCACAACTGGACAGTATGCAAGAGTGAGAGGCCTTGGAACATTCAGTCATAAATGGAATGTCTCCATCTCATCCCTTCCCTTAATGCTCAAGGGACAAAGCATAAGAGGAAGAAAAAAAAAGATTGTTAGAGCCAGTTCTGGGGTAGAAGACTTAAAGAAAACAAGACCTTTTAGACCCAACAGAACTGATACACATATGAATTCACAGAAACTGGCAACATGCACAAGATGGATGGGGTCCCAGTGCTGAGAGAGGAAGTTGACACAAAGCCTGATCCCTAAACCAGAAGCTATCTCTAACTGACAACCACTTGCAAAGGAAAAAAAAATAGTTTTATTCAATGTAATCTCACTGAGTACACAAACCACAGTCAAATGAGACCCCATGCCCATCAGTAGACAGCCAACACATAATGAACTCAATAGTACTTTTGGTGATGGTTTGTGTCATAATGCTTTGTTTGGGCATTTTTGTACCTTACCTGTCTTTTGCTTCTCTGGTATATTTATTGAATTTGTAAGGGTTTTCATTTATTTATTTATTTACCTATTTATTTAATATCTAACTGTAGTTTTCCCTCCCTCCTCTCCTTCCAGTCATTCCTACCCCCCATCCACTTCTCCTCCCTTTCTCTTCAGAAAAGAGGAGGCCTCCCATGGCATCAACCGGCCTGGGCATATCAAGTAGCCGTAAGACTGGGCGCATCTTCTACTGAGTCTAGATGAGGCAGCCAAGTTAGGAGAAAGGGTTCCAAGGGCAGGCAGCAGAGTCAGAGACACCCGTGCTCCTCACTCGGTTTTGTGTTTTGCATGAAGTTTGTTCATGTGCTTGTGTGTGTGGAGGGGTATCGTTGTATGTGTGTGTTTCTTATGCATGTTTTTTCTTTAATTTGTTTTTGTTGTTTGTTTGTTGTGTCTATTTGTGTTATTGTATTGTATTGTATTGTATTGTATTGTATTGTATTGTATTGTTATTGTATTGGCTTAGTTGTTTTTTTATTGGCCTGTTTGTTTTCTAAAGAAAGAGAGAAAGAAGATGTGGAGTTGGATGGGTGAGGATATGGGAAAGATCTGGGAGGAGACGAGAAAGGGGAAATGATCAGAATATAATGTATGAAAAACTTATTTTCAATAAAAACAATTTAATTAGCTAATTTTAAAAAGAAATGGCATCTAGAACCGTGAAATGGAACATCACATAGAAACTAGTCAAGAAAGGCCATAACTTACTGAAATAATTATCTCCTCAATCTCAGCGCCTAGAAATGTAATTACACTCTCTTTCACTATGTATATTGTGAATATACAAGGGGAATTTTTTATTACCTAGGAACCTAGTGTGGTGAAGAATTACCCTTTTTGCCTATCCAGTCACCAGCTCAGTGGAGAAAATAATAATTTGTAGAACTTCTCACAGATATTATGACATTCCCACTTGAAAGTACATGCATCACTTTTGCTCAAAGCTTTCTTTTCAGAATTGGCCAGAGCACTCATCCCAAAAAGGCCATGGGAGCCAAATGACACAAATTCATCAAGTACCTGAAATATGGAAGGAAGCTAAATGCTTCCTGTAAGATGCATTAGTGACTAACACACAATAAGGTGGCAATGAAGTAAATATAAAGAATAATGATAACCTCAAAAATATTTTTAAAAACCCAATGGTTATAATGTGAATATGTTTTGTATCCGTATAAATTTTGGAAACCAGAAATATAAAAAGAAAAAAAAATACTTGGTTCTGGGAAACAAAGAATTGAAAGAAGCAAGGAAGAGACGGTCTCTAATTGGCAACCACTCATAAAGAAAAAAGTTTTCTCTAATGCAGTCTCACTGAGAACCACAGCACCAGATGCACGTGAGTGTAGAATCACAAGAAGCAACTTGGATAAAAGTAGAGGATCGCCTGAACTCTACTGAGGACTCGAAAGTGAGCAGCAGGCCACATCATACTTCTAGCAGTGTGTAATGAAATTGTTACTAAAGGCTGGTTATGTTCTGTTCAGTTCACTCTGTGGCTATTGCTCCTTGAACGTTGCTTTGATGTATCCATTCAGTCCCAAGTAAAGCAACAACAACAAAGGTTTCTTTGGGCAATATTTTTACAGAAATTATATTTTATATTTTTTTCATGCTGGAGACACCATATAGGGATTTGGGTATACCAGACAAGCAGATCACCTCTGCACTACATCTCCAGGCCCCATTTTGGCCAATAGTAAGGAAACATCTGAATTTTTAAACTTGCCAAACTCCTTCTGTATATAACAGATTAAATATGGTAATATCATCTTCCACCAGATTACACTGGCTGGCACATTGTTTCTCTGCTATGAAAGGCAGGTCACCCCTTGCCCAGGCACACAGGAAGAATGCCATCCCTTCCTACTTAGTGTGCAAATTATGAAATTGGATACTATACAATATTTTAAAAACATCACTAAAATTTCTTAGGCTGAAATCTTAAACCTCCTGCCTGACTGTAAGGTAAGTCTGGTTTGTTGCCTTTTCAGATAGCCAGACATTAATTGTTGCCAACTAATAGTGCACAAAGTGTTGATCAACATGTATATCTATCTTAATTTACATAGCTTTTAAGTTTTTGCATAATTTGCTCCATTTAAAAAGTATAGAACAATTTCTCTACTAGTTCTACCTTCTAGTACAGACACTTTGACTTTACAAATATTTGTTACGTAACTTTGACTGTCTGGTTCTAATTTTCAAATTACTGATAGAATATCCTTGGTCCATAGATATAAATTCATTTTACCAACTTTATATGACTCATGAAAATGTGATTTTAAAATATAATTATCTATGCCACTAAACTCTATGGAAAAGAGTAAAATGGTAAATAAAGCAGGAAGCAATGATCAGACATACAACAGCTCTGTATAAATTCTGAAGCTATGAATCATAAATATATTAGTGTTCTAAGTAGATAGGTGTCTATATAAACAAAAGAAATTTGAAAGTGACCAAACATGTGAATGTAACATTAGAGCTAGAAAGAAATTAGAAGACTAATATTATAACTAGGTAACTGATGCCTATATTAATTCAGGGCCTTTCTCAAGGCAGTGCTTTTAATTCTGGCCTAAATCAAAACAAAAACCAATAACCTACATCTACTTTTCTTTAAATTAAACTATGAAGTCATGTTTCCTAGCAATATCAGAAGAATCAGCTTTACAGTCTTACAAACATGACTGCCCAATGTGAGCTTTACATGGACAACACCAATGGGCATGCCAAAGCAGGCATGAGAAAGCCAACAAGACCTCAGCCCTTCACAAAAATCTATAAGCAACCAGGGAAATGAGAGTGCAAGAAAGGTGATCTCCCCAGAGAAGAGCACACCAATTAGTTGTCCAGTACAAAATGGTCATCCTTGAAAGCGTACGTAATGATTAAGGAGGCAGGTAAAATTGGATGTAAAGAATTCAGATGGCAGAACAAGCAGGTAACCTGTATTGCTAACCCCACTACATTAGAATAGCTCTGAGACTGGCTGGGACATGAACGTCTATGCATAGACAATGCTTCTTGTTGATTACAAAATCCCTGTGATTTATCATTAGAAACCGTTCTTCATTTGGCATGAATGAAGATTTACAGATGTCTTTCTTCTGCTCAAAGAGCAGAGAACTAGACTTAATTGTTCTGTGAATCATGCACACATCATATATTTATAAATTTAGGACTATATAATACATGTGAGAAATTACATGTCTTTAGAACAAAAGAACCAGACACTGAAGCTGGATCAGACCTGACAGGATTAATTTCTCTCAGCAGGCTGGACCCTAACATCCTGCATCCTTCATGCTCCAGGACCAAGTGCTTCAGTTGCTGTTACCCATCAAAGGACAGCTTTGAAGAAAGCTTCCTTTCCCAATTGGTCCAGCAATTCAGACTGTCCCACACAGGACTCTATTAAGCCTGGAATTTCTCAACATTTAGAAACTAGATCACAAATGCTATTCCTACCTTGTATAGCCATTTTCCCCAATTTTATTTGGGCACCTGCAGAGGTATTATTTGCCCCAAATCAGCCGGAAGAAACCTTAAGAGAATGATGCCCCATTTCCCTTAAGAGAGGTTGGGTGGGTTTTGGTTGCTTTCTTGGGCCATAGATGTTTATTTTCATTGGGAGTTCATTATAAGCTATTACTGATCTTATTCAGAGAGAAAACAAGGTTGGGCTCACGGATGTCTCTCTTTTGCTTTAGCTTTCATTCCTACATTTGGAGATAGGGTTGAAAAGAAAGAAGGGGTGATATAGAAATATATGGATGATAGGACAAAAGTAGATTATTGAATCTGCTCCTCAACTTAATGCCTTAACTGTTACTCACAAGGTTATTTTTAATTCAGTGGTGCAGAACTTTGCACATTTATGCAAAATAAGTTTAATTATGATACTTTGGTATAGAATTCAAATTTAAGATTATTCTTCAGGGATATTATATATATTTCTACTCTAATATGAGGTATTGTACCCATACAACTTAACTATAATACAAGGTTTACTTCCATTACTTTAAAAGTGCTATTGCAGGCTGCTTAGGATAATTAACTAATACAAGTTAATTACTAGTTGATCGAATCATAGTTATGTCAATTACTAGCCTATTTTTATCACCAGAATATACATCCTAGGTTTAACAGATATATATAATTCTATGGAATGATAAGGTAAAATAGATAAGGTCTTCACAAACCTCAGAGACCTACACAATATGCCATTTAAAGATTTTTTATTTTAAAGATTTTTTGACAATAAGACAGATTAACTCCTGACAACACCCTCAAAGAGGATGAGGAGCATCAAAGAACCTCTTTATAGAGATGGCTTTAAATCTGACAAACAACCCACTGGGAAAAATATCCTCGTTTCTGCCACAGACAGAATTCTGCCTAAAAATGCGCAAGCTTGCATGCAGGCAGAATGGGTGGCCTAACTCTGCCGCGACAGGGTAAGCAAGTCCTCATTAGTTCCTGCCTCACAAATATGTCTGTCAGATATATTGGACCAAAATGCTGAAGGTGATTCTCCAATATTATAGAGAATTTTGGGTGACTGTTCAGGCAGCAAACTGTTTCCGTCATTTTTTCCTTTTGGAAGCTGCTAACCTGCACTTCCTGTCTACTCAAACAATTAATTTTATTTTTTCTCAAATCTCCGATGGGGTTGAAGACCAGATAGTTTAGTTTTACAAATAAGAGTTAAGACATTTTTAGGTCTAGATAGATGCAAAAATGAGATATGATAGATATTGGTTTACATTCAGAATTTTAGATGCACCAAGATAGAAAAGATGTTTTCTTCAAGTTTGCCAAATACAAAAAGCCAAAACACTATGAATGCAACATTTATATAATTCCTGATTGTTTTGTGGTTTTTCTTGTTGTAGGTAGTTTATTGTATACATGTGTAATAATATAAGTATATATGTAAAAAAGAAAAATAATTTTAAAAATTCAAAAAACCCAAATAAATGTTCTATAAAATCTGCTCTCCCCCCAAAAGAAAACATACATGAAACAATCTTATATTGACTAAACAGCTTATATATATGGATGTACATACATACACATGCATATAGATCATATATATACACATATACATACACATATGCACACACATATAGATATGCCTGTACATATATATGCAATAACAATTAATGAAAAAAGATACCATGAATTTGAAGGTGAGTGGGGACAGGTATATGGGAGGATTTGTGTGGAGAAAAAGGAAAGGAGAAATGTTGCAATTCTATGGTAATTCAAAAAATAAAGTAAATAATGAGAGTGGTAAGAATTCCAGCTAAGTTTCAGTTCTTATTTTTACACAGTCTCTACTAATAATGCAAAGAACATTATGAAGCATACAAGAGGGAAGACATTTAATTCTGAGGAAAATTCCCCATAATCACTCACTTACTGGCTAAGATACTGAATAATGCTAAGGAGATAATTTTGCAAATTCAACAGAATTTGATTATCTACAGACTAGAGACGCTTTCATAAGAAGAGAGCTGTCCAAATTGTTCTTAAAGTCTTAGGTAAGGAGAATTGTGTCTGGTCTAAAATCCTACCATGTCCAATTAATGGGAGAAGAAAACCTGGCTCATCAAAGATTTTATGAATATAAAATATAAGCTTCATATATATTAAGAAGTTTAAATTTTAAAACTACTTTGTCAAATACAATTGAAAATTTAAGGCCACCTAAGCAAAAAAGAAAAGAAAAGAAGGAAGGGGGGAGGGAAAAAGAAACTAATTGGATCAAATCTAAACAAATAAATGTATTGCAATCTTGCAAACATTTTAATTATTTGAATATATTTATTTTACTTAATGAGTATATTAATTTCACAGGAAAATTTTTAACTTTCTTAAGTGATGTTAGCTTGATTTCTGACTGAGTTATTATGGATTAAATATATAAGAAAGATGCCATTGGATTTTAAAACTTTCATGTAACACAAAAAGAGAAAGCATTGTTAATAATTTCAATATAGGTCTCTATTTGGTTTTGGTTTTTCAAACAGGGTTTTTCTGTGTAGCCTTAGCTGTCCTGGAACTCACTCTATAGACCAGGTTGGCCTCGAACACACAGAGATTTGATTGCTTCTGCCTTCCAAGTGCTGAGATTAAAAGTGTGTTCCACCACCGCCTGGCCACTATAGATCGCTAGTGTTTCTACTATGTGCAACCCATCCACCCCCACCCCCAGCCCTCATGTGTGGTATTAAGTCAGCTGTGGTGTCTGCCATTGAGACCTAAAAAAAAAAAAAGAACTATATTTATATGAGATCATTAGGTTAGACAGACTTTGTGACAAAAATTCCGAGTATCTTTAGAAGATGAGGTAGGAGCAAGAAACATATATACTCATGCTCCCTCTCTTAATTTGTGATGTTCTGTGCTACCTTGGAAAGCTGTCAACAAAGAAGTCTATCTATTATTGTTTTATTTTTGAGTCACATCTCAGGGTGGTCTTGAACTAGCTATGCAGCCTAAAATGAAGGAAATCACGATCTGCTTGCTTCTGCCCAAGTATTTGAATGATGTGTGCACTATCAGGCCTACTTTTGTTCTGTTTCTTTCTTCTTTGTTTGTTTTCTTTTTGGTGTGTTTTTTGTTTTTGCTTGGTTAGTTGCTTTTATTGTTTTCTGGTTTTGTTTTTTAAGACAGGGTTTCCCTGTGTACCCCTGACTGTCCTAGAACTTGCTCTGTAGACTAGGCTGGTCTTGAACTCACAGAGAACCAACTGCCTCTGCCTCCAGAGTGCTGGAAATAAAGGTGTGCACTGCCGCCGCCACCACCACCACCACCACCACCACCAGGCTCATACCTAGTACTAAATCATTCAGTTTTATCAGCTATATAAATTTATTACCTCTACTATCCAAAGATAAATGAATGAATGAATGAATAAATAAATAAATAAATAAATAAATATAGTCTATCTATTGCCACATGTGGCCACTTTAGACTTGACCTGCAGCACCATAAGCACACATGAACGTCTTTTCTTTACAGGGTACACTTGTTTAGAACCATAGACTGTATACTGTGTTTGGAAACAGAAAGCAGATGGATATATAAAACTAAGCCCACTCTAAGCATTATAATCATTGTTCCTCCTACCAATGCTGAAAGCTGGGTGTTATTATGTTTGTAATTACATTCTGCAAACAAAGGAACTAATGTTAGCAAAGCACAGTAAAGTTACTGAGGAGTTCAAAGCTGCAAAACACTGTATTTAGTTTAAACATTAGACTATAATCCTTATGTTCTATGTTTTCTGCCCTTCTTTCTTCCCTCGTTTTGCTCCACTCAGACCCAGGGAAACTTTTTCTAGAGTAATATACTTTCTCTTCCTCCCCACCATATCTCCTGTAATCACAAACCCTCTATTTTCTGTAGGTATAATCTCTTGTGTGTTGTACGGATTCTTCACCTGTCAACAGACAGTTGATTGGCATACAGCAGAGACAGGAAGTAGGGGGAAGGAGTTCTGGTAGAGAGTGAATTGTGAGATAGAGTGAAGCACGTGGGAATTTGCCCCTGGACACTGAGGACAGACCATGAAACCTGAGCAGAGGTAACCAGCCATGTGGCAGAACTAGAATAAAATAAATGGGATACTAGTTATGAGCTAGTCGGGGAACACACCTCGCTATATGGGCCTAGGATTTTCCAGATATATTTAAGTCATTGTTTCTGGGAACAATGGCGTGAGTGAAAAACACGGAATATAGAAAATTCCTTTTATCAATTTCCCTTACTTTTTTCTCCATATTCCTTTCATTTGCAAA
Organism: Acomys percivali; assembly: GCA_907169655.1. Classification (NCBI taxonomy): domain Eukaryota; kingdom Metazoa; phylum Chordata; class Mammalia; order Rodentia; family Muridae; genus Acomys; species Acomys percivali. The sequence continues at coordinate 60,307,291 of OU015743.1, read as the reverse complement.
GAATATTTCCTTTCTTTTGTTTCTAGTTCACCTTAATGTTTGAAAGAACTGGTCTGTGGCTAAGAAGCCAACCTTTGGCTGAGAACACACTCTATTTAGTTCTGTGAAGTTTGGACCTGTTAAACAGGTTCAATATCAGAAAAGCCCTGGTCCTGCAGAAGAATCAGTCCCTGGAAAAACTACAAGCATGAGTCGTGAAAATAGATTAGAAAACACCTTTTGATCTCGGATGGTTTCCTTGTGTTCATGGATAAATGTAGCTTGAATTGAAATAAAAGCCCAGACACAACAAAGGGCCCTACAATGAAAGAAACCCTTTGATCACATTTATAAGTGAGAAATGCAGCTGCTACTGACAGGTTTACCGGTGTGCTCATATACTGTACACGTATGCTGTGTGATCACATGACGGAGTTAGATGTCATGACACTCACACTATTTTGCCATGACTTTTCTCATTAAAAATAGCACCAGCACCACACAAGCCCCAACTGTACTGACTACTGCCATTCTGAAATTCTAAACAGATTTTTCATCTGTGTAGAGACTGGCTTTGAGACCTTCCAAACTGCACCTCTTCCACATTTTCTCTGTTGAAGCTTATTTTTCCACACTCTAAGAAAAGTCATTCTCAGGAAATCTGGTCTGGTGTCAGGTTTCTACTTACTAATTGCGCAAACAATAATCATTTAAAAGCTGCTGAACTATTGGAATATGTACATACATATATATATGTGCATGTATGTATATATATAAACTTTTCCCTAATCATAATTTTATGATATTTAAATTTTCTAGATTAATCTTTGATTGTTGGTGAGTTATAAAAGAATCTTTTCCTGAAATCTAATGTGTATGATAAGAAAGCCATGCCTGGGCATATACCCAAAAAGTGTTCCTATACTCAACAACCTTGAAACAACCTAAATGTCCCTCAACTGAAGAACGGATAAAGAAACTGTGATACATTTACACAATGGAACACTAGTTAGCTATTTTTTAAAAAGGAAATCTTGAAATTTGCACACAAAATGGACAGAATTAGAAAATATCATCCTGAGTGAGGTCACCCAGACCAAGAAAGACACGCATGGTATATACACACTTATACATGGATATCAGCCCAACATAGATGTCCTCTGAGAGTCTCCACTCAGCAGGGGATCAGGAGAGATGCTGGGACTTACTGCTGGGCTCCAGGTGGAGCACTGAGAGTGGTATGGAAGAATGTAGGGATGGAAGGACCCAGAGGGTTCAGGAGCCCCATAAGGAGACCATCAAGGCTGGTGGATCTGGACCCAGGGGGACCTGCAAACTGTTGCATTAACCAAGGACAATATATGCAGTGAATCTAGACCCCCTGTTCAGATCTCCATAGTTGTGGAGAGAGCAGGAATGCCTCTGACATGGATTATAGTGCCCCCATTCAATTACTCCCCCTTGGTGGGGAAGCACAGTGGCACACAGGGGAACAGGAAGTTAGGGGATAGCAATCAGGATGTAATCTGAATAAATTATAATAAATTAAAACTTTAAAAACCTGAAATAAACACAGTGCATTAACACTCGGTTTTTGAGAAAGTAGGGTTATTATGTCTTACGGAAGCTAGAAGTAAAGGATAATCCTGTCTTTATCTCAGACACATATTTTCAGTGGGTTATATTTGCAAAAATGAGAGCTAATAAAAACTAACCACAATATTCGCTTATGAACAGCATAATGGCTTTGAGAGAGAAACTATTTCCCTACATGAAGTAATATTTTATAGTACTTCATAATATCACTTTACAGGATAGTAATAATTTTTTGATTTAGCCTTTCTCATTTTGAATAAGTTTTAGAATGAGTATTGTTAATTTCTACACACAACATGAGGAGATTCGACTGGGATTTTATTGAAACTCTAATGAGTTGATAAAAGTGCCACATTTCCAATATTGAGTTTTGTTTTTAGTTGTGTCTTCTTCATTTGATGGTGTCTTATTTTTCTGTGAACTAAAATAGAATCTTTTATTAGATCTATTCTAAGTTTCTTAACATTTTTGGGGTAAACATATGTTCTTGTGTTTTGTTTGTTTGTTTGTTTGGTTTTTGTTTTGGTTTTTGATAGAAGATTCTGGGTATATAGCTTAGAATGGCCTTAAATTTTCTCTCCATGTGCTTACCATAACCTCAAAATACTGCAACTACCTGTGTGTGCTCCCACACCTGTATTGAGAGACTTAAAAGACTTGTTTCCCCTTGTGCCTTTAAGGAAAACATTCTTAATTCAGATTTAATCAGTAACTTTTTTCAATGATTTCTAACAACAACTAGTCTTCAGGATTTTAGGAGGTAAAATTATTTATGCATATTATTTATTAATTTTTATGGCTCTATTCTTTTTTATATATTTTATTCATTTATTCATATTAAATATAAATTGTTATCCCACTCCTTGTATCCGCTCAGTCCTCCCCCCTCCCATTTTCCCCTTTCTAAGGGGGAACCTCCTCCCCCTGTATATGCTCATAGGATATCAAGTCTCTTCACGGTAGCCTGCTATCCTTCCTCTGAGTGCCACCAGGCATCCCCATCCAGGGGACGTGGTCAAATATGGGGCACCAGAGTTCGTGTGAAAGTCAGTCCCACTCTCCACTCAACTATGGAGAATGTCCTCCCATTGGCTAGATCTGGGTAGCGGTTCGAAGTTTACTGTACATATTGCCCTTGGCTGGTGCCACAGTTTGAGCAGGACCACTGGGCCTAGATCTGTCCATCATAATGTTCTACTTGTAGGTTTCTAGGACCCTCTGGATCCTTCTATTTCCCCATTCTCCCATGCTTCTCTTACCTAGAGTCCCAATAGGAAGTCCTCCCCTCTATCCCACTTTCCTGGTAACTGATGACTTTCATGGGACATATCCCTTGGGCTATTGTCCAGATATAAGTGATTATATACCATTTGACTCTTTCTGCTTCTGGGTTAACTCACTCATTATGATCATTTCTAGTTCAATCCATTTGTCCACAAATTTCAAGAATTCCTTGTTTTTAATAGCTGAGTAGTATTCCATAGTGTAAATGTACCACAGTTTCATTATCCATTTTTCAACTGAGGAACATTTAGGCTATTTCCATGTTCTGGCTATTATGAATAAGGCTGCTATGAACATGGTTGAGTAAATGTTCTTGTTGTGTGCTGGAGCATCTTGTGGGTATATTCCAAGGAGTGGAATATCTGGGTCTTGAGGAAACCCTATTCCAGTTTACTGAGATCGTGCCAGATAGATTTCCAAAATGGTTGTACCAGTTTGCATTCCCACCAGCAATGAAGGAGTGCTCCTCTCTCTCTCCACATCCTCGTCAGCATGTGGTGTCACTTGAGTTTTTGATCATAGCCATTCTGATGGATGTAAGATGGAATCTCAGAGTCATTTTGATTTGCATTTCCCTGATGACTAAGGACGTTGAGTATTTCTTTAAGTGTTTCTCAGCCATTGAATATTCCTCTGTTGAGGACTGTCTGCTTAGTTCTGAGCTTCATTTCTCAGTTGGGTTATTTGGTCTGGTGATGTTTAATTTCTTGAGTTCTTTATAAATTTGGATATTAGACCTTTGTCAGATGTAGGGTTGGTGAAGATCTTTTCCCAGTCTGTAGGCTGTCGCTTTGTTCTCTTGACAGTGTCTCCAGCCTTACAGAAACTTCTCAGCCTCATGAAGTCCCATTTATTAATTGTTGACATTAAGGCCAGGGCTGTTGGTGTTCTGTTCCGGAAGTTGTCTCCTGTGCCAATGTGTTCCAGGCTCTTCCTCACTTTTTATTCTAACTGATTTAGTGTCTCTGGTTTTATGTTGAGGTCTTTAATCCACTTGGACTTGAGTTTTGTGCATTGTGATAAATATGGGTTTAATTGCATTTTTAACAAGTAGATCTCCAGTTAGACCAGCACCATTTGTTGAATATGCTACCCTTTTTCCATTGAATAGATTTGGCTTCTTTGTCAAAAATCAAGTGACCATATGTGTGTGGATTCATATCTGGGTCTTCGATTTGATTCCATTGATCAACGAGCCTACTGCTGGGCCAGGACCATGCTGTTTTAATTACTGTTGCTTTATAGTACAGTTTGAGATCAGGTATGGAAATTCCTCCGGAGGATCTTTTATTGTACAAAATTATTTTAGCCATTCTGGTTTTTTGTTTTTCCATATGAAGTTGAGAATTGAACTTTCAATGTCTTTTGAAAATTGTGTAGGTATTTTGATAGGGATTGCATTGACTCTATAAATTGCTTTTGGTAAGATGGCCATTTTTACTATGTTAATTCTCCCAATCCATGAGCAAGGAAGATCATTCCATCTTCTGTTGTCATCTTCAAACTCTTTCTTCAGAGCTTTGAATTTTTTTTTCAAACAAGTCTTTCACTTGCTTGGTTAGAATAACTCCTAAATATTTTCTATTGTTGTGGCTATCGTGAAGGGTGTAGTTTTCCTAATTTCTTCTTCTGCATAATTGTCATTGGTATATAGGAAGGCTAACTTTTTTCAGTTAATTTTGTATCCAGCCAATTTGCTGAAGGTGTTTATCAGTTATAGTAGTTCTCTGGTGGAATTTTGGGGCTCATTTATATACACTATCCTATCATCTGCAAATAAGGATAATTTGACTACCTCCTTTCCCATTAGGATCCATTTGATCTCCTTTTGTTGTCTTATTGCTCTTGCTAGAACTTCCAGTACTATATTGAAGAGATATGGAGAGAGTGGGCAGCCTTGTCTGGTCCCCACTTTTAGAGGAGTTTCCTTGAGTATCTCTCCATTTAATTTGAATTTGGCTATTGACTTGCTGTATATAGCCTTTATTATGTTGAGGTAAGTGCCTTGTATCCCTGATCTCTCCAAAACTTTAAACATGAATGGGTGTTGTATTTTATCAAATGCTTTCTCTTCATCTAAAGAGATGATCATGTGGTTTTTTATTTTCAGTTTGTTTATATAGTGGATTACATTGATGGATTTCCATATATTAAAACATCCCTGCATGCCTGGAATGAAGCCTACCTGGTCATGGTGAATGATATCTTTGATGTGTTCTTATATTCATTTTGCAAGTATTTTATTCAGCATTTTTGCATCCATGTTCATAAGAGAAATTGGTCTGAAATTCTCTTTCTTTGTTGGGTCTTTGTGAGGTTTAGGTATTCAATGTGACTATGGCCTCATAGAATGAATTTGGTAATGTTCCATCCATTTCTATCTTTTGGAGTAGCTTGAAGAGTATCGGTATTAGCACACTCTTGAACATGTGGTAGAATTCTGCATTGAAATCATCTGGTTCTGGGCTTTTTTTTGGTTGGGAGACTATCAATGATTGCTTCTATTTCTATAGGGGAAATGGGACTATTTAGCTTGTTTATCTGTTCGTCACTCAACTTTGGCAAATGGAGTTGATCAAGAAAATCATCTATTTCCCTTAGATTTTCAATTTTTGTGGCATATATGCCTTCAAAGTGGGATCTTATGATTCTTTGTATTTCTTCAGTGTCTGTTGTTATGCCTCCCTTTTCATTTCTGATTTTGTTGATTTTGATACTGTCTCTCTGCCTTTTAGTTAGTTTGGCTAATGGTCTGTCTATCTTGTTGATTTTCTCAAAGAACCAGTTCTTGGTTTTGTTGATTCCTTGGACTGTTTTCTTAGTTTCTAATTTATTAATTTCATCCCTGAGTTTCATTATTTCCAGATGTCTACTCCTCTTGGGTGTTTCTGCTTCTTTTTTTTCCTAGGGCTTCCAGATGTGTTGTTAAATTGCTTATGTGGGATGTTTCCAATTTCTTTTTAAAGGCACTTAGTGCTATGAATTTTCCTCTTAGCACTGCTTTCAATGTATCCCACAAATTTGGGTATGTTATTCCTTCATTTTCATTGAATTTCAGGAAGTCTTCAATTTCTTTCTTTATTTCCTCCCTGACCCAGGTGTCATTAAGTAGAAAGTTGTTTAGTTTCCATGTATGTGAAGGCTTTTTGTTATTTCTGCTGTTGTTGAACTGCAGCCTAAGACCCTGGTGATCTGCTATGGTACAAGGTCTTTTTTCAGTCCTCTTGTCTCTATTGAGGCTTGCTTTGTGACCCTCTATGTGACCAATTTTGGAGAAGTTTCCATGGGGTGCAGAGAAGGTATATTCCCTTTTCTTTGAGTGAAAAATTCTGTAGATATCTGTTAAATCCATTTGATTCATGACATTGGTTAATGATGTTATTTATCAACTTAGTTTCCGTTTTAATGACTTATCCTTCAGTGAGAGTGGGGTGTTGAAATCTCCCACTATTATTGTGTGGGGATTGATGTGTGATTTAAGCTTTGTTAATAGATCTTTTACAAATGTGGGTATTGGGAGCATAGATGTTCAGAATTGTGGTGTCATCTTGGTTGACTTTACCTTTGATGAGTATGAAGTGTCCTTCCTCATCCCTTTTGATTAATTTTTGTTGAAAGTCTATTTTTTTATGTATTAAAATGGCTACACCTGCTTGCTCCTTGTGACCATTTGCTTGGAATATTTTTCCAGCCTTTTACCCTGAGGTAATGTCTGTCTTTATGGTGGAGATGTGTTTCTTAAATGAATATTGGATCTTATTTATGCATTCATTCAGTTCGTCTGTGTCTTTTTACTGGAGAATTGAGACCATTGATGTTGAGAGATATTAATGACCAGTGACTGCTCAGAGTCTTAATTTTCATGTTGGTTCCAATGGAGCATTTGTGTAGTTGTGATTTTTGTGATGGGGTAGTTATCTATTTCTTGTGTAGTTTTGCCTGTAATTTGTCCCTTTGGGGTGAAGTTTTCCTTCTAGTACCTTCTGTAAAGCCAGATTTGTGGATATGTATTGTTTGAATTTGTTTTGTCATAGAATATTTTGTTTTCCCTGTCAATGGTTATTGATTGTTTTGCTGGGTAAAGTAGTCTGGCCTGGTATCTGTGGTCTCTTAGGGTTTGCAGGATCTCTGTCCAGGCCCTTTTGGCTTTTATGGTCTCGGCTGAGAAGTCGGGTGTAATTCTGATAGGTTTGCCATTAAACCTTCTTTGGCCCTTTTCCCTTGCAGCTTTTAATATTTTTCTTTGTTCTGTATATTTTGTGTTTTGATTATTATGTGACGGGAAGTTTTTCTTTTCTGGTCTATTCTATTTGGTGTTCTGTAGCCCTCTTGTATGTTTATAGGCATCTCTTTCTTTAGATTGGGGAAGTTTTCTTCTATGATTTTGTTGAGAATATTTTCTGGGCCTTGAAGTCTGGCATCATCTCTTTCCTCAATGCCTATTATCCTCATGTTTCTTCTTTTCATGGTGTCCTTGATTTATTGAATGTTTTCAGTCAGGATTTTTCCAGATTTAGTGTTTTCTTTAATGGTTGCTTCAAGACCTACAAATGTATCTTCTAGACCTGAGACTCGTTCTTCCGTCTCTTGGATTCTGTTAGATGTGCTAGCCTCTGTGTTGCTTGCTCTCCTCTCTGAGCTCTCACATTCCTGTTTTTCTTCTGTCTGTGTGTTTATCATTGAATCTATTTTCATCTTCAGATCTTTAACTGCTTTATTGATTTCTTTCATCTTATTGAATGTACCTCAGTTTCTTCCCTTGCCTCTTTATAGGTCTTCAGAGCTTGAACAGTTTTATTGATTTCTTTCATCTGCTCGTTTGTATTTTCTTGAATTTTTTCCAGTGCCTCTCTATAGGCCTCTTTTATGTCTTTCACCTTTTTGGCTATATCTTCCTGCATTTGATTACGAATTTTAATTGTTTCCTCCATTATCATCCTCATTACTAAGGATTTGAGGTCATTTTCTTGTATTTCCATTGTGTTTGAGTTCTCTGGGTTGTTTTCTTTCAGATAGTTAGGATCTGGAGACTTCATATTCTTTTGGATTTTGTGTGTGTGTGTGTGTGTGTGTGTGTGTGTGTGTGTGTGTGTGTGTGT
>OU015743.1:60282497-60295532 GCA_907169655.1 Acomys percivali | reverse complement strand
TCTCTCTCTCTCTCTCTCTCTCTCTCTCTCTCTCTCTCTCTCTCTCTGTCTGTGTGTGTGTGTGTGTGTGTTGTGTGTGTTTCTATTTATACCCTCTCAGAGTCTGTACAAGGGTGCTTTTCAGCCACAAAGACCATGCCTCCCACAGGAGGCTGTTTCAAGCTGATAAATATCACACACCCTCTCATGAGGCTGAGGCTATTATCAGCTGTGGATAAACTAAAGACTGTTTCACATCACACACTTGGGATCAAATCAAAAACGTATTTACTTAACATAACCGAAACTTCCACTATAGTGTATAGAGCCTGCCTTGGAGTGGGGGATATACCCAATGACACTCTTCTGGAGAAAAATGATGGTCTCTTACCCAGCAGCTATCAGCTGCAGATAGCTTCATGGTTAGTCATGGGACTCTGCATCCACTTACCCTTATTATCGTTGGGGTTTTATCTGGTTTGAACCTGTGCAGGTCTTGTGCATCTGTCACAGTATCTATGCGCTTACAAGTGTATCAGTTCTGCGGTGCCTGGAAGGTACTGCTTCTTTTACCCTGTCTACCACTGCTGGCTCTTCAAATCTTTCCACCTCTGTATATGTCACTGAGACTTGATGGAAGGAGTTTAATAAAGACATCATATTTATAGCGGAGTATCTCCATATAGTCTCATACACCCTGCACACTTCTCAGTTGTGGATCTCTGTGTTAATTTTCATCTACTACAAGAGAAAGTTTCTCTAATAAAAAATAAAGCAATATGCTTATCTATGGTATAGCAATATGTCATTAGGAGTCATTTTATTTCTATATTTCTTTAGGATTTTTTCAATTGTATTAAGTCTTTGAGAATTCTGTACAATGCATACGAATGAATATATTCACCACCACCACTCTTCTTTCAGCCCCATCCCTTCTTTGATACCCACCCAATTTTGTGTCCTCTTTTATTTTGTAAGAGCAAATATAGTTTTTAAAAATATATTAATAATGGAGCCTATGACCTATTTAGTCTCAGGTCCTTGAGTAGGCCACATTTTTTAAAGGGTGAGATATAAAAGTTAAATCCCACCTGGATAAAGTATAGTTCTCTGTGTTCGTCACCATCTGTTCTAACAAGAAGCTTATCTGGCAATGGTTAAAAGATGTACTAATCAATTGATATGATGATAAATCATTAGGAGTCTGCTTAAAACTATGCCTATTTATCAGTAAAATAAGAACAGCCTCTCCCCCAGTACATGTCTAGCCACAGTTGCTTAGCAACGTTAATGATTTCAGAAATAGATTTCAATGTATGGAATTGACTTTAAATCTAATCAGAAAGTAGTTGGCTGCTCCCATGACATTTGCACTATTGTTGCACCAGTAGATATGTCTTAACAGCAAAGAATACAAAGACAGTGGAATGTGAAGTTCTAAATGGGACATCTTTATCATACCATCTACTGCCAGAGGCCCAGGGGTAGTTATGAAAGAGGTGATAAAAACAAGGAACACGGTCTGGACACACATTCATAGCAGTTTTGATGTACGCAAGCTCAAGTCTGACAAAACGCCAGCAAGAGGAAGGGGTGAACACAAAGTCTCACCACAGAAAAGGAGTTATTGACAATTGATACTGCACATCCTGAGAAATGGAAAGTCGGCTTTTCTTGAGTATATGGATCTTGGTAGGCTGTCCCTTCTCCAGTGAAAGGCCATACATCTCAGCGTGCATAGGCAGGACAAATTACACTTGATGTGATTTTTAAAGGAAGAGAAAAAGTTGTGTATATATAAAGGGGAATGGAGCTTGAAAGAAAAATGGAAAATAAACAAACAAAGTTTTTAGTTCTACTAGAAATAGGGTATTCAAATTACTGAATATCAATCACTTTTTCCCCATCACATTTACAATAACTAAAAAGTTAAAACTGAAAATTTTAAACTACTAGGAAATATACAGAAAGCAGAAATTTGTAGGCACAATTATAGAAATACAAATTGATAGATGCTCATTGAAAAGCAATTCTTTATATTACAAACTTGAAAATATGCACGGATTATGACCCAGAAGCTCTCTGAATGGTTTAAGTGCCAATAAAATCCTCATACATAAACACAAGGAATTAGATTCAGTACCTATATAAAGCAATGTTTTCAAGAAGAAAAATAATAAAACACACTGAATGCCAAAGTGGAATGAAAATTATTTGTGCTACATTCATGAAAGAACTGCACACAGAACTATAAGAAAAATACCTACTAATACAAATGGGTTAAGGAATATATAAGTAGATAATAGAAGCACATTTTATGCCTATATACTAATGCCCAATATGATATACAAAAGGTATTCAATATTTTTAAAGTTGACCTAATAATTACACAAACCATATTTGAATGCCCTGATAATCTATTTTACATATAAAATTCATGACAGTGGTTATTATTGAAAGGGCGCTACTGGCAACATTAGTCAAAAGGAATTTTATAATGAAATAAAGGGGCTATAGAGAGATGGCTCCATCTGCAATGTGCTTGCTGTGTAAGCACAGGGCCTGGGTTCAGATTCCTAGCAGCCACACAGAAATCCAGGTACAGGAGCACACATCTGTAACCCTGACACTACGTCAGCCAGGTAGATCTCTGGGAGCTCACTAGTCAGACAACCTAACCAACTGGTGATCTGTGGATTCAGTGAAAGGCCTCTGTCTCAAAAAGATGAAAATAATTCAAGAAAAACACCAGTGTGAGCCTCTGTCATCCAATTTGCATACACATTCAAGTGTGTCTGTATGCACTCAGATGCTACAGCATGCAAAATATATATATATAACAGCATTAGGATGTGACTTGATTAGTGAGATCATGAGTGTTGGGTTGTTCCCAATACTTCTCTATAGTTCAACACATTTGAGAATGAAGAGTAATAACTTCCACTAAGTTAATAGAACATATTATTTGTTTCTGTTTTTGTTTTTTGAGACAGGGTTTCTCTGTGTAGCCTTGGTTGTCCTGGACTCACTTTGTAGACCAGACTGGTCTCAAACTCACAGCAATCCACTTGCCTCTGCCTCCGGAGTGCTGGGATTAAAGGAGTGTGCCACCTCGCCTGGCAATAGAACATATTATAAAACTACAATTGAGAAGCAATTCCCAGTTTTAAAAATTAACAATCCAAAAGAATAGAAATGGGAAAAACATATTTTGTAAAAACGCTCATTAATACACAAGTAGCAGTCTGAGTAAAGAAGGAAAAAAGATAAGTAACAGTATCCTAGCTACTTGACATCTTTTTTAACTAGATCATTCCCTGTTGTACCTGTAAGTGCATCTGAGAAAAGTCAGTTCTACCCAAAAATATTCCCAGCAGAGAGAACAGCCAACAACTGCTCTGCCCTGACCAGCACAGCTTAAATTTGAAAGGACTTCTCAATGAACAAAGGTGTGATTTAGGCATCAAAGAGTTGCTGTGGCATAAGCAACGTTCCCAACAAATGAACAGAGTGAAGCCAGCGCATCTGCTCTCACAGAGAGGACCCTCCTGTTGCTGGCCACATCAGCCAGAGAAGGCTCTCTGCATGGATGCGAGTCACCTGAAGCTTTAGCCTATGCAGAGTACAGATCGGCTGTACAATTTTGGGTTATAGATGCCCAGCCATTAGCATTTTCTACAACTGTGAATTTTTCTCACATATAATAAACTAACTGCCTTAAACTTGTACCCTTTGTGGCTTTGAGGCATGGGGCTTAGTGTAAATTTATTGGACTTTCTGCTGAGAAAATTTTCTTAAGTTGAAGTCTGAACCAATGACAGAATAACAGTTTTTTTGTTTTTGTTTTTGTTTTAACAAAGATATAGAAAAAGGGGAAATGTCCTTGCCGTCAGAATATCAGCATTTCCCACACAGGGCTTATTCCTCTTGTCAGTGTCTAAGGCAAAATATTCTAGGATGTATGTCTCAGTTCCCCTAAGAATGTGCCCAATTTAAAATGAAGTTAAGACCTGGCTTTTCTTCTCAGTAGCCTATACTGAGTGTTCTCTGTCCTCTTTTTCGTAATGAGAAAAAGAGCACATCTTGCCATGCCCACACCTTTAACTCGCTGTGTCATCCATCTCCCAGGCAAGGGAAATTACCCTTCTCTCTATTTTTGGAAGCCAGTGAAACTCCAGCCATCTCCATTTTAACTCCACCTCCTATTTGTCCATCACACCCACTCAACCCTCAAAGGGTTTCAGGCTCTTTCAGTCTTAGTGATCTAAGTGGCTGGTGTAAGTGTTTGCTCACCCCATATTTATCGATGGCCAGCTAACTACTACAGTCTCCACTTTCATAAGTTTTGTAACTTTGCAGATTGCCTGAGCCATTTAAAGGACAGACCAAGCTGGGGAAGATCCGGGATACAAGGACTTTCAGAGGGATGTTTTTCTTTTCCTTGGTACCTATTCGTTTGCTGCTTACTAAAGAATGAGAAGGTAAATTCTGTAGCAATTCTGCCAAATTCTTAACTGTCTCCACACATTTGAGGCCCAGGAAGTTGAATGTGTACTAATGACCCCACGTGAGTATTTCTCTTCTAGGAATCTATTTGTCCTCTATAATACAGTGGATTTCACCTTGGTCATTTTTCAATGTCTGCAGTAGTCATAATAGCAATCTGTCAGCTCCCTAAACTTTCTACCAGGTATGCAGAATAAAAGGCTGGGGAAATTCATTAAGCCAAGTGTAGAGGTTTAACACACAACAGTCAGAGCCCAGTGACCTTGCAGTCTGAACATAGCGTGGTTTTGACAGAGGAATAAAATATTTCTTGTTCACTTCAATGTAGTCTATGCTCCCTCTATGGATGTTCACAGCTTCTCTTCCAATGGAAGCAAATACCTTCAAAGTTGCTTTGCTTGTCAATATTCTATATGCTAACAAGAAAAATCATTCCATGGGTGAAATTGTAACACATGGACTGTATTCAACATTACACCTATGATAGGCAGTTATCAAGGCATGTTAATGCTTATGGTGAAATTATTTATTGCTAATTCAAAAACTAATTATACAGATGATAGCTCTCACCTCAACTTGTCATTTAGCTACTTCAAAGATTTCACTTCCTTTACTTAGTGGCTGGAAAGACAGAACACAAAATCAATGCATCAATAACAAAGGCTTTAATTACATATAGTTTGTGCACCACAGTTTACACATCACTCTTACTATAGGGTGTCAAATACTATTAATATTTCAAACAAAACTGTAAAGGCTTGCCTCACAATTCATAAAACTGAGATTAAGACACTTGAAGCAATTCTGGAAAATTCAAGCTAGAAAGGGGTAAGCTAAGGGCTTCAACAAATTTTTCTAATCTCTCATCTATATATGTCCTTTTCTCTCTGGGAAAATCCATCTACTACTTATGGATACATTGAGTTTCACCCTTCTTGAAACTTTCGAGTGTTAACCTCCATTGCCTGGGAATGTGACCACCTTTAGGATAAGAGTCTTTGTATATGAGGTGATGAAGTTAACAAGTTTAGCAATCTAGAAACAAAGGGACATATGGGAGATGAGATGAAGACATCAGAGGAACTGGCCTTTAAGCCAAGCAACGTGAGGCTGACCAAAGGTAATAAAGAATGGAACAGTTTAGTATTCACAGTAATCCTGATGAAAATTAGAGCATTCCAGGGCAGCCTGAGCCCACATTTTCACTACCCTAATACCCAACCTAACTTTCACTAATCTCCTTCCAAACAGACTAGACGCTACAGCCAGATGGAGGTCTATCTCAAATTATGACATATGCCAAAAACTCTTGTTGGGGAAGCCTGTCTTCCATTTGGTCATTGTCATTGTTATTGGAAATCTTAACTCTCTACTCAGCTCACCCTAAGGGAAGGTCACTGTTAGGACCTGCTGCAGGGCGTGGCTGGCATGGCCTACCCTCTACCTAAGGATGGGACTTTCCCTCTCCCAGAGAATCACTATATAAATCCGACATTTTGGTTCCAGGTTCCCTCCTTTTCCCCACAGCTTCCTACCCTCTCTCCTTCACTTCCTCCCACCCCCAGTGCATGCTCTCCCTTCCTTACATCCTCCTGTGCTGCTTCTAATAAATCTACATTTATCTATTATAGCTTTTTTGCCAATTACCTCAGTTTATTTAATCAATCAATCACTTTCTTTAATTGGATTCATGCTCTGGCTACTTCATGAGTTTTCTTAACAGTACTACAACAGATGCCTAATTGATTGTATTCATGTTGGTCATAAAGGTACACTGTTATTCCAGTTTACACAGAAGGCAAAACTCAAGACAGTTGGTAAAGTTCGGTCTCTTGTCCGTCTCTGACTTCACTTTGTTGCACTGACACAATTTTCAGTTTCCAGTACATCAGACAAAGGAATGGTTTAAATACTAGCATTACTGTAAGAAACTAAGTAACTCTAATGACTAGATATTTTTCAAAAAATTTAATAAATTAAGAAGCTTCTACTTCATTCACTTTAAAGGGATTGATTGAATTAGTCAGTTAACAATGGTCCATAGAAATTATTTTGTTATGATCATGATATAACAATAAAGCTATATAACAATACTTTTTCCATTTACATCTTTTTAGCCAATATTTTTATGCTTGTACAAAGTGCAAATGGCAGTAAAACTATTGTTGATTCTTATTTCATTTAATAATATCATGAGTACATTAATTAAGAACAAAAGAATACCATTCATATTTAGTTAAATAATGACCTTGGCATAATACTTGATTAAGAGATCAAATAAGCTGACTAGCTTTCATTTGCTGGTGAAAGCAGTCCAGATAAAACTGGCATGTCACACTGAGAAGTAAACATAAAATTCTTGAACTGAGATCATTTTTACCTTTTTCAAGTAACTTTTAAAATGCTCTTCACAGAGAATAGCCATCTTACTCAACAAGAGAAATATTCGACCAAATAGGGACAACTCTTCCATATTGCAATAGATCTGAGCTTAAAGAAAATCTAATTAGGTCAACAATGGTAATTCTCCCCCACTGAAGATCAACAGGCATGTAATGTTAAGAGCTGTTTGCAAGTTGTACTGGGCCTGTGTTGAACCTGTCTGAGATATACTAGTTCTGTGCTCTACCTTAATCTTCTACTTGGCAATAATATCAAAATTGAAACTAGAGACCAGCAAGATGGCTCAGTGGCTAAGAGTGCCTGAATTTGCCCCGCAGAACTCACATAAAGTTAGAAGGACAGAACTGACGCTACAAAATTGCCTCTGACCTCCACATATATTATGTGGCAGATGCACTTACACAATTAAAAAGGATTTTTTAATTGCTATATATGTTCATGTAAATGACAAAAGCCTCTGAGACAGATGTGAGAATAAACATGAAATTGGTTCTGTTGAGTCTTACTTGCTTTACTTAATATGTAATTTCAAAACCATTTTCTTGAAAATGATATTATTGTATTTTACTTTATGCCTGAATGAAAATCCTGTGTCCATGTGTATCAAGCTGTCTTTATACATTCATTCATCGATGACTACCTAGCCTGGTTTTGGCTGGTGAGGGGATTCAGCAGGTAAAACCACTTGCATTCAAAACTCAATGACCTAAGTTTGATCCTAAGAATGCACAGAAGAAAGAGCTGATTTCCAAAAGCTGTCTTTTATTCTCTACATGTCTGCCACAACATGCATGTTTCTGAACACATTCACACATGTATACACATAATATATGCACAGCTACATTTTTAAATGTGTATGTGTGTGGGTAGGCGTGAGTGTTACATATGCATTAAAGAGATAACAAGCAATATGTACAAGGCCCAATATGTACAAGGCTCTGGGTTCAGTTCTTAGAACTGAACAAAATATTTTAAACTCATGAAAAGATGACTCAATAGGTAAAAATGCTTAGCATGCAAACCCAGGAATATAAACTTGATCCTAAGATCACATGGTTGGAAGGAGAGAACTGACTTTCAAAACTAATCCTCTGACCTCCACATACATGCAGTGTCACACACACACACACACACACACACACACACACATGAGGAGAGAGAGAGACAGAGACAGAGACACAGAAACAGAGAGAGACAGAGAGACAGAGAGAAATTTGAATTTTTTAAAATCTTTCAATAATGAACCAAATTACAGATAGCTATAAAAACTAAAATACATAAGGCATGGTATCAAGTCAAATCTATCTTGCATTTAGTTTGTTGAAGTCAAGAATGAGTACAAATCAAGACTTACTGTTTAATGAGAAAGCAAAAAGCCAAAATCACTTTAATCCTATAACTGGTGATTGAAGTAGCACTGCTGGAACAGTCTACACTTCCAGCAAAAGGGCACAGAGAAATGGAAGTATGTACATTTCTGTTTTATAAAGTATAAGCAGATGGCTTTAAATAACCTTTCCTGGGAGTCAGTTCTTCCTTCCTGCCCCAAGGTCCCAGAATAGCAACACATGAGGCTCAAAATATTTTTCCAAATGCCTTGGCCATATAGTTTGGCTTTTCTCTGACTAGCTCACAGCTTAAAATAACCCATTACTAATCTACATTCTGCAACGTGGCCGGTTACCTGTGCTCAGGTATGATACATATGTCCTTCTCACATCTTGCCAGCTCAATCTCCCATGCCTCATTCTATCCCAGAATCCTTTCTGCCTGACAGTTGTCTCACATCCTATATACTGCCTCAGATACAGGACATTAGTTTTTTTTTAATTGCCAGACAATGCATCCATACAACACACAAGCTATTTCTTCTACAGTAACCCTAGCAGATGGTGAAGTGAAGCTATGTTTGTAATTTCATTCGTCCCTGCAAGCCTGGCATAACTTTCCACCATGATAATCATAGCTGTGATGGTAGCCTATGGGATACCTTAGCCAACACCTTTGCCAATAAAACAAGCAGAACAATATAGAGAGACTGCTTAGACTGTGCTAGTAGTGAGGAGGTTGTTAACAATCCCTTGAAAAGGGGGACTGAGCCACTAGACTGATACCTGAGATGCTAACCAACACTCCTTGGCACCCACATCACTTGGCCTGGAAGGGGTGACTAGAATGTGGAAGAGAAAGAAGGTTAGCCAGGGTGAGGACTTCCTATTGATGAGATTTTGAGTTAAAATACATGCAACTACCTTTTAGTCACCTATTCTCCCATAACGAACTCAAATCAACTCATTGATTCACCAAGCCGCATTTGTTCTGTGCACAATCTATCTACAGTGAATACAGTCTCGTTAGGTCCCTTTAGGAAACATCATACTATACCCTCTTTCATTACACACCCTTATTAAGAACTTACTATTTATCAGGAACTAGAACTGTATAAGATAAAATTAAGCATTATTTATCCCTAAATATATGTGAAAAAATAATCACCTTCCAGGTGTATAAATAAAGGAATATTTAGTGGGATAAAATGTGACAAAAAGAGATGAATAATATCACAAAGGTTATGACACTGGCAATGTCCTGGAATTCATCAGACACAAGACCATAGAAAGAGGCCATGGCAGTTAGTATCACTGCCAGCACAAAATAACCACATGTCACAGAGTTGTTTATTAAACAGTTATTCTTTCCTCAATGACTTAAAATATATCAAAATGAAAAATTCATATACTTAGTTATTTTCTGATTGTTCATTCTTGTTTTCTAAGACAAGTTCTCACTATGTATCCCAAGCTGGCCTCAAATTTTCAATTCTCTCGCCCCAGCATCTCAAGTGCTAGGATCACAGGGATATACTACCATGACTTACTATGCTTAATTCTTAATATGTATATTGAATAGCCTGTTATAATTGTTTAAATCATACCATAAGACAAATACAGAGATCATACCCCTGGAGTCATATAAGCTTTTATTTCACTGAGAAATTCTTAGAATTTTTGCTTCATGTGTTCAAACAATCTGATTAATTGCTCTAATACTTTCAAATATACTTCACCTGGTTAGGATTCTACTGCCATTGCTGTAGTTTCCTTTTTTCTAAAAATACGCTCCAAGTATTAAAATATTCACAGTGAAATTGAGGGTCCACTGTACAAAGGTCTTGTCATAAAGGCAGAAGCTATTGCTTTCACTTAAACATTGTTTACCTGCTGTTTAACAGCACCCCATAGGAATATGAGCAAAAATATTGTCATAGTTTCTGTTATAGTTTCTCAAATAGTATTCCTTTATTTTTCTATTTGCTTTTCTTTACTAGGAGGAAAAACAAACCATATTGTAAAGAAAAATAATTTTTAATTTTGGAATAACTCATCAATATATTGGGGTTGTTTATGTTGTTTGGTTGATTTTGATTTGTTGTGTGGTACTGATTAAACTGTCCTGGCAAGAGTGAGGGTATTTTAAAGAGAGACATGGGTGACCCTCCATTTCACTATCATACTACTTCAGCAGTCTTTAAAAGGAGGAAGGAAATAGCTAGGACCCTGAAGTACCAGCTAGAAATGGATCTTAGCTCCCTGAAAGAGATTTCACACAGTTCTTACTATCTTCCAAATCACCTTGAAGGAGAGGCCAGAGTCATGACAGTGATGGGCCAGTAATGAGTGAGACCACACACTGACCACGACTGTTTAGGTATGCCTCTTGCTATGTTTAAATACTACATCAGTACCCCCAAAGATTTTCTTGAGATTTTTCTCAACTTTTTTATTCCCAATGTGGACACGATGAATAAATATTCCTTCTCTGATTTTCTCTATTATTTACCTTTTTAAAAATAATTTTATATTTTTATTTATAAATGAATACTGCTACCTTTATCTCCCCATCTCCAACGCCTCTCATGTCCTACCCCCCCAAATCTGTTCTCTTTTTAAACTATTATTGTTACAGCTACACACACACACACACACACACACACACACACACACACACCTCTGAATATGTATAACCTATTAAGTTCATTTAGTGTTACTCGTATGTACATGAGCAACAGTTCATCTGGCCAGTGGTGACCACTTGCAGTTGGACAACCTATGTATGCAGCAGCTCGTCCCTGGGGGAAACTGATATTTCCTCTCTTAGCAGCCAATGGCCTCCTGTCTCATCTTTTTAATTGGCCTAATGAGGATGGGTGACGGAACCTAGTTTGTTAGGGCTGCAAGGGTCCAAAACTTCATCCTAAAAACTACAGTAACACTAGGAATGAAACCCATGGCTTCGTATGTGGTGTGTCTGCCCCCCAAAAGAACTCAGAACAAACACACATGCAAAGACAACAAACACTATTAATAGATAAAATAAAAATTGTAATGTCTCAATTATGTCAACTTATTGATGCCATCCATTTGAATTCTCTTTGCAAATTACACAAATCTCCTGGGGAGGAATTTTCTCCATCACATTTGCAGTGGTTCCACAAGATCCCCACTCCTCAAGTATGCTGATGATGGTGCATGACACCCTTCTAATCATCACTAGACCATCCCTTTCCATACCTTCCATGACCTCAATGAGACTTAGAGCTAATTACACCCTCAAGAGATGCTTTCCTGAGAACCATCCTTTGTTTTACTTTACATCAGTGACTACTCAGAATAGCCATATTAGAAGAAGAGAACTAAGCATAATACTTTCAATAACTCTACCACTGAAAGAGCCGCTAGGGACTCATTTCCAGAGCACCTGTCCTACCTTTGAAAATCTAGAATACTGGACAAGTATCCAAGTCTATCCAAGTACCAAGTCATCTGAAATGCCACTGCCTAACGATGGCATGTATTTTGTCAAATAGAAAAAAGTGACCAAAGATAAATAGATTTAACACCTTAGAAGAGATAACTCTGAATATCTTAAGGTATCTTCAGATGAAGGTGCCGAAATGGTGAACCAAGGCTGTCTATAAGACCTTGGACATGCAGGTACATTTGGAGACCTAGGAAGATGACAACAGGGCAAATTCCTATCTCTTCCTTCCCGGTTAGTCCCATGTCCTCTTTATAGGAGCAACTACATTCAGGTCGTGACTTGTGTCCCAGAGAAGAACACCAGCACCCACCTGCAAGTCCTTGTCAGCTCCTCCTGTAGACGTCTTCATAGACTGTCATTCTGCTTCCAGACCAGGGGATCATCTGGATGCCAAGATCTGAAAATTTTCTTCCCATATTGAACTAAGCATCAAATTTCATCATTGACTTATTTAACCAAAAGCTTGTTAGGCATTTCAAAGGAGTTGGTGACCTCATATGGGTATGTACGTATCTTACAAACCCAGAGTGACTTTTGTCAGGCTCAGCTAGAAAATATATTTAATATCGTTATTTCTACAAAGATCACCAGATTTCAGCACCTCCCATATTATAGCTTCACATCAATAAGAAACGACTTTTTCTTGAAGTCCTCCTGGTCTTTGGACAGCAATGGAAAATGTTCACCCAAACAGTTGTCCCCACTCATGCTAAATGCTGATGTGGATCCAGAAGTAGCATTTGTGCATTTCTTCTGTTTGGAGGTCTCCATAACTGTTTATAACTCAAGTGATACAGTTTAACATTGAGATTTTTTTCTAAATGAGAAGATAACCAGCCAGACAAAGGCCCAATTGTAAGGAACATACTATTTATATCTTCATGTAACCTTATCTATGGATTATATTGTCTTGGTGCCTCAAGAAAGATGACCTAGTTACCTGGGACCAGGCATCTAGGGCAGGGTAGTCACTCCCAGCTCCAGAGGGAGAGGTGGAGAGAGGGCTTGTAAGAAAAACTGTCCCAGGCTCAGGGCGCCTAAATAAAGTGGGAGCAGCAAATGAGCAGGCCACTCAGGAAGATCTTGACGTGCCCAGGTAAAGAAGTGAGCACTAAGTGCTGGGGGACAGGATTGTATCTCCGGCCATGCAACTAAGTATGGAGCACAATCCTAAATACACACTGATCAGCACAGGTTGGTTGGTTGGCTGGTTGGCTGGTTGGTTGGTTGGTTTGTTGGTTGGGTGGGTGGTGGTTAGTTGGTTGGCTGGTTGGCTGGTTGGTTTGTTGGTTGGTTGGTTGGCTGGTTGGTTGGCTGGTTGGCTGG
>OU015743.1:60260644-60282487 GCA_907169655.1 Acomys percivali | reverse complement strand
GTTGGTTGGTTGGTTGGCTGGTTGGTTGGCTGGTTGGCTGGTTGGTTTGTTGGTTGGTTGGTTGCTGGTTGGTTGGTTGGTTGGTTGGGTCATTCATTCATGTGTGTGTGTGTGTGTGTGTGTGTGTGTGTGTGTGTTTCTTTTTTCTTTTCTTTTTTACATACACTGTCAATATTCATCACAAAGATGTTCACAACATGTAGGGAAGACATGTTTTAAACTCAAATTCAGTCTCTCCTTACTCAGTGATCAACCTTCACAATAATTTCTTCCTTAAAATAGAAGTTGATATTTTTTAAAGTCTCAAACCTTTTAAATGAATTAAAATCAGCCATCCCAGAAGACATAATTATCAATGGATGTCATTGCCAAGGAGGACATGTTGACATATTTCTTCATAAAGAAGATAGAGAGGGGCTTTCTTTTTACCAATTAGTGACAACATTCTAGAAAGTGATGGAGTTTCCAAAGTATGCCCCAGGTCCAGATGTCTGCTATGTTTCTGTATGTTCATAGAATGCTCCCCTGCCTAGATAGATGGAAAACTCTAATTTGGTAGTTATTATTTTAATATAAATGTACATTTCATATTGAAAGAAATATTTATTACTTTAACTAAGAATTTTAGGTGGGAAGGGTGGTTGGAGAGATGGCTTAATGGTTAAGAGTACTGGCTGTTCTTCCAGAGGACTAGAGTTCAGTTCCCAGCACCTCCATCTGTAACTCTTGTTCCAGGGCATCTGATGTCCTTTACTGGTTTCTGCAGGCACCAGGCACACATGTGGTACACAGATTTACATGCAGACGAAATATCTATATGCATGATAATAATCAAAAATTTAAAAAGAGTTTCAGATGCTGGGGGCATATATGTCAGCTGATAGAGTGCTTGCCTAGCATTCAGGAAGCTCTGCGTTTGATGCCCTGCATGATGGTGCACAGCTGGAATACCAGCATTTAGGAGATGGAGGCAGGAGGACCAGAAATTCAGGTTCATCCTTCATTACATAGTGAGTTGCAGATCCCTGAACTACATGATGCCCTCCTGTGTCTAGAAGAAAAGGATTCTAGCACTATATTACAGTGCTAAAATGCATACATGTGATAGTTATAAACAATTACAGTTGCTTCCTAGTTTAACATACAAGGTGCAAGATCAGAGGAAAACAAAAGGTGAGCAAGTGAGAGCATTGCACTGACACACACTTAAGACCAACTCTCAAATGTGCCTATTTGCAGTGCCAGAAGAGCTCTTAGGAGCTAAGTGAATGTTAATTTAGGCAAGAGGATCATGGACAGGCAGTGATAGCCTCTATGTTCTGAACGCTACCATACATATGATGACAAAGGAGAAAAGGGAAAATTAATAAAGCAAATGAATACATAGCAAAACAATAAATCTAGATGATCAACAGAACCAATATTTGACTTCTAAGGGCAAAATCTAAACCTAGATAAATTTCTGGAGGAGAAAAATCATTAAAATGGTATTAATATATATTAAAATTATAATTATATAGTTTATTATATAAAATTCAAATATATAAGAAAAGACTGAATATCTTGATATGAATAACTTTAAATTTTTAGTCAAAATGAGTCTCTATAAAGATGTACAATTTAAACCTGATGTGGAATAAATTCGGTACCTTATATTCTGATACCTGTTTTTGAATTAGCAGCTATAAATCTGTCTGATGAAACTAAGGTCAACATGGCTTTATAGACAATTCCTGCCAAACCTTCAGAAATATCTGTTACATATAAGGCTTTCTTTTTTTCTTTTTTCTTTTTTTTCAAACAAAAATACAGCGTGGAGATGGTTCCCAGCCATTTTATAAGGTTTTTCTAAACTAAAAGTGCTGCAGAAAATATCATGGTGATATGAGATATGTGTAAAATATCTTTACCCTACTTTCTTTCTGGGACAAGCAAGAGCTCTGTCCCGGGCTGGCTGCAGTGAGGATGATTTTAAGCCTCTGATCTTCTTTCCCCAACTTCCCAGATGCTTGTGTTACAGGTGTGTGCTGCCACGTGGAGTTCTTCTACTTTGACTGGGACATTTTATGCTGTATCAAACGAGGTAGCTCGTGTTGGGTGGAAACTAAGTAAACCTGAAAGCATCGGAGTATTGCTGGTGAGCGCAGGATTTAGTATCTTAAGGTAAACAGTGATTGAAACTATTTTGTGGTCGCTATATTCAAGATAAGCATAGATATCAGTGAATCTCCTTATGCCGACAGTGTGCAAGTATCGAACCTCAAAAATGTGAGGAACTAGCTGGGTTGGGTGGCACAGGCTTACAATCCTCCAGAGACAGTGTCCAAGGGATCAGTAATTTGAAGACAGTTTGAGCTACATAGCAGACCCTAACTGTACATGATGAAGGTGAGGTAACGTTAAGATAAATTTCATAAATGATAGCACATACTCTACAGAGGAAAAATACAATATTAAGCATAGACTGAAAATGCAAATAAACAGGAAAGTACATTCTGTCTTAGCCAAGAACCCTACTGTTGTTATAAATCAATTGTCATGTTTACACTATAAACACAATGCAAGTCTGGTGAATATCCTGACAAGGACTTTCATATAAACAGTCAAGCACATTATGAAATCCACATGGAACACTAACAGGTCAAGAATTGCCATCACATTCTCTACAAAGAGGCTGAGATGGAATTTGCCTCACAAAGTAATTAAGAGAAAAAAAGAGGAGTGAGCATTGAGAGGCAGGCATACACACTTTAAACTGTTTAGACACTGAGTTGTTATAAGTAAAAGGTGAAAATCTCTATGTTATTCTATGTTGTATATGTACCTGCATGCACGCATACATGTGTGTCTTCATGTCTGTGAGTGCAGGTGCGTGTGTACCATGGGTGAAGACGAATGACAAGCTCAGATGTCAGTTCTTGCCTTACACTTGCTCAGGAGGAGGTCTTTTTGTTTGCTGTGACATATGGCAGAGGTGCTATCATCAGTTCCTCCTATATCTCAGAGGACCACTGGCATTGCAGACACTCTAGCATGTCCGGGACTGCTCTTGGGAGCTGGGCTGAGGGCCTTCCACCTCTGTGGCAAGTGCTTCATACACGGCACCATCTCCCAAATCACCAATGGAAGCTTTGAAAAATGTAAACGAGTCTACTAGAAAATGCTCATGGCAACAGTTCATAGATAAGACAGGCAGTTTAGCCAGGCCACCGTTGACTGCCATGTGTCCTCTACTTCTCTCAAACATCCAACTGCTTATCTAAGAGAAAATGGAACCAGTCCGGGACCTCAGTAAACGAGGAACAGGATTTTTGCATCCTGTAGTTTTAAAGGCTTTAAATCAATTGCAGTGGTGCACATGAGCTGCCCTAGATCTAATGTCCCCTGGAGCTACTTGTAGCAGCCCTGCCAGGGGAGGAAGTGAGCATATAGCTGACCTAATTTGTTCCTGACTCCGGAGTGTTTACAATTGCTACATTCTTCTAAGTAGAACTGAAACAGCATTGTATGAAAACTTGATATTAAAATCTCTTATTTGTCTCCCACTGATGTTAGTAGTTCATTCTCCAAGTATTTTATTTATTTATTTTCCTTCGGACAGTTGGGGATGTGTGGTACCATCTTTACTTTCAATTCCTATAGTGCTTTCTGCATATCCTAAGATTCAACATTTTTGTTCAGAAACTCCCCCTAATAGCTCCACCATGTTGGAGTTGAATTGTTTTTGGAATAGTCTCTTCTGCCTTCACTTCTCAAATCATTTTAGTTGTGCAATTTGTCATCAGTAGTACATGTTTAGAGAGAACAAAAGAAAAAGAAAGCCCCAAGATTTAAGTAACTTGGCTTGCATTTTATCCCATATGACAACTATCCCACAGTCCCCAAACACTAAGCTCATCAGTCTCATTTGCTTCTATCTCCAACGCAAAACCAGTCCATTCTTGGTTTCATCCATCCAATCCTGTTCTAGAAAATTCCTGAGCACACAGCCTCTTAAAGCAGTACCACATTCAGCCAGAAGAGGGAAACAGAAGTCTGGAGCCATGTTGTCATATGGGTTATTGCCTCCTTGGTCTCACCCACTACTTGGTGGGGCCCAGGAGTGCATCAGTGAAACTAATAGCTTTGGTCACTATCTAATAAATACACTGCAAATTTGGTTTCCCCATTTTAATTCAGTAGGCCTTCATGTCACCGTTTGGGTATTGGTTGGTTGGTTTGGTTTTTACTATTTTTATATCTCTTAAATATATCGTGTCATTGTTGGTGACCCATCCCAATAGTTTCCGATTCAGTATGTTTGGAGCCATGCCCAGAAATTGGCATTTGATGAAAAGCCACAGCTGACTCTCATTCACATGAAGGTTTAAGAGCTATGCCTAGTTATCAATCACTTCTGGGTAGCTGAGTTATTTCCATCTTGTCTTTTATGTTGTGAAATTGCAGCTCATAGTTGCTAACATCATTAACCTTCCTTTTCCATTTAAATGGTTTTTCTAAGACTCTAACAATCTTATTGCATCTTATTCCCATACCTACTTCTTCAGATACATACAAATTATTTTAGAGACAACAGATAACAGAGAAATATGGTTGGGTTGGGAACCAAACTTCCCCAGGCCTCAGTTTTCTCAATAACGTGCACCTGAAGATCAATGAGATGATGTGTGGGAACTACTGAGCAGGATGTTTGGACCCTTGATATATGTTAAGAATTTTATTCTTTTATTACTTATTATAACCAGAGGCTTGAAACCAAACTCTCTACTTAAAAAAGAAACTTTCTATAGTTCTGCTTTGAACAGCAAGGACATGGACATTCTGGCCCATATATTCCATGAGCAAGGTAGAGTGAGTATCTGTGAGTAGACACAGACCTGAACAAAAAAGATTGGGGAAAAAGAGGTGCTAAATTCCAGTAACCTAAAAGAATTCATGTCCTTTAAAATAGTACTTTAAACATGACTCAAATGTACAGAGAAGTCAACCTGGTACCTACATAGAGCTGTCGTTCTATGTTTTAGAATTCTTGGTGCAGACATGTAGCTCTGAACAGGTAAACACCAAGCCAGCCACAAACCCTTTGGTCTACAATGGTATCATGTCTGCAGGATGTGCTAGAGGATGGTGGCACAAAGCGTGTGAGAGTAACCAACCAATAACTGATTTGACTTAGGGCCTATATGAGATCTATGGGGTGGAACACATAGCCGGCATTGCTTGGGTGACTAAGATCCAGAGACTAGACAGCAAAAATATGTAATGATAAAATTACTCCTAATTATATTCTGCTATACTCATAGATCTGTACATTGTTCAGTCATCATCAGAGAAGCTCCCTCCTGTAGCAGATGGGAACAAATGCAGACACCCACATGCAGACATGTGTGTGAGAGAGACAGAGAGACAGAGAGAGAGACACAGAGAGAGATAGAGAGACAGAGACATAGGGGGAGAGACAGAGACATAGGGGGAGAAACAGAGACACAGAGACAGACAGGCAGGCAGGCAGGTAGATAGACAGACAGATGGACAGACCAACTGACAGACAGACAGAAACAGACAGGCAGAGGGCTACCTTGGAAAACTCAGCCTAAATGGGATGTCTCTATTAAACCCTTCCTCTTGGAGCTCGAAAAACCCTGTGGAAGAAGATGTGGAAAGCACTTAGCCAAAGGGGATGGACCACACCAGAAAACAAGGCCCCGTAAATGAACATGCGCAAGCTCATATGAACTCAGAGAGACTGAGGCAGCATGTCTCTGTACAGCTCGCACATGTACAGATTGCTCATGACTGCACTGTGTCTGCTATGTCCATATTATGGCTTCTGGTTTAGTGTTTTTATGGGATCCCTGAGTGTGAGAAGGAGTGGGATTTTTTTTATTACTGTGCCTTCTCTTGAGCTCTTTTCCTTTTGTTGGTCTGTCTCGTGCAACTTGTATGTGATAGTTTTTCTTTCATCTTACAATATCTTATTTTATTATTATCTCTTAGATGCCTAATCTTTTCTAATGAAGCACAGAAAGAGACTGGATCTGGATGGGCGGGGAGGGGAGAAGGAACTTGAAGGAATAGAAGAAAGAGAAACCATAATCAGGATATATTATGTGAGAAAAGAATCTACTTTCAATAAAGAAAAGAAAAAGACAAGACATGTCTGAAACATGTTGTTTTATGTAAACTTTGGCTAAACTGAGTATAGTTTATGCTTCTTTGCATGTCTATAACTTCATATAAATGTTAAAAAAACTGTTTTCTTCTAGTTGTTACAGAGTAT
Organism: Acomys percivali; assembly: GCA_907169655.1. Taxonomy (NCBI): domain Eukaryota; kingdom Metazoa; phylum Chordata; class Mammalia; order Rodentia; family Muridae; genus Acomys; species Acomys percivali. The sequence continues at coordinate 60,276,207 of OU015743.1, read as the reverse complement.
CTCATTAGACACTGGAAATTACTGTGATCTCTATAAGAAAAAGAACAAAATAAGACAAGTAACTTATTCTTAGCAATTATTGCTTATCAAAATAGCTCAAGGAAATTAACATTTGTCATGGCGGCAATAAGCAGCACACACATAGATAGTGAGTGCGAAAATTCAGCCCAAATAAATAAGAAATAATGAAGAAATAAAATAGATTATAAACCTATTTTGAAGCCAATTTTCTGTTATTCAATGTAATTTAGTGAAACATTCAAAACACAAATTAAGGAGAATTATTAACTTAACAGAAAGGGGCTAAAACAATAGTTTCCCCAGATTGATCATCAGTTCCCTTCACCCCATGCACATTTAATTGGGATAACCAGAAGAGTAAATGAATGACCCAGATAATACCAAGAGCAACGTAATAGGTTTCATTTCAAACTTCAGCTTACTTTCCCAGGTAACCCTTTGAGATTAAAGGAATGATCAAACTCTCAACATTAACTTATCAGCATAATGATTGGTCACTATTTCTTTCAGTCTCAATTTTATTAACAGTAAGATGATAAAAAAAAAAAAAAGCTCACACCTCACTAAACATTAAATAATAATCCTCTAACAGTAATCAATGCCAGGGCTCCTTCCAGTCTTTAGTACTGCATCACGTACTAACCCAGTAAGTATCATATATGGATGTAGTTGTGGGTACTTATAATCTTGCATCCCTTGTCATTCCTGAATATTAAGTAGCACATGCAATTCATTGTATTTTCCTTAACACATGATTAGTAAGTGGGTATAAGTAAACAGAGATAGCTAGGAAGTTCAATCAGTATAAGACTTTTAGGGCTACACACACACACACACACACACACACACACACACACACACACACACACGCATGCACGCACATACTCCTGAAGTACTCCCGTTGTAGTCCTGTACTTGCGACAGGTTATAGGTTAAAAACCACAGACCTTTATAAGGGCATTTGACCTTGTTATGCCTGAATACGGGTTTAGTAAGTTTCTGGGTTCATAATGTTAAACAAAGAACAAGTGTTCTTAGTTTCTTGGAATATTTGTCTGCCACTACTTTCAGTGCTTGATCTTTCCACTCAAGTCAGAAACTGTGTGCTTGTGTATGCGTGAGTGTGCACGTGTGTGCATGCATGTGCATGTGTGTGTCTGTGTGTTCATATGAATAGTTCTTGTTTTACTTTAGGTTCATTGATCTCATTTTTCTCTGGTATTTATTTATCTGCCTATTACACAACCCCTAAGAATATTTCATTGCAGATGTTATGTTGCTCAACTTTAGAAATTCACCCTAGTTCTGGCTATGACTTCTAATTCTCTTCATCATCCCTGCAATTTTGGGGCTTGTTCTTATTAAATGCCTTATGTTCCTACTCACATATTGATCCCCTGCCTATCTGCATGTTTGTGACTTTGTATAAATGTTTTTTAAGATTTATTTATTTATTTATTATGTATACAGTGCTCTGCCTGCATATAGGCCTGCACGCCAGAAGAGGGCATTAGATCACTTTATAGATGGTTGTGAGCCACCATGTGGTGGCTGAGAACTGAACTCAGGACCTCTGGAAGAGCAGACAGTGTTCATAACCACTGAGCCATCTCTCCAGCCCAACTTTGTATAAATGTTTTGAACTGTTTTCTTCTAATTGTTATAGACTATCTGGATTTTTATTCTCTATTAAAGAGAATTATAAGGGTTTTTAATTTTTCTTTTATTTCTATTTTATATGTATAAGTGTCTTGCCTGAATGTACACTTGGGCATTGTGTGTGTACAGTGCCTGAAGAGGCCAGAAGAGGGTGTCATATCCTCTGAAAGTGGTTATAGATGGTTGTGAACCACCATGTGTGTACTGAGAATAGAAACTAGGTCCTCTAGAAGGGCAACCAGTACTCACAAGTGCTGAGCCATCTCTCCTGCTCCTAAGGCTTAAACTTAGCACCATTTAGACTAAGTATGTCAAAATGTGCTTAGAAAAAGACTGTGGAGATGACCTAACATGCTACAAAGAGGTGTCTCTACTGTAACTTCCAGGTTTGATAAAGCCTTTATCCTCAAACTGGTCATATTCAAACCCTCCTTACTGCTATGGTCCTCTCTTGAGTAGTTTTCTTTGTATGGGATGGAATAAGTTTTCATTCTTACAATTCTAAATCTGTATGAATATGTCTAGGACTTAGAACTGATCAAAATGAAAAAGAATTGAGTACAGTCCCAATTAAGTTGTCTGAATTTCACAGGCATCATAGCAGAATCCTAACCACATGCTATGTTTAGGAAGCCTTAGCATGGCTCCACACTGGGTCTAGCCAGGTTAGAAGTCCCCACTGGCAGTGTGACTGATTGAGCGTGAGAGCTGTACCTCCGGACAACTCCCAAGGTTTGTGGCACCTGGAAAAGAGTAAACTTGATTTCTGTTCCAAATTCTTACTTGCCCTCATGACTGCTTTAGAGAATCAACTAGTAAGTTTCCTGGGGGATCTAAGCTCATTTACTTGAAGGATACATGCCATGAGGGTGCCCTATAAGTCACCTCTACTACTTGCACAGGGTTTTTTTTTCTCTCCCTAACCTTCAAATACTTTTGAGTCACATTAGAGATCTTATTGTAGACACACAACTACGAAGTACTGCCCTTCACTTTTTACTAGTGTCTGAATACTGGCAATTATATTTCTCTATCCTAGCAAAGAGGCATGACCTGAGACAGAAAGACAGAAAAGACAGAGTTAGTCTAACAAAAAAAATAGTGTTGGAGCTAACGTGCTATAACGAAGAGAGTTATCAACTGTCTCTTTCAGATGAGACTCTCAGGTAGACACACCAAAAAAGGCTTGACCCTCAGCTGCCACTGAAGTTAAAACCTTCATTCAACTTTTCATTTTCTATGTTGTACTTTTGCACATTTCTAAGGTCTCTCTCATGAGATTGCCTTTCTTAGATTTCTATGATTTTCTCTGACCAAATCTGGCCAACATGAAAAAGCTGAAGATGAGCTAGTGACACTGCTGCTGCCTAGAATTGATGGACATGGATGTCAGTTCCCATTACACAAAGGCTGGGCACCAAGACATGGTAGCTATAAGTTACGATCGTTCTCAGTAAAATTCAAGACGTATGTTCGATGCTTTATGGTGAATACAAGTGTTCTACCAGTATGAATCTTATAGCCCAGAATGCTACTCTTAGATTTATATTTCTCTATAGCCATCAATCTAAATTTTTTGAAATATGGAAATGTTTGAGACTATTGTGAATATTTTTGCCTCTTTCTTAAAAATACTTATTCAGAAGCACAGAATATTGATATATTTAAATTTCCCCTTGCTGCATCTACACACACCACACCATAGAGGGAATCATGAGCACCAGGTAAGAAATGCCGCTCAAAATACAGGTAATGAATGGCCGTGATTACCAGAAGAACTTTTTTGTTGTTATTTTACTTGTTTGTTTGTCTTGTTTTTCGAGACAAGTTTTCTCTGTGTAGCCTTGGCTGTCCTGGACTTACTTTGTAAACCAGGCTAGCCTTGAACTCACAGTGATCCGCCTGCCTCTGCCTCCCGAGTGCTGGGATTAAAGGCATGCGCCACCACACCCAGAACATCCAGGAGGACTTTTAGTCAGTGTGGTGACATTGGTTTTCCTTAAAAAATCTGTACCAAGACAAAGACTTAAACTCTTAGTAGCTGAGATAAATGAAAGCTTAACACAGACAAAACTATAAAACTACACCAGACACAGAGTACAGTCCAAGCATAGAATCAGATTCCTAGGCATGGATGCCCATGGACACTGGATTCAGAGTCCTATTCTCTGGATTCAGAGTCCTCTTCATAAGCCTTCAATCTCCAGAATTTACTAATTTAAGCTTTCAACTGACTAGGACTAATTTATATCATGAGTTCTCCTGATACTTCAGCTCACAGACAGACTACACAGGACTCTCCATTGCCATACCCAGTGTCATGATCTGAATGTGAAAAGTCTCCTGTAAGATCAGGATGTGTTTACACGTTTGGTCCCCAGTTAGTAGCAGTGTTTTAGGAACATTGTGGAACCTTCAGAGGATGGAGACTCACTGGAGAAAGAACCTTGATGTTCCACATCCAGACTCCCACTTCCTGTCTACTCTCTCTACTTCCTGTCAGGAAATCCAATATATCGCCTGCTTCAGGCTTTTGTCTCTATCTCCTTGAGCTGTCATTTAAAATAAGATCACCTTTGTTCTGGTTCGTCTCTGCTAACTTCACACAGACTATAGTCACCTGGAAAGGGAGGACCTCAGCTGAGGAACGGCATCCACTAGATTGGCCTGTGGAACATTAGCTTAATTTGTGACTGATGACAGATGGCCTAGCCCACTGGAGGTGGGCTCCCCCAAGGAGGTGATCCAGGGCTGTATAAAAAGGTAAGCTGAGAAAACCATGGGGGAATAAGCCAGTAAGAAGCATCATTTTTTGGTCTCTGCTTCAGTTCTTTCCCCCAGGTTCCTCCCTGAGTTTCCTGCAATGGCTCCCTTGATGATGAACCATATCCTGTAAGCCAAACAAACCACTTCTCCTCCCAAATTGCTTTGTGTCATTGTTTTTTAAATATAGCCTGCTATCCTTCCTCTGAGTGCCAGCAGGCCTCCCCATCCAGGGTCAAATATGGGGCACCAGAGTTCATGTGAAAGTCAGTCCCCACTCTCCACTCAATTGTGAAGAATGTCCTGTCCATTGGCTATCTGGTGCTATATCAGAAAACTGGGAATAAGGCTTCCTCAAGACCCAGCTATTCCACTCCTTGGAATATACCCAGAAGATGCTCCAGCACACAACAAGAACATTTGCTCAACCATGTTCATAGCAGCCTTATTCGTAATAGCCAGAACCTGGAAACAGCCTAAGTGTCATTGTTTTATCACAGAGACAAAAGAGTAAGCAAACACACCTCTCCTTGTCCTAGTTATTATCAGCTATCCACTCACCCCAATCTAGAGTCACCTGGAGAAGGAGGCTTAACGGAGTCATCATCTCTATCAGGGTGCTCCGTGAACAGGTATGTGAAAGATAATCTTGACGGTGGATTGATACAAGATGTCCTGGTCCGCTTTGGGCAATACCATTTCCTTGACAGGCAGTCTTAGGCTGTATAAGGAGGTCAGCTGATCGTGAGGCTACAGTGAGCCAGAAAATGAGGTGTTCCTCTCTGGTTTCTGCTTCCTAGTCCAGCTTGAACCCTTGCCCTGATGTCCCTAGATGAAGGACTGTGACCTGGAAATGTAAGCCAAATAAATGCTACCCCACTTGAGTTGCTTTGGGTGAGGAAAGCTTTATCACAGCAGCAGAAAGGAAACCAGAACATTTTTAAAGGTGCCTTTGTCAGCTATTTTACCACCACACTGAGAAAAGCAAATAATACATTATGCGTGCCGGTTACCATAACTCTCTCTCTTATGAATCTATATAAACCCTGATGTGCCCACTTCTCTAGAGAACCATGACAAGGTTCTTATCCAAATGTTCTTTTGAAAGAACATATTTGAAAAGAAAATACTGGAGCTGGAGAGATGGCTCAGTGGTTAAGAGCACTGTCTGCTCTTCCAGAGGTCCTGAGTTCAATTCCCAGCAACCACATGGTGGCTCACAACCATCTATAATGTGATCTGAAGCTCTCTTTTGAGGTGTACATGCAGATAGAACTCTCATCTACATAAACTATATAAATAAATCTTTAAAAATACTATACAATTGGGGAAGGAACAATTAGAAGGTAGGCATGAATAGAAATAACCTGACTGGGGCCATCTTTTGGATCAAGAGTTTATATACAGAGACACGGGAGTATTCAAGCCACCTAAAGATTATTTGCTTAATGAGAACCATTGCTTCAAAAGACTGATCACAGATGCAGGAGGCTGTTTGCAGCCATTGAGATGAGAGCACTCTGCCTGGAGGCACTTTCTGTGGAGGAAAGCTCAGGACTGACAGAAGCACCAGGGAGTCAGCTCAGACACAAAAGCGTCAAGGTGACAGGGCCTGCATCTCATGCCTTGAACCCTCCAGAGAAACAGGCAGGCATGCATAAAATCGTGTGTTCTTTTGTTTAGTGCTAGGACTGGCCTTCGCCTTTAGCAGCTAGAGAGAATAGTTAGAGAAATGAGAACTAGGTGACTGTGTAGAGACAACCTGGCCACCAGTTGAAGAAGTTGAGTGTGTCCATAGGAAGAGCGATTCACCGAAGGTTACCTGGACTTCCTGATGGGGCTGGAAGTTAAATGCTTAGGTCACTTCTTCTACTCTAATCCTTTTCACAAAAACCCTGGAGTGTCTGTCTGTTGCAGGAGCTCATCTGAAAATCATAAGGATGAAAACTTAACGAGCGGCAGCACTCTATCAGAGAACACTCTCATGAAGGCTCAGTCGGTCTTAACATTTCAACATCATTTGGTTTACCAGAAACACATGAGGGTAGACAAACAACTTCTGCATTTGAAATTAGCCAGTTTGCTTGCAGTTTACTTGTCCTGCAAAATGGACATTTTAAAAGCTGTTTCAGAAGATTGCCAACACGTGTAGAATCTCAATTAGTCTTATCAAAACATTAATTTATTATCACAAGGAAATGCCTAAACTAGGTATTTTGCCATCACCAGGATAATTTCCCCCCTTTATATTTATTTGTGAAAGGAAAGATAAAGAAATATTCAACCAAAAAATGCAAATTTCTCCTCCTTTAAAGCCAAAGCTTAGGTTCTTGTTGTTTTTCAGAGCATAGACATCCAAATATTCCAGGAGCAGAACATGAATACATGGGCTGTTTAAACTTTATTCATGACACATGCTATTAAAATTGCACTACAAGCAAGCCCAGTTCTTTTTTAACTGTTTAGTCTTCTTTTCAGCAATTTTGAAAACTAGAACTTGTTTCCCTCAGAGTACAATGTAGCTGAGAATGAAGGTGACTTCTTGCTCTTGGGCCCACTAAGCAGTGATTAAATAGATGAAATGCACTCTGTAAGAATTGCAAGGCCTGTAGAGGCAAGAGGGCATCACCACCTAGAACTGCATGTGGCCTCGCCACAACAACCACTCACAAACTCTAACAGTGAGGTTTTCACATCATTACTGAAAGGCAAAAAGAATAAGAATGAAGGACAGTGGGACTCAAGACTCTGTGAATGCTGCAGAATATGAAGAATTCTCACAATGTAGGCAGCATAAGAAAAGAAGAATCAGGATAAACAGCTGTCAGTTACGGTGCCCTGAACCCTTGCCTCTTGAACTCCTACAAACCCAGTAGCCTAGTTATTTCCTTAGAGAAGTAAATGGAGTGATTATGTAAGTATAGATATGTCGGTAAATGTGAAATAGATGGTATTGTACTTAAAGTTCGTTTTTTAAAGCGTTACTTTGCTTTGTGGCACATCTTACTTTCTCTTGTGTCCTCTTGTCCCAGGAAGGATGAGAGCCTAAGAAAGAAGACCCAGTCTCCATGTAGGCATTGGGGGTGGGGGTGGGGTGCAGTGGTGATAGTTCTCTGCTAGTGTCAATGACAAACACTTATTAGCAGAGGCAGAGCTTATCTCCTATCCATTTTCCCTCTGTCTTCTGCTTCTTTGAGACTGCTTTTCTATGGATCACCTATGACCAGAAAATTATCCATCTTAATGAGCTCATTTCTGTGTCCCTTGGCCTTCTCTGGTCCAATTGGAATTACCACGGACCTCCTGCTCTGGTAATCTTACTTGAGTGGTGCTAAGTGGGTCTTTACTGATGGCTAAACTCACCCTAACCCCCAGCCCTGGTCTCCTCTGTCAGTTTATACTTTCCCAGTCCTCCTCTGAGCTCCTATAAGTATGCATTCCCAAAGAATCATTTTTATCGCTTCGGCAATCCCACTGGTACTCCTCCAACAAATATGCCTTTAATGCTCTCCTTGTAATTACACTCAACTATAAAATATACATAAACTTTCCTTTAGTATGCTCAAAAATCTGTTGATTATAAAGAGGAAATTAAGATACTCAAGACAATGAAGTGACCTATCTACCAGGGCCTAGAAAAAGTCCATAAAAAGAAGGCGAAAGCGCTAGAATCAGCACAAGACACAGAAGACCAAATTCTCTGCTCAGAAAGATTCGTTTGCCCCATAGGGACAGAGGGCAGGGAATAAGGGGCCAAGGTGGGAGCCGGAGGAAGAGGGAGAAGGAGCCAAAGGAACAAGGGAGAGGGGCAGGGACATTTTTCTCCTGGACATCCAGAACATTGCCTCTGGGAAGAGAGGAGGCAGATATGACAAATAAGCAAATGGCAGTCTAAGAAAGGTAAAACGGGAAACCCTGTGTAAGGACAAGGTGTTTAATTTTGGTTGCGAATGTTGATTAGGTCAGCCAAAGTGAGTTTTTAGTTGTTGGACCTCAGTGCTTTGATAGCTGGGCCTTGGTGGGCAGCCTCATGGGGAGGAAGTGGCCAAATGATGAAGTAGGACCTTGGTGCCTGGCCTTAGGAATGTAATCTCACAATTTAAGGAGACAGCAGGGATGGAGGAAGGGTAAGGCCTGCCAGAACCATATTTGTTGTGCTGCAGCCTGCTAGACCTCTTCAGAAAGTCTATACACTTAACATCCAGGGTATTTTATATCATGCCATAAATGTCTACAGGTTGATTGTAAAATGCATAGCCTAATTTCTAACCATCAGCATGTATTAAGCAAATAAGACATCCTCAGTTATTAGTAAACTGTACACAGATGCTCCAAAGTACTGTGTAGCAGTTTTCTCAAGATTAAAACCTTCTTTTCTTAGAGGGAAACTTCTTAGGGCATGGGATGTAAAAGAGAGGTGAAACAGCAGGCTGTCTCAGGATGTTTACAGAGAGGTGAACTACTCCATCCTTCAGGAAATCCCCTTAAGACAGGAAGTAAACAACTCAAAATAGCTGAAGGAAGTCCCTAAAACTGACCAGATTCTCTGTGCTCCTCCATCCCCAAGAGTATAAGACTATTGAGAGTGGCTGCCGGATAAGCTCAGCTTCTCAGAAGAACCTGAGCATCCCGAGAGAAGCAGAGAGCAGCTGAGCAGCATGAACAATGCAGGAAGCAGCCATGCTGCCTTGTAGAGGCTCAGCACCCCTGAGCCACCAGGGAAAGCCATCCTTCACACTGTTGATTGGCTTGCAGGTTGTGCACTGTGCTCCAGGCTTCCAGTTTTCTGTGAACTGCCTGCCATTCATACTCTGGTGGGGTTCTGGTGATGCAGCTGTCTTGGAGTCATCTGTGTAACCCTTCACCCATGTGCCTGTGAGTAACCTCAATAAAATTCACTGCTTCACCAAGTTGGACTATCTGTACTTTGGACTTTCATCAGTTCCATACCTGGGGTGCCATGAATAGTGTCACACAACACCATGGCTTGCCATATTCCTTAGATGCTTCTCCCTCAAATTCTCTTTTTTATATCATCTTCACTATATGTATGCATGGCTATATAATCTCAGAGTTGTCTTTCACATATCTGATGATTTTTGAAAATGCAAAGTCCATTGCTCCTGTGGCTCCCCCCCAACCCTTCAGTTCACAACAGCTCTACCTTTCTGGTTCTTGTATTTTCTTCCCAAGAGTTTTAGGCAGCAATACCATATTGTTGGAGTATCAGTAGCATCTCTGCCTCAGCTATGTGCGCCGATGTTATGATATCGAGGCTCTTTGCTGTCCTTGGAATGAAATTCAGATGTTCGTTATCCCCTCTTACATGGTTCCAGAACACACAAGAGTTGTGTCCATGAATTTTCTCACTTATCCAACGCATTCTAAACTAAACCATCCAAGATAGACACAGCAAGACTTCTGAGAGCTGACTGACCAATGAGAGCTTTGCCTCAAGAAAAATTTGATTCATTTGTGGCTTACTGGGTTATCACAAGGGTATCTTTCTTATAAAAGTAAGTGCTCTCTCACTAGCTTGCCAGATCTCATAATTTTGATACCTCTTGTCAGGTCATGACCCAGTAGGAAGAACTTCTAAGACACTGACTTGTAGGAGACATGATACTCTCAGATTTACAGAACCATAAGCTAAATAAATATCTTACCCTCACATGAACTACTTGCCTGTAGTATAAATTTACAGCAACAGAAAATGGTCAGACATGGTACACCAAGATATTTCCTAAAGTAAGTAAAATACGACAAGAATAAGTTTATCTTATCTCTCTGTTTCCCAGTCAGAGGTGAAAACTGCTTCCTTTGCATGTATTATCCTTGGCTTGTGCCATAGTTTGATCAGGACCCCTGGGCCCAGATCCACCCGTCATAATGTTCTTCTTGTAGGTTTCTAGGGCCCTCTGGATCCTTCTATTTCCCCTTTCTCCCATGCTTCTCTCACCTAGAGTCGCAATAGGATGTCCTCCCCTCTGTCCCACTTTCGAGCTACCCAATGGACAGGACATTCTCCACAGTTGAGTGGAGAGTGGGGTCTGACTTTCACACAAAATCTGGTGCCCCATATTTGACCACGTCCCCTGGATGGGGAGGCCTGCTGGCTCTCAGAGGAAGGATAGCCAGCTACTAAGAAGAGACTTGATACCCTATGAGCATATACAGGGGGAAGAGGTCCTCCTCAGTCACAGTCATAGGGGAGGGGAGTAAGGGGAAAATGGGAGGGAGGGAGGAATGGGAGGATACAAGGGATGGGATAGCAATTAAGATGTAATATGAATAAATTAATAAAATATAATTTAAAAAAGAAAAAAAGCTGCTTCCTTGGAAACATCCAGTCCTGTTAGACAGCATTCATTTGGACAATTGTCTTAAACCATTTCTATCCTTATTCTTAGAGCTCTATATGTGCACATTTGCATTCATTGCCCAAATCAGTAAATCAAAAATTTGTAGGCATCTGTTGTTGTATTCCAGCCAAGCCACTGTAATAGATGCCAACCAAAATTACTATCAAAATAATATAAAATTGGTGAGATATTCATTTTCCATGAAAACAACTTATCATAAATACTGAAAATGCATTCTAGTTGTTTTTCCTCTCCATCCAGAACATAAAATAAATCATTTATTCTTTTCACAATAGCTAAAATGAAGCTCCATAAGACTCTTTGGTTTCAGATGTTTATAAGCAAAGCAACAAAAGTAATATGTTAAAGCTTCTCAGGCCACATGCATTCTCTTAGTTACAATGCACAGTGAGACAAAGCCTATCAGGCCCTGAGTGAGGTACCGTGGCACTGGGAGGATGTTGCCAGGCAAACTCTGCTGAGAAGTAGCTAAACAGCAGTTCAAGCACAAGACCAAAATAAAGCCACCACTTATTTGTGTTATACCCTAAAATACTGGTCTCAAAAAAAACAAAAACAAAAAAAAACAGCCAGATGCTATGCTATGCCCTGTCTGTGGCAGCTCATTTGGCAGATAGGAAAAGTGAAGACTACAATTTGATTCCAGTACTCTTGTCTTCCAAACATGCATGGTGTTTACTATGTAATGGCCCAGGGGGCAGGGGAGAGAGGCGTCTTATATGATAACAAAACTGGAAGAATGTATCAGTGAAAGAAGATAATTCACTTCAATATACAGCACAGTATCTGTAAGACACACGCGCACACAGGGCAAGCCTTCAGGGTTCCCACAAATCCCTGAAATCATCTCTACACATTTCTGACCGTGTACAGGAAAACTACTTCCTAGGGATTGATGTTTCCTGTCCTTTTCCCAAGCTGACTCCATTGGTACAAAATAACCATTTGCCATTCCAGGCTACCCAGGGTCCTTCTGCACTGTGAGACAGGTTGAATAGTGACTTGGCTTTGACATAGTTCACTCCATTTTCTTCACTTGCTCCGATCTCATCTCTCTCATCGTTACTCAGGGACAGTCAAGGAAAAACAATGACACATATGAAAGTGACTTCCAGTCCTGAGGATATAGCTTGGTTTGGTGGAAGCCCTAGGTTCCATCTGGAGCACTGCATTAAGGCCAGGCATGATGACGCGTGCCTGTAATCCCAGCACTTGAGAGGCAAAGGCAGGAGAGTCAAGAGTAAATGGCCTACATTCCTAGGTCTGTTGCTGATCTGCCAGTTCTCCCTCTGCATCTGTGTCTGGCTCATGCTTCTCCTATGTAAAAGCACATTTACTCCACAGTGTTAAGTACTGAGAATCCAATGAGATAAAGCTCAAATAAAGCATTTTGACAAGAGCAGTGTGTTGAACCCTCACCTCTCCCCCAGGATCTTTTCGCCTTAAGCCACCTTTATTGGTAGCTATTGTTCTGAACTTTAACCAGGAGATTAAGAATGGCAACACAGGGATATTCATAACAGCAGAAAATAAAAATCAGCCATTAAATTCCAATTTCCATCTTCCAGGCATAGCATTTTCCTACAGGACCAGGGGAAGCAACTTAATTCCTCTCCTATTGAATTCTTGCACAAGGAGAAAAGGCTCAGGGGTTGAAAGGTCAGAGTCTGAAACAAATAGGAGAGGAAGTGATTCAAAGGGCAAAGAAATGTGCTCTGAAGATCAATTACCCAAAGAGATTTTTTTTAAAAGTCCTGAAACTTTTGTGAAGCTACACAATTAGACTTTAGGGCATGCAAAATAGAAGTTAAAGGAATTGTAAAAGAAAAACATGGGAGCTGAAAATCACCAACGCGTGTCCTCAATTTCATCACTGACTCTGGGGAAGCAATGAATGGCTATAAAGGTCACAAACTAGCCAATCCCAACCTCACTGGATGTGCCCCTTCTCCCACTGCCTTGTACCCAGGAGCCCCAGTCAACACACCTTCTTCCTATCCTTTCTGCTTTCCAAGAGTCAACACATCTGCCTGGAACTCCTTTCTTTTCTTGCTGGTTAGCTGGACTGCTGGTTAAAACTGGGAAGTCAAAGGGAGGACTACAGATTTGAACCAGTGAACAGACTACTTTTTTCACTTGGTTTGTCTTTTAGGTGCTGGGGATCAAACACAGGTCCTGTGCAAGCACTCTACTGCTGAACTATTTCTAGTTCTTGGATTTTGAGACAAGTTCTCTGTATGTAGCTCAGGCTGACCTTGACTCACTGTGTGACCTAGGCTGGACTCACAACACAGATCCTCCAGCCTTCTCCTTCCTCCCTCTTTCCTCCTTCCTCCAGGCTTGTGCCACCACCACAACTAGTATGACAACCTATTTTTGATGATGACTATAACAATAGTGCCAGAAAAAAAAAATCTGATGGATCATTGAGTCTTTCCTCAGGCATAATTAAATTTTAATTTATTTACTATTTTATTTTTTGTATAGACTGTTTGGCGTGAATGAATGTCTGTTTACACTGTTTGTGCTTGGTACCTGCAGAGGCCAGAAGAGGGCATTGGTTCCCCTGAAAACGAAGTTGCAGAGGGTTGTGACCTTCCATGTACGTGCTAGGGATTGAACCTCAGTTCTCTGGAAGAGCAGCCACTGGGCCACTTAACCCCTGGGCCACCTCTCCAGTTCTTAATTTCATTCTTTCAACTGTTAGAAAGTTTCTGCCTCAAGCGTTATTTCTCAGCGATATGTACATTTTTAGGATAACTGCCATTTTTCAAAAATGGAACAGTTGCAGTCTGATCCAATGCATATCCTCTAAACCTCCTCAGTTTCAGGCCTGTTTCTACTCCACTGCCCCAGAGACTCCTGAGATCCGATGCAATGGGAATACTCTGTATCAATAAACCCTCTGCCTCCGTGCTCCCCTACCTCAGTGAACAGTGGGAATCTCTTCACATTTGGGTGGCTGACAGGTTGTCACTGAGAGACACATCCATCTCACCAAATATTTAAATGAATCCCCGAATCAACTCCGACTTTCCCAAAAAAATTCTCAGTGAGGTTCCTGTTTGCAGACATTAGATGCTACATTGCAGGGGGGGGGGGGGGGGGGGGGGGGGGGGGGGTGGGGGTGGGACAAGACGGAAAGGGATTTAATCTTGACTGGATGTATTAAAATCAGCTTACCCTTACACATTTCACAAAGGCAAGTGGCTATAAACACACAGCCCCTTGGGGGGAGCCGTTTCAAGGGAGGGACCCGGGAGCTACTCCGTCATTGGCTTTCAGGCCAAACCGCTTCTGTATGTGGATGATGACATTGGCATAGAAACGGAGGAGGAGCCCAGAGATGTCAGCTGGAGGGTGTCAGTGTCTGAGGTCCTTCAGCCTCAAAGAATCTACCAACGCACATTAAAGTACAGCTGGGTGCCTGCTACACAGAGGGAATTAACGGACAAAAAATGCAGCACTCTCGGAATGAAAGCGTGTCTGTTCTTCTCTGTCTCTCCTCTCTTCCCGAGCTCAAAGCAAACAGCACAGTGAACCGAAGAGGCAAGATCGAACAAGGGGAAAGAAATCAGAGTAGGCTGGACTGAATCCCAGATGAAGCGAATGAGGGACCTGCCCGGGAGGTATGGCCCACCCTGTGCTTTCTCCACAGCCAGGTCAGGTTTTAGCTACGGCGAAGATGTCATTCCTCAACAGAGAAATTAGAATTTTGTCTCGCAGAATATTAGACTTTTTAATGAGTTTTGGATTGCTTGTAACAGAATGTGACAAAAAGCTACGAAGTCTTCCGAACTTACTGCGAGAAACAGGACAAGCTTAGAGGACCATGGTGACATCAAGCTATTTGCTGAGATTTCCTAATGAGCACTTCCCCCCTGGTTGAACTGGCCGTATCAAAGGAAGAAACAGCTGCACTTGATGCACAGAGAAACTGCGGTGTAACAAGTTAACAAGCTGTGTAACAGGAAGCCAAGTTCTGTGGCCCAGAGTTGGCAAATTAACCCATCAATCCTGGTGGAGCAGCCACTGTGAGCACACCGTGATGTTCCTTCTTGGGGCTTTAGGGCATCCTCTGCCTGGACCTCTGATAATTTTTTTACCTTGAACTTTCCCCCCTCTCTTACCTCCTTTAAATCTCAAACACAGTCAGTAGTTTTTCTTCTGAACTCTATTGCATTTGTTCTTCTATACATTTGCTAGGATGCTAAAGACATTGCAGTATATTTAACCTGTTTCTGCTTCTGTTGTCCTGGGCTGCAGTCCTCTCAGTAAGGAGCCTGGTTAGTCAAGCTAGTATTATACCAGATTTAGTATATGAAGTTTTTTGAGTTGGTACATATTCTCAGTTAGGTGTAGATTTTAGATTTTTTTTAAATGGTAAACCTCAAATCTTTAGCTCTTTTACAAAAAGTTCCCTCCAATTTCTTAGAGTCAAATATCTGAGAACCCTAGACAGAAATAACCTGGATAATATTAGCAATATTAGCAAAATATGACTTCCTCCAGGGAAATCGCTATAATGTGTTCATCTTCTCGGTCCTCTAGAAACGCCACCACCTGATCAGGAGCTGGGTCTCCATTTGGAGCAACGGTCACCTGGTTTAGTTTTAACTGAACTGTGACAATCATCCAAAGTGAAGGTGATTCAGTGGTCAGAGAATGCCTTCTTGGTGGACTAGTCTATTCATTCATTCATCCCCTCTCTGTCTTTCTCCCTTCCCTCCTTCCCTC
>OU015743.1:60232475-60260544 GCA_907169655.1 Acomys percivali | reverse complement strand
CCCCCCCCCCCCCCCCATCCGCATCCACCTCCTGAGAATGTGAACACAAATCCTCTCCCTTAATCATGTGTCTGAACAAATGTTGCCAGGCAGACTTGCAAGTCCTTTTACGACTTTGTATTAAGGACAGGGACATTTTCATGAGCCATATATGATAAGTGCACACTGGACTGGAGTAACATTATAAAAGCTCTTGTTTCCGTGTTGGAAAGCCCTGCCCACATTCCAGAACCTCGCTTTCCATCTGAGTTAGTTTTCTATCAAGCTTAAACTGCATGGCAATGAGATCAGTAAGGTTTTGCTTAGAATCTTTGATGAATGCAGTAGAAGGAAAAAATTTCAAAATATAGTCATTCTCAGAAGCATTACCAGATTTTTTTCAAAACCAATATAGATATCCTTCTTGGTTTCTATATGATCTAATAAACACAGCTTTAAATACCAAGACACCTCTTATGATACTATAATAATCCTGGGCTTTCTTTTCTATCTCTTTCTCTTGACTTTGAGGTACTTAAGGTTAAGATTTGCATCTGTTCAACCCTGTGTGCCCCAAATCCAGCAAAGTTCCAAATACAGTAAGTGCTCTAAAGGTGTGTGTTGAATTCGGTCGTAAAGAACAAAGAAATGTGATGGACAATCAGAATAAATGTGCTCTATTCAGTTCTTAAGAGTCAGCCAGCTTTTTCCAAGTCCTACCCGTTTAGGGGAAGAGTCTGTATTCCCGAAAAGATGTAAGGTTCTTGATATTTTGGAAATGTCTGGCTTAAAAGACCCCACTTAGACCAATTGATTCTCCTTTGTAGCTAACATGGGAAGCAAGGAGAGCTCTACCACAGTGCACTGAGGTGAGGCTCACTGCATCTGGCAGCCCAGGTGTGTAATAGGATCAATTCACACTCCTGTCAGTGTCCAGGACAAGTTGATTTAAAGGGGATTGTGTTAACGGATCAGATCGCTGGGAAAAGGATGGCATCTGAAGAAGAACTGGAGGAAGGTGAAGATAAGGTGTCAGAGGGAACATCCAAGAGTATAATAGACTACCTAGGTCCACAAAATGGAGCACGGCTTTAGGAATTCTGTAAGAGTGCGTAAACCATTACAACTTGGAAAAGTCTATAATTCCTTTTGTCATTTTATGTGTTACTTCAAACTCTGAAAAGGGAAGACTCGGGGACCCTCTCCCCTTCCCCCTCCCTCCTCTCCCATTCCCTCTCCCCCTCTCCCAGTCAGCCTGCTAGCTAGGCCCTGCACTAGGCCTTCACCAGCACACACATGCACACTTAAGCCCAGCTGTAACACACATAAACACCCCTAAGACCAGCTGTAACGCACATGCACACACCCGCCCACCCACACACACACACACATACATACACACACACAATCTTAGATCTCTTCCTATGCAGGAAGAAACCTGCTAATTCATTTTAGCTCATTACTGAAATAAACGCGTTATTGAAATTGAAGCACTTTTGAAGAGGTGATTATTCTTAATTTTATTGTATGTACACATGTATGTATGGTGTGTGTAAGTATAGATTCACCTGTGCCACAGAGCACATGTGGAGGTCACAGGACACCCTGGTTCTCCTCCTCCACCTTTATGGGGACCCCAAGATTGAACTCGGGGTGTCATGTTTCATGGTATGCACTTTTACATACTGAACCATCTCACCAGCCCCAAATTGAAATATATTTTTTTCATGTGAAAGTGGGTGCGACTTGCAATTTTACTAAAATTTGAATAAATCATATTCTTTCCCAGGCAAAACCAGACGAATTCTCCGCAATTCGCAGCAGCAAAACAGCTTAACTAGATGAAGGGACATGTAAGTAAGAGGAAAACCATTGTATCAAATATGAGATTAAATATGATGTCCTTAAGACTTTAATCCTCCAAGGTCTATTACATTACGGTGGAGCTAACCCCTTCTAAGAAACTACCTTTGACTGGGGCCCATAGCAACCATGACAGTCCCATGTATGTACAACAATATTATCCAGAGAAAGAAGTTCTGCTTCTCCTTCTGGCACTCCTGACATGTGTCCCAGCCTTGGGCAGCCTCGCCTATCCCCTCTAATGAGCTCTTACAGATCCATAGGCTTTCCCAGACACTTTCCCACGTGAGATTTTTCTCTAGTGAGCAGACCAGTGAGGCCAAACTGCCCTCTATAGTCACCTCTGCAAATGGCTATGTTTAGAATAAAACCATAGAGTGTGTAAACCAAATTGTGGAGTTATCAGTTAAATTCAAATTTTAAAACCAATCAGTATTGACCACAGAAAATAACATAAAAATCAAAAGAAGGGAAAATACACACACACACACTTTTATATAACTACACATATATATAGTCTTTAAATAATAATCTGTTAGTCTGAAGGATTTATCTCTTTTAATTTTTTAAAAACAATTTTTTTATTTTTATTTTATGTGCATTGATGTTTTGCCTGCATGTATGTTTGTGGGTGTCAGATCTTGGAGTTATAGACAGTTGTGAGATGCCATGTGGGTGCGGGGAATTGAACCAGGGTCTTCTGGAAGAGCAGTCAGTGCTCTTAACTGCTGAGCCATCTCTCCAGCCCGATTTATCTCTTTTAAAGACATATTTTATATGTTCCTGCTTCCTAAAGTGTTAGGAAACTTACACTAAAATATGAACACATATCCATAAGCTGAAGTAAACTGAAGAACTGTTGGAATGTACAGGAAAGGAATTTACTTATTCGATTCTAGTTGAAGAGACCTACACAAGGTGGAGATGGGGTTACTTTGTTCTATCAGAAAATGGATTTCCACTCAGGGGTTACTGGGAACTCTGGCCCCGATTTGTCATTATTAAGCCACCCTTGCAAAGAAGCCTGGGGACTCTTTTCTCCCCCTCATTCCCCAAGTACAAGCCTGTTCTCCCCTAGTCTTTCCCTCCTTTTAGTTTGGGTCACGGCACTGTACAGCAGAAAGTGATTTTACTGAACACTCAGGCAAGGCAATAGAAGATCATATTTTGGAAAATGAGAGGCCAGACACACTGAAATCCCTCTCACAGTCACTGTCTCAGGAGGAAGGTAATTATTAGGAACACTGAAATGGATCCTTGGAGAGGTAATGTCTTGAGAGCAAGAAACAAGAGGGCACAGGAAACATGAAATGTGTGCCTTGGAGCCGACACATTAGCAAATCTCTGACCACAGAGGAAGTTCTTGAGCTGCCAAGCTGGAGAGAGCAGTTGGGAGGGAGCAACAGCTTGGTCACTGATTGACAAAAGTTTCCAGGGCAGAGCAGTAGAATTATTTAAAGGCACTCAAGTGAGATTTGATTGCATAGCCTTCATGCAGTGCCAGTATGAATGATTCACACCTCCTGGGGCCCGCAGATGACCAGTGATCTGTTGTTTCAGAGGTTTTCACACTTCTGCATTCCAGTCAGCATAGCCTGGAGAGTCTCAAGTCCTGCATCTGATGAGACCTGTAATTAAAAACCCAAATCATATCTGAGCAGCCACCACAGGTCTGCTCACATTTTGTGCTCAATTTACTTTTCACTTGAGGTGAAAAAAAATCTAATTATATGAAGAACAAACAGCATTATTTCCCCCCCTTGGCAAAAGCCCTGTGTTAAGTGTCACCAGTTATTTAGCTAATCATAACTCCATGCGTGGCATGGTTAATCCCTTAACAGCATCATCTATTCTGGGTCAGGAGTTTTCTCTTGTTCAACGACTAATGAATTTCTTTTCTTAGATTCATTAAGTGTGATCTCAGCAACACATCAAGGAGTTACCTTGGCACTAAAATGGTCACCTGGACAGGCTGCACTCTGAGACAGGTCCAATCAAGACTGCATTTCCAGTGAGTTTCCAACCCAGTAAGCAGAATCATGGGAAAATCCAGCAAACGGTGCCCAAAAACCAACTAAACACCCAGCACCAACATATACTAATTACAACACATTAGAAAAAAAATGCCTTAATTCTATGAACCTTACTTTTCTCCCCCAAGTAAACTTAATATTTACTGCACATAGTTGCTTTATAAAGATTAAAGGAGACACTGTGATCTTATCTACTACCATACAAGTGATGCTGTTGATACCAACATGTTGCACGAACTCAGTGCTCAGTGCTGTACTAGGCGTTCTACACATAGGAGTAAAATACTCGGGTAGTAGCTATGCAACTGTGTCTGGTTATTTCCTTCTTTCCCTATGAATACTCTGAACAAGTAACTCCAGGTATTGGACTGTTTTCCTCCTTTGCATTGGAGTAACTAATGCGTCTCTGCATCTTCGAGACAAAAAAAAAAAAAAAAATAGCCCTTCCAGTCAGGGAGACAAACATGGCATCAGGACAACATAAATATCGTGCATTTACCAAAGAGTGGGAGGGCCCAAAAGCAGCATTCCTAACTCCCTCCTTTTCAGTTAACTTATGATCTGAGTAGGCAGTGGGATTTCACTGTGGAGTAAGAAATCCTTCAAATAGGGAAACTCAATAAGGAGAAATACGTATCTTCCAGTTCATTTCCTCACCAGCTCTTGGCTTTTGCCAAGAATGTCCTAGGGATTAATGTTTTCCAGCAGGCAATCCCTCCCACATAATCAGCTTGTTCTAAAAATTTGCCTCTTAAGATCCTATTATTTCCTTTCTTTTTTTTTTTTTTTTTTGACACTGTGCCCTTTTTCAAGCCAACAATCACAAAGAAATGTTCAGTGGGAGCGTGTGTTGACAAAGCCAAGCCCATAGGCCACATTTAGCCTTGTCTATTTTTTGTGTACGTTCTCATGAGACAAAGCATCTTTTGAAGTGTTTTGGGCCCTGGGGTCCTCCTCAAACTATGGCACCAGCAAAGGAAAATATAAGCAGTAAACTTCGAACCCCTACCCAGACTAGCCGATGGACAGGACATTCTCCACCGTTAAGTGGAGAAGGAGATCTGACTTTCACACAAACTCTGGTGCCCCATATTTGACCATGTCCCTTGGATGGGGACGCCTGGTGGCACTCAGAGGAAGGATAATAGGTCACCAAGAAGAGACTCGATACCCTATGAGCATATACAGGGGGAGGAGGTCCCCCTTAGTCACAGTCATAGGGGAGGAGAATAGGGGGGGAAGCGGGAGAGAGGGAGGAATGGGAGGATACAAGGGATGGGCTAACAACTGAGATGTAATATGAATAAATTAATAAATAAATAAATAAAAAATCAACAGGACAATGTTTTATATCATATGGTCATGTAAAAAAATTCCATATTTACAAATAAAATTCTACAAAATACCCACTATTGTTGCTTTTATATCCTATGACTACTTTTGCTAACAATTGTAGGACTAAGTGGTTGCAGCAGAAATTCTGTGTTCTGCAAACTCTAAACCACCTATTGTCAGCCTGTTGACAGAGCAGGACTATCCACCTTTGATTTAGAGTAAGTCGAGTGTGAGGGGGGAACATGCACTTCTACCCATCATTTCACTGAACAGAAGTGACATAAGACTTAAAAACCCAACACTGTAAAAGGTCTTTCAAGCAGACATGTGGGAGTTTGAAGAAGAATGGCCCAATAGGCTTATGTTCTTGAATGCTTAGTCCCCAGTTAGTAGAACTCTTTGGGAAGGATTAGGAGGTGTGGCCTTATTGGAGGAGGCATCTCACTAGGGGTAGGCTTTGAGGCTTCAAAAACCTAAGCCAGGCTCAGGCTCATATTCTCTCTCTCTCTCTCTCTCTCTCTCTCTCTCTCTCTCTCTCCCCCTCCCTCCCTCCCTCCCTCCCTCCCTCTCTCTTTCATTCTCATGCTTCCATTGAGATGTAAGCTTCACCTTGGTGTCTCTCCACACCAACAGAACAGTAACTGAGGCAAGACTGTTGGCTGAAATCTACTCAAAAGGACAGTCTGCCCATGAGCAGTTGATGGAGTTACACAAGAAGCAATTTCCACTTCTGCCATTTTAGAAGTATACTGTACTGACTCTTGAGATGTAGCTGCTTACACCATTTCCCCAGGATTTTTCAGTCTCACTTTAAATTCACCACTTGTCCCATATAAACTGTGTTGATTGACCATTGAGACTGTACTTTCATTCTCAATTATATTTCAGCTGATAATCTTAACACATAAGCCCCATGGTTGTCAGCCAGGAAAAAAAAAATTACAGAATACAAGGAGAATCCAAATTTCTCTAGAAGTAGTTGGAACCAATTTTTTAATGTAGTTACTTCTTCAGCTTTGACCTAACTGTTTGGTTGCAGGCATCCCTGGGTCCCTACCTGCTGCAGAGAGTGGCTGACATACCCTGCCCTCTACCCTGAACTCCCTAGCTCAAGATTGGGCTTCATCTCCCCCACCCAGAGGCTCTTCACTATATAACTCAGACACTGGTTCCCCTGTGCTCAGCCCCTCTCCTGTATATGGCAGCCAAGACCTGCTTCCAATATCCTATAACTTTATATTTCAATTACCTCATTTCATTATTCTAATCACTAACAGCAAGAACAATCTGTGGATAATAGCATCAAGTGGCTTCCATGATACGGAAGAATTTACACAGGAACTACAAGGTGTTTTGGTCATGGTATACACATTGTTGTGATGGGCTGCCTTAGTCACTATTCTATTGCTACGAAGAGATGCCATGACCAAGGCAGCTCAACTAAAAAGAATTTAATTGAGGGCTTACTTACAGTTTCAGAGGGTTTATCCATGATCTTTATGGTGGGAAACAAGACAGCTGGCAGGCTGGTAACCAGGGTGCTGGAAAAGCAGCTGAGAGCTTTATATCCTGAGACTGGAAGCAGAAAGAAGGAGAGAGAGGAGAGGCGGAGAAGGGGGAAAGTGAGAAAGAGATGGGGAAGGAAGGGGCAGGAGGAGAGGGAGAAGAAGTCACCAGGCCTGGCATAGACTCTTGAAACTTCAAAGGTGACCCCCAGCAACAAGGCCACATCCTAACCCTTCAAAGCTGTTCACCAACTGTGGACTAGGCACGCACTATATGAGCCTGTGGGGCCATTCTCATTCAAACCTCTGCAGAGGCTGACAAATAGACAAAGGGAATCTATTATCTAGGATTGCTTTTTATGGCCAGTTGGTACACCAAAACATAAGTTGTTTCATTTGCTCTCAGAGCCCTCAGCTTAAACAAAGAATCATACATTCTAACTTGTAAACTTATAAACAAGGAAGAAAGCACACAAACAAACAGGTGAAGTTTGGGAGGTGTCTTGGTAACTTATTATTGGTCTCTCACTAAGTCACCTACTAGTTGAAGAAGACAAGATAGCCATACTAAAAATGCAAAGCATGTTTTCATGGGGTAAGTACAGGAAGACCATCTGAACATGTAGGCATAAACAACACACATGTGAGCGAGCACACTTAACATACTTCAAAATGCACTTGTAAGGAATATGAATACGTGGTTTGTGATAATTAGTTGATCCTCATCACTCTCTGGCACTAATGAGGTTGATGATGATGAAGTCAAATGTCCGGAGCCAACCCAGGGTCATTGAAGGCTAAAAGAGTCTACAGGCTATGGAAAAATACTGATGCCCTGTTCCAAAGCTAAACTTCTTCCTTCAGCCTCTGCATAACTTCCTCCTTTCAGCCTCTGCAGATGCTGTTTAGCAGGTTAGCTAGGGAATTTCCGAGAGACAGTTAGCTAAGATAAGATAGGAATTGTTCCAAGGTGAACCACAGGATGTTCCCCTGTGGTATCTGGAGGCATTCTCGGGCCCTCCCCCCACTGCTTAGCTCCTGCCTCCACCCCATATAAGCTTTTGCTTTTGATTCAATAAACAGACCTTGATAGGAACTCTACTTGGTCTCGGCTCCTTTCCTTCTCATCCCATCTCCAGGTATGGCTCCCCTCGCGACCCCGTAATTACTGGTCCTGCTGGACGAAACAGTCAAACAAACCATGATTTCTGTATGCTTCAT
Source organism: Acomys percivali (assembly GCA_907169655.1). Lineage (NCBI taxonomy): Eukaryota > Metazoa > Chordata > Mammalia > Rodentia > Muridae > Acomys > Acomys percivali. Next base: position 60,252,608 of record OU015743.1, on the reverse strand, counting down.
GGAGAGTAATTGGACCATGTGTTGTATCATCAAAGCCCTGTATATTTCTAGCCCTGTCTGAATTTCTTTCAGTCTCTATTGGATGATAATAGTGGTTAGTTACTATACTTGATCATACTCCCTATAAAGAATGACGTGCCAGATCTAGGCTACTAGGTGTTTACTAGAGTCTGTCATCAACTCCAACCCTTGGAAAATTACTGTCCATCACTATGATAGCTTGAAAATAGTGCAGTTTGGTACTTGGAATAATATAGACAGAAGTCAGCTGAGTGGGAAAAAAATGCTTAAATTTACCAAATCTTATATGAACTAGTTTTTACTCTGAAACAAAATGAAGACTGTGAAAAACAATTAAATCAATTTTAATAGTAATACTGTCTTAGTTTGTTACAAGATAAATAGGACCTACTATGACGCTGATTTACAGCTTCACCTAAGGGTGTTAGTAAGGGTGTTTAAAGTGTATCAGTGGAATTCTTGTGTTTTCTTGTCTGAGGTCCATGGAAATATGGAATACACAGTTGTTCATGAGTAATAAAGTATATTAATTCTAAAGTGTGTTTGCATTTTGTTCTATGCATTCAGAGTTTTTCTTCAGATCTTAGTCAACTTCCTTTGATAAGCTCAACACATGTAGAGTTTAAGGAGAGAGCTGCGTGTGCACTCAGACTGCTTCAGGTGCAGGTCATCCTGAGGGCTACCTCTGCAGAAGCTGGAGGAAGATGCTTCCTGGTCCACCTGTTCGTTCCTCCCAACACACATTCCTTCCCTCTCACACAAAGTTTATGCAAAACAAGTAACGCTCACTGTTCTCCAGCTATACAAGCTAGACTGAATGTTTCAATTTTTCTATACCTTTCTTCTACTTAAATAGTAGGTCAGTCTACGTAAGATATGCCTGAGGTGGGCAGAAATGCTAACAGATTGTTCTGAGATCTATAAAAGGTCCAATAAGAGGCAAAACAAATGGGAGAAATCTCTACATGCAAACACACACACACAGAGACAGAGAGAGAGACAGACAGACAGACAACAATGAAATATGTTTTTTCATTTATAGACTCAGAAAGGAAACTGTTAGCTTCTACGAATTTTTATCAAAAATAAATACTGATGCCTGTAAGTCTATTTTTAGAAAACTTTATATTTCCGTTCATAAATAGTAGTATCAGAGCTTTGTGTGTTCCTTTTCTCCATGTGGCCACACTGGATAAGTCTCCTTTCTTGGCTTATCATATCACATCTCTCTAACTGACATTTGAGGACATACAGCTGATTCTACCTTGTTAGGGATGGCAGAGTCCAAGTTTGGTCCAAAATGCTCCAACAAGAGCAGGAACCCCTGGGTAATCTTAGTTTCCTATTGTAAGGTGATGATGCTGAGCTTGGAGACACAGTCACTTGCCTGGGGCACACGGGAGAAATAGATTCATGGTCCAACCTCATTTTCATCTGATCTATATTTTGTTTTTAACTGTGTTTCTTTAAGGTCTACAAAGGACTGTTTTTAGTTGTTTTCTTTTAGTACCCAGGAAGGCCTTTGGTTGCACTGCTGTTTAGGTACTTTAAATTGCATGCTGAGAAAAATCAAGACAAAGATGTTTGGTCCACAGCTGGTGGCGCTGAGAGGGCATTGCATTAACTGTGTCTTTTATTTTCTGTTTTCTGGGGCTTTGACATCTGGGGTCTTGCAGCCTGTTGAAGGGCTGACTCTCCCAGAGTGAGCCAGTCCTCTCCATAAACAACTCAGTCAGAGGAGACCATGTCAAATACAAATATAAATGTAAATATAAATATAAATATAAATATAAATATAAATAATTACACTCACCAAACTTGTTATTACCCTTCTCGTTCATTAGGTTCTCCCGCTCTGGTACCCTATCCACTACCCTAACCATCCAAGGGTCAGATAAAAGAAAGCTGAGGATGCCCTAGAAATCCCTGACATCTGAACTAGCTGACTTTAAACCTGCCTGGCTCCTCCTTGCAAGAGCTCTTGCCCACACTTTCCCTGCCCCACGTCTCAGTGGTGGCAAATTCATGAAGAGAACGAGTTCTTTCTCACTGACAGTCATGTCTTCATATTTGGCTGTGCCATAGTTAACAAATAACACAATTTAGGGCTTAAAACTGATTCTAATAGGCAAATGAGGGTGTGAGTGAGCTGTGGGAAAGACTGTAAGCTTTCTCACAAGTGGAAGCAGTCTTAGCGGGCTTTACCCTTGGGCACCCCGTGAATATCTTGTGACAGACTGAGTGGAGCCATCCTGGGCCTGAAATTCAGGAAGCAGACCTGGGGACTCCACCTGGACTATTGTCTTTCTAATCAGCCCTCAATGGGAGAAGGAGACCGCCCTTTGCACTTGACATAGGCAAGCAGGGAGGAGAGCAGCCACAGGTTCAGACAGGGCTTGAGGAAATGTGGATCAGGGAACAGGCTGGACCAGCACACAGGCCAGAGGCACCTAAGGACCCGTTCCGTGGAAGGTTCGCTCTTTTTTCCCTCTTGTGTAAGCTAGTTGGGTTGTATAATAAAGTTTAATTGTTAAGAAACAGAGCCTACAGTGAGCGGTATAGAAGACAACAGAGCGCCTGGATCCTCTGTGGGGAATTCAGGAAAGGGAGCCTGAGCTTCAGTGCCACTTGCCCCTCTTCCCCCTCCTCTTCTCAGGTTGTGTGAGTAAAGAGTGAATAGAGAAGGAGCCTCAGTGGTGAGGAGATAAAGACACCAGTGCCACACTCCGAGCACTGGAGAGGTGGACCTGCCCTCAGGAGAAGCTGGAGTTCATACCCTTGATGCTGAGAAGGAGTTAAGGGCTAGCCAGTTTAGTATCTCAGAACTGGTGATTTTCTTAATATTTTAATATAGGCTTAAACATGATGTGCAGAAGAGGGACATGCCTATGTGAGAATATGTGCTTACAAAGGGGGAATGGGGGGGATTAGGTACACTCAAGTGTGAGCACAGGGTTCCCCGAGAGAGAATAAGTAATTAAGTATCTTAGCTATGTTCTTACACAACCTTTTGGTGGCTCTCAGGTTAGAACTCAAGGCATTACTAAAAAACTTTTTTTTTCTTCCCTCTCCTTTTTGAGAAGTAATATGTGAAGTGGCTCTGGAGAAGCTCTAGATAAAAATCATAATCTGTTGAGTTTAAGCCAGAACCCACTAGAGATGTACAAAGAGTTTAGTGCACGCCTTTCCCCCATAATGTACTTTCTGGTGCAATTTCTTTCCTCCTTGCCATTCAGGCTCTGCATACCTGCTCCACTGTGGCGCACTCCTCAGAGAGGAAGCAAGGCAGGACCATCCAGAAGTGGAGGAGACCTCAGGCAGCTGTGAGTACAAGGAGAAGAAAGAGCTTCAGTGAGAAGGCTGGTTTAATGGGGGCAAGGAAGTGTGCTTAAACACTTGGGGGGTGGATAGGGGCTTTCAGGGTGAGTTCACATCCTCAGGTGGGGGCAGGGTGCTAGGAATCCCTAATTTGCATAAGGAGGAATTTCAGCTGCTGGTGGACATGACCTTATAAACAGTAAAGGGAATTTAACCTGGCTACTGGGCTATGTGACCTCCTGGGATGGGTCTGTGGGGAGGGAGAGGAGCAGAGGAGCAGGGGAGCAGGGCAGAGATGGGAGCATAGGGCTATGTGCACAAGGATGGGCTGGTCTGTGGCAGGTGGGGAGCAGTCCTGCTCCTGCCAATATCAGGATGGGATGACTGAGGTTTGGACATCACTTGATCCCACTCTTGTTGCAGGTGGCTCCCCCAAGTCCTAAGTCTCCCCGACCCCACAAATTCTGAATGATTGTGGGGCAGGGAGGAGGGCTGGAAAGAGATAGCCATTATGCAATTGTTAACTGTGCTTGAATTTTTTTCTTCCTGTATGTGGTTTGAGGATTTTTCTTTTATTTTTGAGACTATAATATAACTACATCATTTCTTCTTTCCCTTTTATCCCTCCAAACCTTCTCATATACAACTTTTGCTCATTAAAATTGATGGCCTATTTTTCATTGATTGTTGTTATATGTTATATATATATATATTCCTAAATATAAGCTGCTCAGTTTGTACAATGTGACTTGCATGTATGTTTTTAGAGTTGACCACCTAGTCTTGGATAACCATTGGTGAACTGTTCCCTGGGGATGAATATTTCTCTGACTCTCAGCATTTATTGGTTGCCTGTAGTTTTTTGTTTTTTCATTTACTTAGGCATGAAATTATTTAATCTTTTTGAGTTTATAAGAAACACCATGGTGAGAATTGGTGTATTCACATTCTGAATATGTCTTTGATCACCAGAAGAGGGACTATTCAAATGCTGTAAGCTTTTTATTAGGTGGTTCTTATGATTGAAAATATTCTTTTCTTTTACAATATATCCTGATTATAGTTTCCTTCCTCCACTCCTCCCAGTACCTCCCTCCATATCCTCCCCTCCATATCCACTTCTAAGAGATAACAACCAAACATGGCAAAATAAAATATAATAAGATGAAGCAAAAACTTTCATATCAAAAGTAGACACAACAACCCAACAGGAGAAAAAAAGTCCCAAGAGCAGGCACAAGAGCCAGAAGCCTACCTGTTCCCATAGGCAGGAGTCTCATAAAAATACTAAGCTGGAATCTATAATATATACGCAGAGACCCTGCATGCTCATAGTGTAAGCCCATGTAGGTTCTATGCTTGCTGCCCTATGAGATCATATGTGCTTTGTTTAGTTGATTCAGAGGACCATGGTCTCCTGATATCATCCATCCCCTCTGACTCTTACAATCTTCCTGTTTCCTCTTCCCCAGGAGGAGAGGAATTTGATGGAGACCTTCTCTCTCCTCATAATGTCTGGCTGTGGGTCTCTGCATCTGTTCCCATTTGCTGTCAGAGGAAATCTCTGTGATGACCAGATAAAGCACTGATCCATAATCTATTTAGCATAATACCATTAGGAGACATTTTATTGTGTTTGCGTTGTTGCTGTTTTTATTTGTTGTTATTGTTTGTTTCTTTGTTTGCTTTTTGACCAATCATGTTTGGTGTTGCTCTAGATTGTTGGGCTACTTAGTCTCTGGTTCTTGATTACCCAAGCAGTGTCAGGTATAGGTTCTTCCTCATGAAGTGGGCGTTAATTCAAATCAGACATAAGTTGGCTACTCTTACAAGTTCTGTGCCACCATTTCCCTAGCATTTTTGCAGGCAGGATAGAATATGAATCAAAAGTTTCATGGGTAGATTGGTGTCCATGTTTCTTTTTCAGCAGCCTGCAGAGAACCTTCCCATATCAAAGAAAGTAGAACACAGGGGTATAGGCTCCATGTAGGCACCAGCTTGACTTCTCCATGTTCAATAACCTGTATGGCTGTTGTCCTCAGCAAGGGGGTACCATTGTCAGTTTGCAGAGAGCAACCTATTAGCCTAGAATCAGGCTCGGTTGTTTGGTAATTTCCACAGGATGCTCTTGGCCAACAACTCAACTGAATGCCACCCACATCTGCCCTTGGAAGCCTGGCTATATGAGTTGGCCAGTTGAGACTTTGTATCCCCATTGCTAGGAATCCTCGTTAGGACTCCCTTTATAGATTCCAGGAAGTTTCCCACTGCACTAGGTTTCTACCCCATCCTCTGAATGTCCCCCAATTTCAGCCATGTCTCCTGTCACTCTCTCCCTCCATCTCCTCTCCCCCAACCCGATCCCTCCTGCTCCCATACCCACCCACCTCCAGTCCACCTGGTAAATCTATTGTATTTCTCCTTCACAAAGATCCATGTGTCCCCCAGACCCTTCCTCTTTACCTAATCTTGCTGGTCTACAGATTGTAGCTTTTTGTCATTTACTTGTAATATATAACTAAGTACATATCATATTTGTAAGTATGTCACATATAACTAAGTACATATCATATTTGTAAGTATGTCACATATAAGTAAGTACATTCCATATTTGTAAGTATGTCACATATGAGTAAGTACATACCATATTTGTAAGTATGTCACATATGAGTAAGTACATATCATATTTGTAAGTATGTCACATATGAGTAAGTACATACCATATTTGTAAGTATGTCACATATAAGTAAGTACATACCATATTTGTTTTTCTTAGTTTGCATTGCCCCACTCAGCATGATTATTCATATCTCTGAAAATTTAATAATGTCATGGTTTTTAAACAGCTGAGTAATATCCCATTGTGTAAATACACCATATTTTCTTTATCCATCCTTTGGCTAAAGGACATTATGTTGTTCCCAATTAATGGCTATTATGAATAAAGTTGCTATGAACATAGTTGAACAATTGTGCTTGTGGTAGGATGGAATATCTTTTGGGTATATGCCCAGAGTAGAATGCTGGGTCTTGAGATAGATCAATTCCCAATTTTCTGAGGAGTCACTGTATTGATTACCATACTGGCTGTACAAATTTTCACTCCCACCAGCAATGGAGGAGTGTTTCCCTTGTTCCACAGCCTTGCCAGCATGTGCTGTCACTTATGTTATTGATCTTAGCCATTCAGACAGGTGTAAAATGGAATCCCAAGTAGTTTTGACTTGTATTTTCCTGTTAGCTAAGGATGTTGAACATTTCCTTAAATGTTTCTCAGCCATTTGAGATTTCCTCATTGATAATTTTCTGTTTTGACTTTATCCTATTTTTAAATGTATTATTTGGTTTTTTAATATTTAATTTACACACACACACACACACACACACACACACACACACACAGGATTTTAGTCCTCTATCAGATGTGGAGTTGGTAAAAACTTTTTTATATTTTGTCATTTTGTCCTACTGACAATTTCCTCTGCCTTACAGAAGCTTTACAGTTTTGTAAGATACCATTAATTAATTGTTGATCTCAGTAACTGTGCTACCACTGTTCTGTTCAGAAAGTCATCTCCTGTGCTAATGCATTCATTTTCTCAACCTCATATTAAAAAATAAAAAACTTAGGAAAGCTAAAACAATGCTAAACAAGAAATAAACTGCTGGAGCTATCCTCATCCCTGATTTTCGTACTACAGAGATATAGTAGTAAAAAACTGCATGTTATTCGAATAATAAGAGACATGTTGATCAATGGAATTGAACTGAAGCTTGCATGGTGCCTTCTGGTCCTCTGGGAGAAGGCATCAGGACAGTTCCTGTGCAGAAGTTCTTGCTCCACTGCTCTAAGGAGCTTCAACCAGATTCCTGAGTGAGGGAATTCCTGAAAGAGAGCAAGACCATGCCCACAAGAGAGACAGAGATAGACAGAGACAGAGACAGAGAGAGTGCTTGAGGGTTTTTTCCTTCTATTCTCTGTTCCTTTTATCTTCTAGTGTTTTTTAACCAGGCAGACTGAAGACCTTGTAGATGAGGTCTGTCTCTAGCATGGCCCTGACAAAGTCATGGTGGTGGTGGGGCTTCTGTTGGACTCTGGGGTATGGTAATGGGATGGTGAGTTGCATCTTCTGCACCTCTACCTGTCTGTGCAGGTGGACTGTACAGGAACAGGAGCATCTCTGTAAATCTCTAAGGACCCAGAACTGAGTCACCCTGATCCCTGAATCTAAAAAGTATTTATTCAGGCTTCTTAAATTTAAAATACGTTGCTGGAGGGGATCCAAGATGGTGTCACCGACCAAGCACTGTGTCTTGACCTGAAGGACTAAGCCTAGAGATGGGCCTGGGAGCTACAGATCACAAGACCTGGAAAGCCCTGGTTGAGAGGGGTCCACACTATGTAGCACACAGGTGGGTTACAGAGAAGTCCCTGGTTCTCTGAGGGCAGGTGCCCAGTCCCCAGAGTCTGGACACATACCTGCATGCGAGCTGCATCTGCACTCTAGATCGCAGACTGTATATCTTGGCCTGAACAATGGGCAATGGAGCCCAGCATCTGGATCTGCTGGCCCAGGGGAGAACCCAGGAAAACAGGTAGATCTGACCTTGGATCATGCTACCAATCCACAGTGGGCCCCAGGGCCCGGGCAGAGCTCAGAGCTCAGGTACATTCTCCAAAGACCAACATAACTCAGGCTCCATACTATACCTGCACTCTCTCTGGGACTGAAATGTGGGCTACAGAGCACCAGAGACTGGGTCTGCTGTGGGGGAGGGGTGGGGAGAGAGCCCAGAGTGTGGAGTGGACATAGGTCTGACCACAGATCACCCTTCTGGTCCATGGAGGGTCCCAGGGCCTAGGCAGACATGGGCACACTCTCCAAAGTCCAGCCAAAGGCAGGCTACTACAGTTCACTAGCACTCTGTCTCCAGCTGAACAGTGTACTGCAGTGCACCAAGATCTGAGGCTACATGGGTGGATCTGACCTCAAGTCACACAGCCAAACCAGGGAGAGTTCCAAGATCCAAGCACAGGAGCAAGCTCCAAAGCCTCTCCAGCCACATGCCAGGCAGCAAACAGCACCTGTACCCTGTGTTTTAGATGGAACTGTGGGCCACAATGCGACAGTGTCTGGGTCTTAGAGTTCAGAGGAGACCCAACAGTGTAGTGCACAAGTGGATCTAACCTCAGGCCCACGCAATCTACAGAAAATCTCCAGAGCTCATCACAGGTCACCCACGTGATTCCCCGGAAGGGTTCCCTGATCCCCACAGGTGAGGGGTCTTAACCTGTAGCCACTCACCTACAAACTGTTCTCAACAGCCAGTAAAGGACACCAGAAACTGCCACCCAGTGCCAGAAACAGCAATATGACTGAAGGCCAGCACAAAAACACAAACAACAAAAGCCAAAATAATATGGAATCTCCAGAACCCAGTTATCCCAAAGCAATCAGCCCTTGAAACTCAAGCACAACTGAAGAACAATAAAATGTCCTCAAATCCTTCATAATGGTGATGATAATGGAGGAAATTAATAAAATCTGTAAACAAATACAGAAAGATCCAGGCAAACAGACTGAGGACCTTAGAGAGTCCATGATAGAGGCCCATAGAGAGGAAATGAAGAAATCACTGGAAAATTTCAGGAAAATGCAATCATGTGAAGAAAATCAACAGAACAGTTCAAGATCTGAAAATGAAAATTGAAAAAATGATAAAAGCACAGACAGAGAAAAGCCTGGAAAGAGAGAACTTAGAGAAGAAAACAGGAACTGCATTGCCAACAGAATACAAGAGACAGAGGAAAGAATCTTGGAAGAACAAGATACAATGGAAGAATTTGATGCAACCATCAAAGCAAATATTAAATCTGAAAATATCCTGACACAGAACATCCAAGAAATCAAAACATCATGAAAAGATAAAACATAAGGATGTCTAGCTCCAAGGCCCAGAAAATATTTTCAACAAAATCACAGAAGAAAATTTTGCCAATTTAAAGAAAGAGGTGCATGTAAACATACAAGAGGCCTAAAGAACACCAAATAGAGTAGACCAGAAAAGAAAATCTTCCCACCACATAATAATAAAAACACAAATTGTACAGAACAAAAAAAAATTAAAAGCAGCAAGGAAAAAATGCCAAGTAATATATAATGTCAAAACTATCAGAATCACACCTGACTTTTCAGCAGAGACTATAAAAAAGGGTCAGAGCTCTTGCAAACACTAAGAGACCATAGAGGCCAGTCCAGACTACTATACCCAGCAAAACTTCCAAAAACCAAAGATGGAGAAAACAATATATTCCATGACAAAAAACAAATTCAAACAGTACCTATCTATAAATCCAGCCCTACGGAAGTTGCTAGAAGGAAAACTCTAACCCAAAGTGGTGAACTACAACCAGAATAACACAGGAAATAGATACCATAACTTTAACAAAACAAAAACCAGACAAATACACAAACACACTACCACAACCAACATCAAAATCAAAGGACCTAAGAGTCACTGGTCACTAATATCTCTCAACATCAGTGATCTCAACTCTCCAATAAAAAGACAAAGACTAACAGAACTGAAGCATAAACAAGACCCAGAATTCTGTTACATTCAAGAAACACATCTAAGCAAAAATATACACATTAACTCAGGGTAAAAGGCTGAAAAAGGTCTTCCAAGTAAACAGACCCAAGAACCAAGCTGGTTTAGCCATTCCAATATCTAATAAAATGGACTTTCAACCAAAATTAATCAAAAAGAGATTATGAAGGACACTTCATACACATCAAAGGAAAATTCAACCAATTCAACCATCACAATTCTGAATATCTATGCTAGAAATACAAGGGCACCCACATTTGTAAAAGAAACATTAATAAAGCTTAAACCACACATTAATAGTGGGAGACTTCAACATCTCACTTTCACCAAATAGGTCAATGAAACAGAAGTTAAACTGAGAAATAATGACACTATCTGATGTAATGAATCAAATGGACCTAAGAGATATCTACAGAACTTTTTACCCAAACACAAAAGATCGTACCTTCTTCTCAGCACCTCACAGAACCTTCTCCAAAACTTACCATATAGTAGGTCACAAAGCAAGCCTCATCAGATACAAAGTTTGAAACAATACCTTTTATCCTTTCAGACCACCACAGACTGAAGCTGGACTTCAACAACAATAGAAATAACAAAAGCCTACATACACATGGAAACTGAACACCTCTCTGCTTAATGACAACTGGGTCAGGGAAGAAAGAAAAAAGAAATTAGTGACTTCATAAAATTCACTGAAAATGAAGGCACAACATACCCAAATTTATGGGACACATTGAAAGCAGTGCTAAGAGAAAAGTTCATAGCACTAAGTGCCTTCATAAAGAGATTGGAGACATCTCACATAGACAACTTAATGACACATCTGGAAGCCTTAGAAAAAAAGAAGCAGAAAATCCAAGAGGAGCAGGTGGCTGGAAATAATCAAACTCAGAGATGAAATCAATAAATTAGAAATAAAGAGAACAGTTCAAAGAGTCAACAAAACCAAAAGCTTGTTCTTTGAGAAACTCAACAAGATAGACAAACCCTTATCCAAGCTAACTAAAAGACAGAAATGCTCTCCAAATCAACGAAATCAGAAATGAAGTGGGAGTCATAACAACAGACATTGAAGAAATCCAAAGAATCAGTAGGTCTTACTTCAAATGCCTATTCATCAGAAAATTTGTAAATCTAAAGGAAATGGGCAACTTTCTTCACAGATTCTACTTGCCAATGTTGAATCAAGATCAGGTAAACAGAAAAAAAAAAAATAGTCCTATTTCTCCTACAGAAATAGAAGCAGTCATCAAAAGCCTCCCATCCAAAACAGCCCAGGGCCAGATGGTTTCAGAGCAGAATTCTACCAGACCTTCAAAGAAGACCTAATACTAATACTCTTCAAACTATTCCACAAATTAGAACTGGAAGGAACATTACCAAACTCATTCTATAAGGCCATAGTCACCTTGATACCAAAACCTGACAAAGACCCAACAAAAAGAGAACTTCAGACCAGTTTCTTTTATAAACATTGATGGAAAAAAATATTCAATAAAATATTTGCAAACAGGATCCAAGAACACATCAAAGATATCATTCATCATGACTAAGTAGGTTTCATCCCAGGCATGCAAAGATGGCTCAGTATATGGCCCATCAATGTAATGCATATAAACAAACTGAAAGAGAAAACCACAACATCACTTTAGATGCTAAAAAAAGCACTTGACAAAATCCAAACACCATTTATGTTTAAAGTCTTGGAGACATCAGGGACACAAGGTGCATACCTAAACATAATAAAAGCTATATACAACAAGCAAATAGCCAACATTAAATTAAATGGAGAGAAACTCAAAGAAATTCACTAAAATCAGGGTCTAGACAAGGCTGCACACTCTCTCCATATCTCTCCACTATAGTACTTGAAGTTTAAGATAGAGCAATAAGACAACAAAAGGAGATCAAGGGGATCCACATCAGAAAGGATGAAGTCAAATTATCCCTATTCACATGTGACATAATAATGTACATAAGTGGCCCACAAAATTCCACTAGAGAACTCCTACAGCAGGTAAACACCTTCAGCAAAATGGCTAGATACAAAATCAACTCAAAAAGTCAGTAGCCCTCCTATATACAAATGACAAGCAGGCTGAGAAATAAATTAGGGAAACTACACCTTTCACAATAGCCACAAATAATATAAAGTACCTTGATGTAACCCTAACCAAGTAAATGAAAGACTTGTATGAAAAAATTCAAGTCTCTGAAGAAGGAAATTGAAGACGATAACAGAAGATGGAAAGATCTCCCATGTTTGTGGATCAGGAGAATCAACATAGTAAAAATGACCATCTTACCAAAACCAAGCTACAGATTCAATGCAATCCCTGTCAAAATTTCTACACATTTTTTAAAAACAAAAAACCTTGAAAGAGCAATTCTCAACATCATATGGAAAAAAAACAAAAAACTCAGAATAGCTAAAACAATTCTATACAATAAAAGATCCTCCAGAGGAATCTCCATCTCTGATTTCAAACTGTACTATAGAACAAAAGTAATTAAAACAATGTGGTACTGGCATAGAAATAGGCTATTGATATGGAATTGTATCAAAGACCCAGAAATAAATCCTCTCACCTATGAAAGCTTCATTTTTGACAAAGAAGCTAACTGCATACAACGGGAAAAAGATAGCATCTTCAACAAATGGTGCTGGTCTGAGTGGACAGTTACATGTAGAAAAATACCTATCACTCTGCACAAAATTGAAGACCAAATGGATTAAAGACCTCAACATAAAATCAGACACACTAAATCTGTTAGAAGAAAAAGTGGGTTAGAGCTTTGAACTCATTGGCACAGGGGACAACATCTTGAACAAAACACCAACAGCCCAGGCTCTAAGGTCAACAATTAATAAATGGGACCTCATGAAACTGAAAAGCTTCTGTAAGGCAAAGAACACTGTCAATAGAACAAAATGACAGCCTACAGACTGGGAAAAGATCTTTACCAACCCTACGAAGAGCTAATATCCAAAATATATAAAGAACTCAAGAAATTAAACACCACCAAGCCAAATAACCCAATTGAGAAATGGGGTTCAGACCTAAACAGAGAATTCTCAACAGAAAAATATCAAATGGCTGAGAAACACTTAAAGAAATGCTCACCATCCCTAGTCATGAGGGAAATGCAAATCAAAACAACTCTGAGAACCCATCTTATACCCATCAGAATGGCTAAAATCAAAAACTCAAGTGACAACACATGCTGGCAAGGATGTGGAAAAAGGGGAACACTCTTCCATTGCTGGTGGGAGTGCAAATTTGTACAACCACTCTGGAAATTAATCTGGAACTTTCTCAGAAAATTGGAAATAAGACTACCTCGAGACCCAGCTATATCACTCCTTGGCACATACCCAAAAGATGCTCCACCATACAAGGACATTTGCTTGAATATGTTCATAGCAGCTTTATTCAAAATAGCCAGAATCTGGAAACAATCTAGATGTCCCTCATTCAAAGAATGGATAAAGAAACTGTGATTCATTTACACAATGGAATACTACTCAGCTATTAAAAACAAGGAAATCTTGAAATTTGCAGGTAAATGGATGGAACTAGAAATGATCATCCTGAGTGAGATAACCCATACCCAGAAAGTCAAGCATGGTGTATACTCATTCATAAGAGGATATTAGCCCAACATGGATGTCCTCTGAGAGTCTCCACTCATTGGGGGATGGGGACAGATCCTGGGACTTGCTGCTGGACTCCAGTTGAGAATGGGATGGAAGAATGGGAAGACAGAAGGACCCAGAGGGTCCAGAATCCCCACAAGAAGACCATCAAGGCTGGTGGATCTAGACCCGGGGGAGCCGCACAAACTGCTGTACCAACCAAGGACAATGCGTGAAGTAAACCTAGACTCCCTGTTCAGATCTAGCGAATGGACAGATCATTATCCACAGTTGTGGGGAGAATGGGGACTGCCTCTGGCATGAACTCTGATAGCCCCAATTTGACAACTTCCCCTTGGTGGGGAGGCCTGGCAGCACTCAGAGGAAGGAGAAAGCGACTAGCAGAGTAAGACAAGATAGGTTGTGATCATATGGTGGGGGAGGAGGTCCCCGTGTATCAGAGGTCTAGGGGAGGGGAATAGGGTGAAAGAGGGAACAAAAGGGTGGGGGGACAGGAAGATATAAGTAAGGGGATAACAACTGGAATGTAATCTAAATAAATTATTAAAATAAAATAAAATATGTTGCTGGTACATATTCATTGAACATAGTGATGGCCTTCATAAAAATAAAGTCTTTCAAGAATCTTTTAATTTGATCAGACTCACCACCTCTGAACCTTAACATCTCAGAGAATAAATAAAGGAAGAAAAATAAATAGGTGGGGGAAAATAAAGATAAAAGGGAAAACTAAGGCAGTTCCAGATATGGGTAATATGGGAAGATATTTTTAAGGTAAACAAATGCAATTAGGTGGCCTAAGGGAAAACCCAGATCTGGGCTCATTTAAGACCAAGAAGTAGCGAGAGAACAAGAAAAGGCAATGCTGGTTAACCAAACTGAAATCATATATTAAATGAAGAAACTATGGAGAAAACAGATTGATTTAGGATTTAGAATGTGTCTCTGTTAAGTCCCTTTTCTGGGCACAAGGACAGCACTTGTCTCTATACAGTGACACAGATGTGTACAGTGCAGGGCATGGCTTTATGCCATTACACACACATCCAACCATATTTCTGTTCCAACAAGCATTGTGTGGTTTTGTCTTACACTCTGTCAAGATCTCACGAAACCTGGTGCAGCTAAAAAGTGTGAACCAAGCAGAGAAGAAGAGCCTTTGCATCTAGAGGTGCATTGTCATCTCAAATGGGGTCTTTAAAAAACGAGTCCTGGCCACTGCTTCAGTCAAATGCCAAGAAGAGGTTTTCTTAGCATTTATGTAGTATGCGGATCCCAGGATGCCAGTCTGGTCAGACTTCCAGTCTAGTGAATGATGTGCCCAACATTGATTTTAGCTTTCAGAAGGAACAAATTTCCTTGCATAATGCAGGAGCCAGACTTTACACCCGCAGCACTTATACACAAAGTAATATCTAAAGACACTGAGAAAGAGGGTGAAAGTCAAGCTCCTGCATGTAAAACAGTACAGTGTGAAGTCAGGGATCACAAATACTGGTGTTCCTCCCAAGGAGTACATCTGAAGAAAGACCAACATAAAAATATATCAGAACAGCAATCTTACTATAGATTGGGATGAAAACTGGAGAGATATCTAGTGAACCGTAGTCCCAGCTGTTCAGAGGAGAGTCATGGGTCGTGATAAACTGATTGGAAATGCATTGTACTGAAATTGCCAAGTAAATTATCCTTTTCTTTCTTAAAGCTCTAAATAACTATGTAGTAAGAAATCTATCTGGCACTATGTCAGAAAACTGGGACTAAGGCTTCTTCAAGACCCAGCTATTCCACTCCTTGAAATATACCCAGAAGATGCTCTAGCACGCAACAAGGACATATGCTCAACCATGTTTATAGCGACCTTATTCATAATAGCTAGAACATGGAAACAGCCTAAGTGTCCCTCAGTAGAAGAATGGATAAAGAAACTGTGGTACATTTACACTATGGAATACTACTCAGCTATTAAAAACAAGGAATTCCCGAAATTTGTGGACAAAGGATTGAACTAGAAATGATTATAATGAGTGAGTTAACCCAGAAGCAGAAAGAGTCAAATGGTATATACTCACTTATAACTAGACACTAGCCCAAGAGGCCTGTCCCATGAAAGTCTTCACTTATCAGGAAAGTAGGACAGAGGGAAGGACATCCTATTGGGACTTTAGGTGAGAGAAGCATGGGAGAATGGGGAAATAGAAGGATTCAGAGGGTTCTAGAAACCTACAAGAAGAACATTATGATGGCCAGATCTGAGCCCAGGGATCCTGCTCAAACTATGGCAGCAGCCAAGGACTACACATGCAGTAAATTTTGAGCCCCCACCCAGATCTAGCCAATGGACAGGACATTCTCCACAGTTGAGTGGAGAGTGGGGACTGACTTTCACACAAACTCTGATGCCCCATATTTGACCACGTCCTCTTGATGGGGAGGCCTGGTGGCACTCAGAGGAAGGATAGCAGGCTACCAAGAAGAGACTTGATATCTTATGAGCATATACAAGGAGAGGAGGTCCCCCTCAGTCACAGTCATAGGGGAGGGGAGTAGGGGGAAATGGGAGGGAGGGAGGAATGGGAGGATACAAGGGATAGGATAATTACTGAGATGTAATATGAATGAATTAACAAAAAAGGGGAAAAACAAAGTAAATTAGTGATTCCAATCTTGAAAAACTTAATATAAAAGATAAGTAAATCAAGAAACATTAGTTTATAAAGGAAAAACAATCACACTATAAGATAGCAAACAGCTAAATTGCAAATTTAGTATAAAATAAAGCTAGTCTTTCTTATATTAAGATTCCAATAGACTCAAAGTGCTACTTCTAAATACTAATGTTGAATAATAGCAATATAACTGAAGATCTTGGTTTTTGTTTTGAAACAGGGTCTGGTGTATTTCAGGCTTGCCTCAAACTCATTACGTAAGCAAGAATGACGATTCAAGCCTCTAGTATTTTGGGCAGGTTGATGGCCTTCTGAGCCTCCGTTTCCCTAGCTGCGGAACATTAAGACTCATGCCGCCTCAGCTCTGCATAAGGATTAGGTTTCTACCACCCTTTCACTGTCCTCTTCCTTCATGGCTTCTAGGGTGTATTGTGAGGAAGAGGCAGCCTAAAGGTAGATGGCACAAATCGGGGTTCCCTTAGGGAGAACTTGCCTGCAGCGCTGCAGTTTCTTCTCTTTGTTCCACTTATATTTCAGCTGTGAGTGGATTTTCTTCTCTTAATATTAGTCTGGCTATTTTATGGCAGACAAATCCCCCCTGGCAGTGCCCTTCAAAAACTAGAGAAAATATGCTTTGAGAACCGCTCTAAACCATCAGTGTTATCACCTCCTGTCTTGTTTGTTCTATGGCAAATTCTAAGGTGTCTCATTTTTAGTTTTGTTCAATTCTTCATCTCCTTCCCTGAAAGCAGTCGCTAACACCTCCTGCTTCATCAAAATTGCTTTCTGATCCTGAAAGCGCATTTGCTCCATGGTATATTCTTTAGCCCTTCACATCTTTCTGAACCAACAGTTCTCATTCTTGCTGCTGCTTTTCAACTTGGGAGAGGATCTTCAGTTAATCTCAGCAAGCTGTAAATCCTTTCATTTGCAAATGTTCCCCCTTTCAGGTAGTGAGCACCTACTCTCAGATTTCAGAGATGAACACAGCACACTCCCTCACCCGCAATGAGTTCACAGAAGCGACCAACTGCAAATAATTGTTTGGCAGTGAAGAAAAGCGTTGATAGAGAGATGGGTTTAACTTCTAGCCAGAGGCGTTTTCATTCAATTATTTCTAGCCTGCCTTGTTTCAGAAAAGACTGATAGTTTTGCAACCTGACAGAACTTAGGCATGCGTTGTTAGGACTGTATATCTTTCCTAGTTCACTTACTACACTTCAGAACCTTGCTTGGACCATCTTAACACATCATCCACCTATGTAGACACTGCTCCTCAGAAAGAACATTTTTAGAGAACAGAAAGAATCTAGAAGGAGATACACACACACATGCACACACATGCACACAAACACAAACACACACATAATAAATTAACACAAATTTAACAGTACTGTCGCCATGTGAGTTCACAGAGCTATATAGGTCAGAGGTCAAGTTGGAGTAAGCATGTGCTTCTGAGGTTCTTGCATTCAAGATGGCAGACCCAGGTTCGTAGTGTTCTGTTAGAGAACACACTCTCAGACTCATCGCTCATGGTGGAAGAATTCACTGCTCTGGGGCTGATCACAACAACGAGGACTCTCCTCCTCATGAACTTCACTCCCTCAAAGGAACTGCACATCAGTTCCTTTCCAGAACAGCAGCCATGCTGCTCCCTTATTTAGCCCTTTACCCGCAGTCAACTGTGCCATGTAGCTTTACCCAGTTGTGGGCCTGTCATTCCATCATCCTCAGTGCCTTTACCCAGCTAAGGGCACATCATTCCATCATCCCCAGTGGCTTTACCCAGTTGTGGGTCTGTCAGTCCATCATCCCCATCGCTCATACCCACACTTAAGGGAGAGGCCTCCACGTGACATAACACTAAGGGAAGTAAACCATCAAAGAAATCATGGCAGAAGACCAAAAGGGTCTGAGTGACAGGCAGACCAGAGAGAGCCATATAGGAAGTTGCGGCTTACTCCTTAATAGCTGCTCAAACTATGTGCTAAGTGAACATAATTTTATTTTTAAAGACTGAAGTTCATTTTGGAAGATAAAATGAAGAATGAATGACCAAAGAGATCTGACTCTTGCACCTCTTGGTAACACAGGAACCTAACAGTCCATGGCTTATCTCAGTCACTGCTCTATGCTGTGAAGAGACACGTGGCCACAGCAAGTCTTGCTGAAGAGAGGACTTAAGTGAAGCTTGCTTTCGTTTCAGAGGCTTAGTTCACTGCCATCATGACAGGGAACATGGTGGGAGGCAAGCACAGTGCTGGAGAGGTAGCTAAGAGCTACATACTGATCCACAAGGAGAGAGAAAGGGCGGGAGAGACACAGACACAGGGACGGGGCCTGGCATGGGTTTTTGAAACGTCAAAGCCCACCCTTAGTGACACACTTCTGCCAACAAATCCACGCCTTCTAACCCTTCTAATCCTTTCAAGCAAAGCCACTCTCTGCTGACTAAGCATTCAAATGTGTGAGCCTATTGGGGAGGGGGGACTCTTTTTTTCATTTTATTTTATTTTATTTTATTTTATTTTATTTTATTTTTGGTATTTCGAGACGGGGTTTCTCTGTGTAGCCTTGGCTGTCCTGGACTCACCAGGCTAGCCTCGAACTCACAGTGATCCACCTGCCTCTGCCTCCCGAGTGCAAATCACCACACTACCTTTAGTTTGAATACAGCCTTGTCATCTAACCAGAATTATACAAATTTTAGACAGATGACATAATTCAGAGGTGGGAGGGATATCATGTTCCTTAATCCTCTTAGCTAGCAGAACTAAGCGCACAAAACCATTTCCTGATACAAAACCCACTGAACTTATGACAAAAAAAAAAATCAGTTCATGTTCTAAGCTAGACTCTGGGCCAAGCAAGCATTGCTTTACAAAATTTCTGAAATGATTTAATAAAGCACCGAGTGTTTTAGGTGAGGACACGCACACAAAGAGAACATGTAAACCCCTTGTTCAGAATCAGAGAGGCTCATCAAGAGCTCCTGCCCTGTCCTATCAAGAACATCTTCCAGGTCCCATCAAGACTCAGAGGAAGAACTGTTTCTGGGGTTTCTGGAAAGGTCCAGCAACTTAAAGAACAGTAGGGGAGGCCTGGTGGCACTCAGAGGAAGGATAGCAGGCTACCAAGAAGAGACTTGATGCCCTATGAACATATACAGGGGGAGGAGGTCCCCCTCAGTCACAGTCATAGGGGAGGGGAGTAAGGGGAAAATGGGAGGGAGGGAGGAATGGGAGGATACAAGGGATGGGATAACAATTGAGATGTAATATGAATAAATTAATAAAATACAGTAAAAAAAGAACTCCTTCCAGGCCTTTTCAGCCTTGTAGAGCCTGGCTTTCCCATAGGGAGAAACAGAAGCTTAGACAGTTGGAAAGTCTGTTGTGAAGAGGAGGAGGCATCTCCAGAAGTGATACTGACAATGAGAAGGGTTAACTCCTGGCAACATACCCAGCCTCCCTCAAAGACAATGAGCATCAAAGGACCTCCTTACCGAGATGGCTTCAATGTGGCAAAGAACCCACTGGACAAAATGTCCTCATTTCTACCACCTACAGAATTGTGTTTAAAAAGGGGGTGGGGCAAGCTTGGATTCAGGCAGAGTCAACAGTCAAACTCTGCCAAGACAGGGTAAGCAAGTCTTCAATAGTTCCTGCCTCACAAATATGTCTATCAGAAATATAGGGCCAGAAAGCTGAAGATGATGCTCCAACATTATAGAGTTTTGGGTGACTATTCAGGTAGCAAACTGTCTCTGTCATCTTCTCATTTGGGAAGCTGCTAACCAGCACCCCCTGGATATTCAGGTAATTAATATTATTCCTTCTCAAGTCTCTG
>OU015743.1:60215812-60228570 GCA_907169655.1 Acomys percivali | reverse complement strand
TCTCTCTCTCTCTCTCTCTCTCTCTCTCTCTCTCTCTCTCTCTCTGCTGCTGCCTGCTGATCTGAATGTAGAACTTTCTACTATCATGACTGTCTACATGGCAACATGCTTCCCACCATGACAGTAATAGACTAAACCTCTGAAACTGCAAGGCAGTCCCAATTAGATGTTTTTCTTTATAAGTTTTTGTGGTCCTGGTGTTTCTTCACAGCAATAGAGCACTGACAAATACATGGCTTTCGGGGGGGGGGGGGATGAAGGTTAAACTTAAGCTATGTACAAAATAAGATATCCAATTTACTGCACAGTGGTAAATGATCTCAGAGCATGTTATTAACTTGGCTACAAGATCCAGGAAAAGTTTTTTTAAAAGATATTACTACACCAAAAATTATGACCTATTGCCAGTGCTCTTGTTTACCCTCCAGAACCTGACGTCAGATTCTATTGTGAAGATATCATACATTTGAGTCATAGAACATAGAAAAATGAAGCTTTATCCCTGTTGGATAGGTCTCATGGTTGAGGTGCTATTCATGTTATCAGAGGAAAAAAGTAATCACCAAATTTATCCAGATGTGAAATCTGTGAACTATTATAATGACCTGCCAGCAAGACATGTACACTGGCACAATACTGACAGCAATACTGACATAAATGCTATGGGAATAACCAACAATTTTCTGATTGGATCCAAGGCCCACTCTACTAGATGGAACCTATTCCTCACTTTTTTTAACATGTCCAAGACCTGTCACTAAACAGAATATAGTACTTAGGGGATATCCCACTACTGTGATTTTGCTAAGTAGACATATTAAAATGGCTTTTTATGATTTATTCTTTAGCCCATAAATCAGAACATCACTCATCCCTCATCATGGGAATTAACACAGAACCCATAAACTAGGCTGCAGTGCTCAAGTCTAAATGGGATATATATACCATGGCCTGCCATGTAAGGCTTAGGTATTTTCTCAGAAGACGGAGCAGAAAGAATTGGAAAAGCAGTACATAGTAGACAACATCAAAGAAGCAGTATTTTCCAGACACAAAGGGTAGTTGCACATATGAACTCCTCAATTATGATAGGAACTCACATGACCTATGCAAGGGTAAGCCAAACAAAATGCCACCTTACAGAAGGTAAAATGAGCACAGAAATCCTACCAAGAAGCTATTGGCATTTGATAATTGCTTGCAGACAGAGAATCAGTTTTCTTTAATGTTGCAACCCCTCATAGGTCAACCACACTCTAGGCCAGGCCCTACTCCCAGGCAACGCAAATGGAGGAGGAGGAGCAGGAGAAGGAGGGGGAGGAGGAGGACCAGGAGGAGGAAGAGGAGGAGAAGGAGAAGGAAGAGGGCGACTAGGAGGAGGAAGAAAACAAAAAATTGAGTGGATAAAGAGTTGAGTGTGGAAAGGTAAGTTCTTAGAAGAGCTGGGGAAGGGAAATAAGAATTATCAATACACATTGTATGAAATTCTCAAAGAATTAATAAAAGTGGTATAATTTTTTTAATCCAAATAGATATCAAAAGTTAAATTCCTTCCAGAGAATTGTGAGCTAGGGAGCCTATCTCTTTAGATAATTTCATTTCAGAGGAATGGGGCACAAGTCCTTGGGATTGTAATCCTGTGGACTACAAAAAATCTACATCTCAAATAAGTAGGAAGAATTTATTTTTTTAATTATTTTTAAAATATTTTATTATTCATATCACACCTCAATTGTTATCCCATCTCTTGTATCCTCCATTCCTCCCTCCCTCCCACTTCCCCTCTACTCCCCTCCTCTATGTTTGTGGCTTAGAGGGACCTCCTCCCCGTGTATATGCTCATATGGTATTGAATCTCTTCTTGGTGACCTGATATCCTTCATATGAGTGCCACCAGGGCTCCTCATCAAAGAGATGTGGTCAAAAATGGGGCACCAGAGCTTGTATGAAAGTCAGACTTCACACTCCACTCAACGGTGGAGAATGTCCTGTCCATCTGCTAGGTCTGGGTAGGGGTTCGAAGTTTACTGCCTATATTTTCCATGGCTGGTGTCATAGTTTGAGCAGGACCCCAGGACCCAGATCCGCCCATCAGAATGTTCTTCTTGTAGGTTTCCAGGACCCGCTGGATCCTTCTATTTCCCCATTCTCCCATGCTTCTCTCACCTAAAGTCCCAATGGGATGTCCTCCCGCTCTGACCCACTTTCCTGGTAAGTAAAGTCTTTCATGGGACATGTCCCTTGGGCTAGTGTCTCGATATAAGTGAGTATATACCATTTGAGTTTTTCTGCTTCTGGGTGAACTCACTCATTATGATAATTTCTAGTTCAATCCATTTGTCCACAAATTTCAGGAATTCCTTGTTTTTAATAGCTGAATAGTATTCCATAGTGTAAATGTACCACAGTTTCTTTATCCATTCTTCTACTGAGGGACACTTAGGCCATTCCCATGTTCTGGCTATTATGAATAAGGCAGCTATGAACATGGTTGAGCATATGACATTGTGAGTCATGCCATAAATACAAACACATGCAACATTTGTTTATATTAGCTAGAAATAATTTAGAAAGAGAATCCAGGTGATAGGACAAAGATTAACTAGAGGCCAGTGAAGCCAAAAGTAATGTGAAGAACTTTCTGTCGCTGCTAATGCTTTAATTCCATCTTGCCATTATTTTAGCAACTCCAATAACAGTGCTTTTTCTCAACCTCTTGGCTGTTTCAACTGATAAAATGCAAACCATGGTTATTACATTCACATCTCAATTTTGTAAACCTGGTGCATATTTTCTACACAATGCTGGTTTCCAGTTCATGTTGATCAGGAGACCTTGTATATAAATTTGTCGTTATGTGTGAAATAAATACTGTAAGAATAATGTTTCAGACACACTGCTTTCTTGCAGAGCACTAGCCATTGCAAGGACTAGACGAGACCATATTACACTTAGTTATTGAGACACACTGAAGGCATGTGTTGTCTATATCCAAAAGATAAAATAAAGGCTGGGAACATCACCAATCCTACTGAGAAGACAAGCTATGCATCAGAGCCATTAGAAGATGGCATGGGTTTCTAGGACCCTCTGGGTCCTTCTACTTTGCCATTCTCCCATGCTTCTCTCATCTAGATTCCCAATAGGATGTCCTCCCCTCTGTCCCAGTTTCCTGGTAAGTGAAGACTTTCATGGGACATGCCCCTTGGGCTAGTATGCAGATATAAGTGAGTATATACCATTTGACTCTTTCTGCTGCTGGGTTAACTCACTCATTATGATAATTTCTAGTTCAATCCATTTGTCCACAAATTTTGGGAATTCCTTGTTTTTAATAGTTGAGTAGATCTAGCCAATGGACAGGACATTCTCCACAATTGAGTGGATAGTTGGGTATGACTTTCACACGTACTCTGGTGCCTCATATTTGACCACGTCCCCTGGATGGGGAGACCTGGTGGCACTCAGAGGAAGGATAGCAGGGTAACAAGAAGAGACTTGGTACCCTATGAGCATATACAGGGGGCAAGAGGTCCGACTCAGTCACAGTCATAGGGGAGGAGAGTAAGGGGAAAATGGGAGGGAGGGAGGAATGGGAGGATACAAGGGATGGGATAACCATTGAGATGTAATAAAAATAAATTAATAAAATTAAATTAAAAAAAAAAGAAGATGGTGTGGGAAGCATTTCTTTCTACTTTTTCTTGGTAATATCCCAAAATGTGCTACGTCTTAGAATCAGTATTGTTTTAAATTTAATAAAAATACTGTAGTTTTGATGTCCTATCAGCCTAAGTCATATGTGTGAGTCTGCTATATTTATCTCTCTTTACCTCAAAGCAAGATCATATACCTTTGTAAGCTTTTAGTAAAAGATATTTCAAGTTACTGAGGGGCAAGTCCAGCTGAGAACAGTGGTCGTGCATGTGAGCTCTCGATCTCTTCTGCCCTCTTAAGCTGCTCCCTTTAAATTGTGTTTAAGTGGAACCTGATGCATGTCTCTCCATGAATATAGCATGGAACTGCCCCTAATGTTGCTCACATGTACTGCCATGGTGCCTGCTGTATCAGAGTGGGACATTCTGCTCCATATATGTCAAGATTCAGGAGTCAAGCATACCCATGCTATCTTTTCATGTGAAAAGAACTACCTCATGTGGTTTTTATAGTCAGAAAATTGCATTGACTCAGGGAAGCCACAAGCCAGATAACGGCTTTAGTTTCCTTAATCTAATCCCAAAGGAGAGTAAGCTGTGTTTTCTTTTTCAAAGGCTTTGGTTCAAATTCAAGTGAAGCCATTCTGAAAGCGCCTGTAGAAGGACCTCTAAAGTGCCGTTAGCAGCCTCCCTCACTGTCTATCTTAAGTAGTTGTAGGTTGGCCCTTTCAAACAGGGTTGGACACTCCCATACATCTTAAAGGACACTTGCCCCATGGCTTCTGGGGAATTCTCAATTATTTCAGGTGCCGTGGGCACCAACCTCCTCATCAGACTACTTCACCAACTGCCTGCAAGGTGGCTGCTGCAAGCATGTCTGTATCGTGATGTGGCAGCATGGTGTTTGAAATCCTACAGCTTCCTGGGGACTGACTGTAGTGTGGTCCTCAGGTGACATCCTGGTGAAAGATCATTGTCCCCTCCCCTACTTCGTGGGCACACTTTAAAAACCACATCAATGTCTAGTTGGCAAAAGCTTCCTGTTTAAAGATGAAACATCTGGGCTCACGTCCCAGCTCTCTCTCTGCTCAGGGATCTGAACTTGGGTAAACTCATTTAGCATTTCCAGGTCTCAGCAAACAATCTAGAAAGGCAAGTGTAAGAATCAAACATGATTTTTTTAAAAATTCAAACTGCAGGAGAATCTGCCAACTTTAAATGTTATGGAACTGCAAATAAAAGCAACATCCCCAGTATCACTTGAACTGCAATACCAGACAGAAGAAGCTTCGAAATATGTGGGGGAAAGATTTCCTTTTGCTATAGAAACGTATCATTTATTTTTATACTCGGTGTAATAGTTCATGCTATCTTACTCCAGGATTCCTTTAAAATGTTGGAAGATGCTAAGTGACTTGGTCAAAGGCACAGCTACAAGGGAATAAATAGCCAACAATGAGAAGCCAGGTCACAGGACCGAGATGTAGACCTGACTATCCCCAGTCATGCACTCCCACTGAGACTGTTTTGCGGCAACACTTAAAGAGTTCACTCACCCATCTTATATCGTTACTGAACAATTAGGACATGATTCCTGTGGAGCACTTAAACCAGAAATGTCATGTTTTCAAAACCTTCCATGTAACCTATTAACTCAAATGTATTTGTCTATTCCCCATGAAACACTGCTGGAAAATACTGATGCATTTTCTGGCAGAATTTTAAGTGTTGATAAATTTTAAATATTGACAAATTCCCAGGTTCTGTGATGGTTGTTTTCTCCAAATAATTACAGTGACATTAGCAGAGCAGAAATCCCCAGAGAACTGAGCACTGTAGGAAAACATTGGTGACCAGAAGAAATATGGCATCTTTGGAAATATTTTGCAACCTATAGGGTACTGGGATGAAAATACCCAGCATTTGCTGGTTTTTTATTGTGTGTTAGGCACAGTGCTGAAGTGTCTCATGTGCACTATTTCATTGAAGATTCCTATGTGATTATAATAATAGTGTGTCATTAGTGTGATAGAATAGTCTCTCAATTGTATGCACCCAATTTTTCAGAAAGACTGGAGAAAAACTTTGAATCCTCAGAATATTGCCCAAAGTGAATAGCTATGTGTTAAGGAACAGATCTCGCTCTGACATTCAGTCTCAATGCCTAAGGTTTTCACCTCTATATTTCAAACCCTAGAAGTCATGTTGAACCTGGGGCTTGAAACTGCCTGTGACCCAAGACAGCTGCAAAGACTGGTGTTTCTTGTAATAGTCTTATCAATAGAATTTTATGCCTCAGTTACATAATTCCTAATCACCTTTCAAATCCCTGGGGAGACTTTCTCCAGCCTCCTTATAGAGGGCAAACCCCTCTTCTGTATACACACACACTCACAGGACTCTGTGTCTTTCCTTAGTACTATTTATCACAGCTAAATTTAAATAATGCTTTAAGTGACTCTTTAATTATTAACTCCTCCACATCCTGCCCTTAGAACAAAAGCTTTATGATACTTAATACTCTGGGAATTAAGACAAAGAACAGGGACATTAAAGGGGCCTCTGAGGCTTCAACCCTCCCCAACCATCACTGAAGCACAAATTCCAGAGAAACACAAGAGCACCACTACAGGTCAGCTACCCTCCTGTGCACAGAGCCGAGGTGCTTTTTCAGGGCCTTGAGAAGCTGGCTTTCTGAGAAAGGCTATATTTTCTTCTGGAACACAAAAGATCACATACCTCTGAGGATGCTACCAGATTCTCCTGTCTGTGTGTAAATCTATAAGGCTAAAACCTCTGCCATATGAAGAGGGAATGTGGAAACCTCCCTCGGCCTGGCAAAACATCTCAAATTGATTAACAAGTAGAGAAGCTTAGGGATGTGAAAAAGTATTTTGCTATTTTTGCTATATATCTGGTTTTTTTTTTTGGTTTTTTATTTTTAAAAAATTGTATTTACTTAGAAGCATTCAGAATTTCAACAAAACAGCTACAATTTTTTTTTAGTTACAGAGTAGTATTCAGTTAACAGAACAACAATTATCTTTGTATAAGCTGCCTCGCAGATAACTGAAGACGAAAAACAAAAACAAAAAAGAAAAGGAAACAACAACAAAAATAACAAAACTACCTTCCCCATATATAACTAATTTGTGCTGGGTACCAACAAGAACATGCTTTAAATTTCCATGCCAATTTACAACCCCAGGCTGTGCTGGACAAGGTTAGTGGCCATTAAAAATACCACCAGGACAGGGCTAGCTAAAGACACATTCGGTAGTGTGTTAACTATACAAAAAAAGACACTGTACAGTTTAAAAACAAACCTTATACAGCCTTACATTTCAATTTTTTCTTTAAAAGGAGTGACTTGTGTACAGGGCGGGTTTAAAGGCTTTTATAGAGAAGAAAAAAAAACCTGCTCTAGACTTATTCATCATCTTCTTCGTCATCTTCCCTTTCTTCCTCTTCCTCTTCACCTTTCTCTTCCTTCTTTTTCTTGCTCTTTCCAGCCTTGCCCAACCCTTTCTGGCTACATCAGGGTTTCCTTTAGCCCTGCAGGCAGCAGTATCCTTTTCATACTTTTCCTTCTGCCAGGCCGCCTTCTTCTCACAGAGCTGCTTGTCCTCCGCAGCGGTGTGTTCCACATCTCTCCTAGAGTCTGTACAACCTCATCAATGGAGTAGTCTGGACGTTCTCCCTTGATTTTGGGGCGGTACTCAGAAGAGAACAAGAAGGCCGAAGGAGGCCTCTTGGGTGCATTGAGGGTTCGTGAACTTCTTTTTGGTCTCCCCTTTGGAGGGGATGTAGGTTTTCGTTTCTCTTTCATAACGAGCCTTGTCAGCCTTTGCCCTGTCTTCAAATTTTCCCTTTTCTTTAGCAGACACAGTCTTCCTCCTCTCTGAGCACTTCTTGGAGAACTCTGAGAAATTGAGAGAAGCATCCGGGTGTTTCTTGCGCTCCTCCTGGCAGGTTTGCACAGAAAATGCACATGAAGACATTTTGCCTCTCGGCTTCTTAGGATCCCCTTTGCCCATGTTTAGTTAATTTTCTTCCTCGAGGCTGAGTGGCACCTGGTGTGCCAGTCTGGCTGGCTCGCGCTTGCCCTGGCGCTGTCTCTATGGAACCCAGTGTACTGCGGTGTCTGTGAGCTAGATTTGTATTTTTAAATATTCTGGTCTGTGCACATGAAGGTGACCCGCTAACATTACAAGTAGTAGATTAAAAGTCCAATGAAATCAGAAATCAGAAATGAAATTAAGTATGATATAGTCCATGATAGTTTTTTTTACCTGAATTTAAAATTCTTAAATGATTTCTAATAAAATTTCCAACTAAAATTGTAGTAAAATTGTAAATATTTATTCAACCTACAATCAAATGCTCTAACATTGAACTATAGCACATATTCAACCAGTATGAACCGAGAATGAAAAGATAGTTTAAACTTGAACACAGCTATGCCCATGTTCAGGAACACTACCCTTCTCATTTGAATGGAGCTAAGAAACACTACAAAAGTTTGAATGACTAAAAGCATTGAAAAATATAATATTAAACTGGTTTAAAAGAGTGCTTAAAGTAGGGAACAACTTGACTATTTGGACATAAATAAAAGAATTCAATTCTTACTAATAAAAAATGAAATAACCCTAAACATATATATATACCAATTATTTAAGAAATGTTGCTTTAAGGCAATATAAAATTTAGGCTGTTCATAGTGCCTTTATAAGTAAGTTTAATTCTCTCTCTCTCTCTCTCTCTCTCTCTCTCTCTCTCTCTCTCTCTCTCTCTCTCTCTCTCACACACACACACACACACACACACACACACACACACACATGGAGGTATTGCCTGTGACCAAGACTGTGAAATGTTGTACTTACACTGACTTAGGTCCTCACAATTAAGAGTTAAATCTTCAAAGCCTCAGAACAAGAATCTGTATTTCAGGAACTTAATGACTCCACATAGCAACCTGATTTACATCTCTCTAGTAAGGGATCCCTATGGGTGAGGCGGTTCCCCTAACAGGGCTCCTGTGAGGACAGCAGATTGGGGGTGATGCTTTGTGCACAGAAGCACATGTTTCGGAATTAAAGAGCCAGACCAGCATCTTCCACTCTCTTTCCTCGGCTTTCTTTATGCAGCTTCTATTTTGATGACAAAGCAACAGTAATTGATCCTAGGGTTTACTGTGAAGATTAAATGAGATAACGTATTCAAAGCTCTTGGCACCATGCCTATCGCACCACATGATCTCAGTAAGTGCTGTTCTGGTGACAGATCAGTGAACTGTTGGCATGGAGAGGAGCCCAGGGACAAGCAACATTAATTTCTCTCACTTAGCAAAAATGAAAACAAGGGTTTGTAGAAGAAAAAGGTAATAAAAAAATCACAATTTGAAAGTGGTGAATGAGCTAACAATTAGCATGAAAAAATAAGTTCTGCTGATGGGCATCTATCTGCAAGATAGACCTCTGGCCCCAAAGTAAGATATATTTTTTTTCCTTTTCTATGAATTCTATAGAAGAGTTTGTGCGTTCGAGTGTGTATGACGCGAGGGTAGGGTGGGGGCAGGGGAAGGGGGTAAGCAGTGCAGGGCAGCTGCTTCTGTCCGCTGCCAGTACCTTCCTAAGTTATTCCGCATCGGCACCATGTCCATGACCAAAGCATCCTACACGGGTCACTTTGTCATTACAAATCTGCTTTTCAGTTATTTGATTGGTAGCTATCATTTCCCCTCAACTAGACTGTAACAGGCACAGAGCGTGGGAGGGTCTGTCACTGTGTACTTCGCATGCCACACAGCATGCGGGTGTAGAACGTGCTTATAAGGTAGGGAGGAAACACGGGAGGGTGAATATAGGAGAAAGTGAGGGACCATGAAGGATGGAATGAGTAAGGAAAAGATCTCCCAGGAGTGTTATATAGGTGTGATCATATGGTGGAGGAGGAGGCCCCCTTCTGTCAAAGGTCAACCAGAGGGGAATAGGGTGAGAGAGAGAGGGAGGATGGGAACAGGAAGATACAGTGAGGGGATAATAATCGGGATGTAATCTGAATGAATTATAATTTTTTAAAAAGCAAAAAAATAAAATAGAAAGATCTCTGATAATTCAGAGACGAGAGCTATCACGCTAGATTTGGGCACGGGAATCTTCAAGAGCTTCTGAGAGGACCCACGCCATTTTACCTGCACCGAGGAACGCGGGTAGAGTGAACTCTGGGAAAAGTTGAGTTATGAACTTCTTTGTACAACATGAGGTCTCTGAGGCATCGTGAGAGTTGCAGCTATTTGTGTCAGGAATGGCAGAAGACGGCACTTACCAATGAGGAGCCCCTGGTGTGTCTGGGTTAGAGACGAGACAAGCTCCAGAAGCACCGGTCTGGTGGAGTACCAGAGAGGAACATGAGTGGGAAGAAGACTGAGGCAGCAGGTTTCTCCGTGTCAGCTCCTATTGTGTTATTTCTAGGACAGCAGTTGCTTTTACACTGGCAAATAGCCTTTAAGCACTCCACACATACTCCACTTACAAAACTGATGGTAGTCCGTTCTTCAAGGGATTTTTCCAGGTTCATAAAACAAAATTGCCAAGATGAATGACTAGAATATTCTAGACTATTCAAGCCTTTTTATAGGTGCATTTATCTGCATCTGAATAGCACATAAACTTATGATATAATCAAAATCACAGAGAACTTTGCCACAGAGTTCACCAACAGTTGATGAGGCCTGGGAGAACCACCCTGGTAGAGACTACATAAACTTCTTTGCTTAAAGGAGAAAGGCGGGGGAATCCCATTTGGATGAAAATCCTTTTGACTTTCCCCTCATGAGGTTTGTGACAACAGCCAGCGTTGGTGGCACGCCTTCCTCTTCTTGAAACAGGACAGCATGACATTGTGTTTTATCTACTTGTCCTAAGAAATACGTAATGTTATTTTGTACGTCATCCCTAGTGACAGACCCAAAACTACAATGTACTTTTCTAACATCCTCCACACTAATCTAGACCATTTTCCTTTGCCTACCAAACAACTTGGAACTAGCTTACAATTTTTTCCAGGAATTCGCCTCATAACTTCCATTAAATTTAAACACATGCTCACATCTTCTTCTCTATAGGCCATGGCTTTCCTGATCTTCACTGACTTCCTCAGCCCCCTTATCTTTCTGAGGCAAGTCTTCTACCCCCAGGCACTCATGGGTACCATTGCCCCGTCTTGCCTATGCTGGATGAAGCCCCACCCACTGTCCTCCATGCATCCTTCACTGTGTATGCTTTGGCTCCTCCGTCTCAGCTAACTGCTTTGCTGTGCCCTAGGGACAGGCAACAGTAGACTTTGTCAACTCAGCCTCTCACCAACAGGTGAGCATGGGTGACTGGTGACTGCAAGGGCTATGGGGACAGAGGCAAGGAAGCCAAGGAACTGAAGGGTGGAAGATTTTACTGGGGTGAAATCAGAAGAGACTAAAATTTAAGATGCTGAAGAAATGGTAGGGTTGGAAGCCTGACCTAAGCCCTGCAAGTCCTCCTGATTATATATACAGGCTACCTTGAGGTGATCTCGCTTTTCCTGCAACTTGGAACTTCCTCCTACTGACAAAAGGTGTATGTGTAGGAGCAACGAAGACAGTGAAGCCGAAACAAAGGTTTCTTTAGACCCATCCAACAGTGGGAGAAATCATTGCAGAAACACTTGCAAGTTTTCAGGTACCAGGAAAATGTTAGGCTGAAATCTGGATCTACAAATTTTTAATTTGGGTGGAAATTCCTGCATTTTGGTTGTTTTCCTTTTATTAATAGTAAAAGCTGATGGTAATATTCACTATTTGCCTCTCTCTTGCATCATATTTTTCTCTGAAGCTGCTCCTCTCTCCCTCCCCACTTATATCCCTCCCTCTCTCTCTCGTGTGTGTGTGTATGTGCACACATGTGCGTATTTGTATATGTGTATGTGTGTATGTGTATGTGTGTACATATGTGTGTATGTATGTGTGTATGTATATATGTATGTGTATGTGTGTGTATGTGTATGTATGTATATATGTATGTGTATGTATAGATGTGTGTGTGTGTGTGTGTATGTGTGTGTATAGATGGATGGACAGAGGGATATCCCTGATGACTGTCCATGCTGGTGTCTCCCTAGTCGAATGTGCATTTGTTAGGTTTAGGGTTCTCAGTGTTGAAGGGACTCTGAGCAGCTGCAGCATGGCAAGCATGGCTCTGGCTGGCTTTGCCCTTCTCTCCGAATCCCTCTGCCTTGTTAAAAATCATTAGATTGCGTTCCTAAAGCTGGCCACCAAAGTCCGTTCCCTTATTTGTCCACTTCCTCCTCCTGAGGCTGACTACCAAGGTCCAGCTATCAAAGTACTAAAGTCCACCAATAAAACTCCCCCTTTGGATCACCTGATTAACATGCCCAATTAAAATTAAATACCTGATTCTAACACAGGGTTTTCCCTTGTACTTTTATAAACTGTCATTTGCTTATGGGCCATGTTTGTCTCCTCCTTATGGAGACATAGTCCTTTGTCCCACTCTGAGACAAATACCCTGACCCTGTCCCTTGCCCCCTTTCTCCCTTCTCCTTTGTTGCTGTCTTGCCCATCAACCTCTTCCTCTTTGGTCTTTGTCCCTTATTCCTGACCTCTGTGCCTCTGGAACAAATAAATCTCCTTTGTGCCGAGAACTTGGTCTTAGGGCTCCTAAGCCAATACTTTTCCTTACAAGTGTAATTCTGTGTTATGCTGTGAATGTGACATCACCCAGAAAACCCACATATGAGCTCCTGCGGTTGAGCATCTGGCATCCAGATGGTGGTGCTATGTTGCAAGGTTGAGGAACTTGGAAGAAGGAAAGCTAGTTGGCAAACATGCCACTGTGGGGCTGGCCCTCTTCTGTCTGAGCCACCTGCTTCCTGGCCATCACCATATAATGAACCATGCCACCAGCTTTCACTACCACCAACAGAACCAGCCTCCATGCCTTTCCTACCATAGTGGATAGTATTCACCTTAAACTAAGAACCAAGCATTTCCTTCCTTCCTTCCTTCCTTCCTTCCTTCCTTCCTTCCTTCCTTCCTTCCTT
>OU015743.1:60185920-60215802 GCA_907169655.1 Acomys percivali | reverse complement strand
CTTCCTTCCTTCCTTCCTTCCTTCCTTCCTTCCTTCCTTCCTTCCTTATGTAGCGTTTGTGAGTTATTTTTTTAGAATTAAGAGAAAAGCAGCATACCATACACAGCAAAGTAGTTTCATTCTAATAAACAGGCAGATTTTTTTCATCGTTTCAGTTGCTCCTATTAACTTAGAGTTTATATGAACAGAAACCCTAATTGTATTGGGTCTGACCTGTGTGTCTGTGTGGCCTGTGTGTTTCATTGTGTTTATTCCACAGAAACAGCAGGTACTATTACCTTACCGCCTCAGCTTTACACTGAGTAAACTGTGTCTTTTGGCTGTTTTCTACTGGGTTCATGGCTGATCAGATACATACTGAACTGAAACGAAAGCCTAGGTCGGCTTGGGCCCAGAGGCTGTCTAATAGCAGCCACTCTGATGCCTGGGTGGTGCACGCATTTCCCAAGCCTAGAGTTTTGTTTGTTCAAATATTTCTAAGGCATCTCAGAGGGACCAGTGGTTTCTCATGTTTGAAAAAGTCAAGGTAGGATCCTATTTCTTCCTGAAGACGGAAAGGCTCCAGATATCTGCCTGAACCCTGTGTGGGCATATAAAGAAAATCTGATTAAATGAAACTCCATATGAAGAGATAATGCCTTCTATCAACCCTCACACAA
The DNA here is from genome assembly GCA_907169655.1 of Acomys percivali. Taxonomy (NCBI): domain Eukaryota; kingdom Metazoa; phylum Chordata; class Mammalia; order Rodentia; family Muridae; genus Acomys; species Acomys percivali. The sequence continues at coordinate 60,215,143 of OU015743.1, read as the reverse complement.
AAACACCACAGCTAATATCTGCCGATAGACTTGCTTTTACTTAATAAAGTGGACTCTTGAAGACGACAAAGATTAGATTGTCAATACTCGTTTCTGATTGATTTATTTGAGGCAGAGAGTCTCAGATATTGTTGCTCTGTGTAACTTGATTTTTACATATCACAAGAGAGAAGCGAGAGAAGAAAACGCAGGCTCCTGATGAGTGGCCTCTCATAGAAGTCTATTGTCAGCTCAGAAAAGTTAAAACGGCATTTGTATTTTCAGATTCAAAAGCCTGCTGTGTGACCAACGATGGTTCCAGGCATAAAGGTGAGCTTGATTTTACTTCTGAGCGGAGCAATTTCACTAATTCCATCTTTTCTAATTTCAAACAACCCCTGCAAGCCCAGTACAGCTTGCTGCTTTCATCTTGCCATCGTTTTTCTTCCCAAATCCCTTCCTGAAATTCTGCCTTACCTTTTCTCTATCCGTGTGATTCTGGTTATTGTGCTGTCAGCTTTATCCTGTCCACTGTCCTTTTGCATTAGTTTTCATCCTGCTATTCATCTCTTATACCCAGCTTTCAGCTACTTTTGTCCCTTCTGACCCAATATTTCTGGAAACAAACACCAATTACCCTTGTTTTTTCCTGACTGGAGTGCCTTGACGCCCCAAACTAGCTAAGGATGAAATGGAAATTACCCTTCTGCCCTATTTAGTGTCTCCTTGAAACATTAACCCCAAACAATACTGCCCTGTGCTCTGTACCTCAAAATCCCCATATGTAAACACATTTAAATGTGGTTTGATTTGGTTTGGTTTGATTTGGGTTTTTGAGACAAGGTTTCTCTGTGTAACAGATCTCTGGCTGTCCTGGACTCACTTTGTAGAACAGGCTGGCCTCGAACTGACAGAGATCCACCTGCCTCTGCCTCCCAAGGGCTGGGATTAAAGGCGTGTGCCACCACGCCCGCCTCCCATTTATGTTTATCTTTATCTCCACTATACTTACAGGTAGTAAATATGGATGAACACCAATTACACCCTAAACCAGAACTGCCTTAACCCTATGACAATGAAGATGTTACATTGAGCCAAACCCTGGCATCCAAAACTTCTCTTGGAATGGCTTTTTTCCTGCGAAGCTCTTCAGCCCCATCAGAGTGGTAGATGTAGGGTGGGCAGAATAAACCAGCGGCTCTCAGGTGAAAACATGTTAGCTTCTGTCCGAGAGTCTAGCAAAGGCCACACAAGGTTCTCATCTGCATATCTACGATGAGACCCTTGGAGATACATCACACAGCTCAAAGCTTTCTCCACTAGGGGGCTCAAGAAATTTAGAAATAGTTGGTGACATTTTTTTAGAGCGATGGTTCTAGGCTTTTACTCTCAAAGGCCACCTCTAAGAACATACTTCCTCCAGCAAGGCTCTCCCACTTAAATTTCCCTAAACAGCGCCACTCACTGGACACCAAGTATCCAGATGCCAGAGCCTATCAGCGACATTTCTCAGTCAAAATACCACATTCTACTTCTTGGCCCCATGGGCTTGTGGTTGTATGATGCCAAATGCATTTAGCTCCACTTTAAAGTCCCCACGGTTCTTTAAAAATCCCACGTCTCTCTTGAAACTCAAAGCAATCTCTTAATTGTAATTTCCTCTAAAATCCAAGAGCAAATTACATATTTCCAACATATAATGGCACAGAATATGCATCACCATTCAAAAAGGCAGGACTGCGGGTATACTAAGAAAATGCTAGACCAAAGTAACACCAAAGCCCACCATGGCAGACACCACAGTTTGTAGCTCCATGTCTAGTATCCAAGGCTTAGATGGTGCTGACCCTTTGACTTTTCTGTCTGCAATGCACATCTCTCTGTGCACAGCCCTCCTTGCTAGATATCCCATCACTCTGAACACTCAGACATCCTATGGTGTCCACAATAAACCAAGTTCACTTTCATAGCTTTGTGCAATGGCCTCCTCTCACAGCCTCATGCACTGTCAGGGTCTTCCTGCAAGGACTCTCCTACCACACAATGCCTGACGTCAGCAGTTTTCTAAAATCACAGAGAAAGGATCTTTGACCAATTACTCTGTGTCCTTTATGCCTTTAAAGCCAGTACGACATGGATGATACTACTGGGTTCAGCCACCAGCCAGGAATGGGCCCAGCCTCCCCACCACATCACTAGCAGTAGTGCCTTTTGCCAGTTATTTTTTAGGAGTCGACAACCTCTTGGGCTCTCTCACAATGTGGAAGCTAAGCTTGATAGGGTCTTTCCCTGAAAGCATTCTTCATTCCAATGCAGAGAAGATCTCTCTTTAATGGCACCAACCTTGTTTCTTAACCACCACAGGTTCTCCCGTAGCCCAAGCCTTAACTGTAACATCTGGTTTCCTAGTTGTCTTTATGTTTCCAAACTATATGTTTTGTATTTCTTTCTGCCCTGCTTGTCATTTTATGCATTTGCGCTGTCTCCATTAGGGTTACTATTGCTATGAGAAAACACCATGGCCAAAGTAACTTAGAGAGGAAAAGGTTTATTAGGCTTTTATCACTGTTCATCACTGAAGCAAGTCAGGGCAGGAACTCAAACAGGTCAGGAGCCTGAAGGCAGGAGCTAAGTCAGAGGCTGTGGAGGAGTGCTATTCATTGGCTTTCCCTTCATGGCTTTCTCAGACTACTTTCTTACAGAACCCAGAACTGACAACCCAGGAGTGGCACCACTCACAATAGACTGGGTCCTCCCACATAAATCATTAAGTAAGAAAATGCCCACAGCTGGATCCTATGGAAGTACTTCCTCAACTGAGGTTCTCTACTCTCCCATCCATGATCTAGCTAAGTTGACAAAACCAGCCAACAAAATGAAGTCAGAGGTCTAGGTGAGGTGAATAGGGAGGAAAAGAGGTTGGGGCGGGAACTGGAAGAGACGGCAAGGAGATCACAATCAGGATGTAATATGAATAAACGGTAATACATTAAAAAGCATTGTAAGAAGGACATTTTTAAAAGATTTTTAAAATTAAAAAAATCAATAATTGTCAAGCTGCATACTCAATAATGTCTTAAAATCTTCCCTGCCAATTAGATTATTATTTCATTTAATTTCAGGAAAATTTTTTCTTGTCTTTTAAAAATAATAATAATAATTATTATTATTATTATTATTATTATTATTATTAATTCACATTACATCAAGATCTTAATCTGCTCGCTCTTCTCTTCCAACCTCCCTCAAACCTCTGATCTATTCCCCTGCCCAGCACCTCTGACCAGTCCTCCTCCCCCACCGTCTGACCACAGCCCATCAGGTCTCATCCAGACAGTCTGCATTCTCCTCTTCTGTGTTCCCAGAGGACCTGTCGGCCAACGGGGAATGATCAAAGCCTGGACACTAGAGATCTTGTCAGAGGCAGTACAGCCAGGTTATTTTTCAGAGTAGCACCGAAGTGGCTTTTAGCCCAGTTGCTAACATCGCGGCCCTCTGAAACCATCCGAGCTGGGCCTCCAGGTCTGAATTGTTCTCAGAACCACTGTCTTCCAAACTTCTCCTGGAATGGCCCTTTAAATTATGCTTAGAACATTCTGCCACTTTTCTAATCCGAAATTCGAAAATCTTCCACATTCCTCCCTAAAACCAAGGTGCCAACTTCTGTCACTTTTCTGTTGCTGTGGTAAAACACTATGGCGAAGGCAATTCGTCCAGGAAGGACTTTGCTTGCGCTTACCTTTCCTGGTGGAGAAGAGTCCCTCGTGGCAAGGAAACTTGGCAGCTGGCGGGCGTGTTAGGTAGAGCGAGAAGCTGACAGTTCACATCCTAATCCCAAGCATCATTCGGCCGCGACGAGAGAAAGCTGGAAGTGGGGCAAAGCTTTAAACTCACAAAGCATTCTCCAGCAGTAAACTTCCTCCAGCAAGGCTAAACCCCTAAAAGTCCCTGAACAGCGCCACCAACTGGGGAACAAGGGGAAGCATTTCTCACCTAATCCATGATACATGGTTACTTTAAGACTTCTGTAGAGAAGAGGTGGTGCAGGCAGGCGCACTAATGGAGGGAGTCAACTCTAAGTCCCTGGAAGGTGGGGGGCGGGGCGGGGAGACGTATATCATCACTGGACACAAAGGCCTGCTGTGTGACACAGGATGGTATCATTCAAATATTCCTCCACTTCCGAAGTACCATTTTCTCAACAGATTTTCCTAGGATGAAAACAAAAGATGTTTTGATATCAAAAAGTAGAAATTAGGTCTTTCAAGAATTTTAGAAAGACTATTGCTTCATGTCTCTTCTCCTTTGAGACAGTCAGGTTTTGGCAAGTCTTCACCGAGCACCTGAACACAGAAGCAGGAACAGGCACTGGGGCACCAGCGCAAATGCAGGTGGACAGCAGGAACCAGTCTGTGTTATCAACCATAGACATCACCCTAGGCCAGTGGTTGTCAACCTGCCTAGTGCTGCGACCTTTCAGTACAGTCCCTCATGTTGTGGTGACCTCCCATCATAAGGTTATCTCGCTGCAGCTTCATAACTGTAATTTTGCTACTGTTATGAGCCATAATGTAAACATCTGATACGCAACCCACAGATCGCTGCCCTAGATGTCGGGAAACGTGTGATGTTTCACTAATGTCTCTTCTTTATTTTAAGAATCTTTAAGTAAAAGGCAAGTGGGCAGATACTGCTACAGTTCCAGCACTCTGTAAAAAAAGAGGAAGAGGATCGTGTGTATTTTGTATCCAGTTTGAGTTACATAATGTGACTCTGTCTCATGGAGAAAAAAATAAAAAATAAAAGACATGTGGGCAGGTGAAGATGTAGTCCGAGACTAGAGTGTTTGCATATCCTGCATAGGAGCAATCTCAGTTTAATTGCTCCGTGGACAATTGCAATTCAGCTAAAGCCTCAGGGCTCTGGGGCTGCCCTGGAAACCTCCAGCTGCACTCCAGTCTCCAGCACGAGGGCAGAAAGGAATAGTCAAATGAGAAAAGCATAAAACTAAGCTGCCCAGTGGGATGACTGGTGGGATCTGGAGGTCCCAGAACAGACTGAGGGGAACTGAGGTAGAGGCCTCCGATGTCTGTCAGTTCCCTGAGCTTTCTTAAAATGGTGTGGATGGGCAGGGCAAGAACCAAGATTACAAATATGTGCGTGTGTGTATGTGTGCATGTGTGTGTGCATGCATGTGTGTGTGTATCACAGCTATATATGTGTGTATATGTGCAACATAGTCACATGAAGAGAAAGGAATCCATGACTTCCCTAAGATAGACCTAAATGGTTTGAATAACATACATAACTTACCAAATGTAATAAAAGCACATTTCTTCATCACATGACAGCTTTCTTGAGCCAACCTAGGTTGGCGTATCAGATGCCTATGGATGCGAGGAGCCTGTTGGCAGCCATGCTGTCCTCTACACACACGTACTAGGGTCATATCCTTCCAGGTATCCAGAATAGAAAACTAGCACAACGTTCCAGAGAGGTCTCTCAGCCAGAACTTCAAAGGGGACATAGATCATCACTGTTGCTTGTCTACTTTTCTGGTAAAATGCAATTTCATGTTGACAGGGGTAGATTCCAAGGGGGTTTTAGAAACTTAGGCAGTAGACGTGCAGTCACTTTCTGATGGCAGCTTGTGCTGTCGAAGGAGGCATAGCCATGTAGCCTCTCTAGCCTCTGTGCCACCACTTAGACCCAAGCTTTCTCATCTAGTGGCTTGTGGTGGTGAACTGTACAAAAAAAGTGACAGTACGCACAATGTCTATGTTTACTGAACACTTAGGTGGCAGACACTGTACTCTGTTCTTGACCTATAACCCCTCCAAATTAGATTTCTCGTTAGACAGTTCCGGGGTCAGGAGGTGGCGAGGAGACAGGCAGAAGACGCAGTGCCCAAGCAGCCAGGAGAGGCTGTCGTGGCGAGCCTCCCTTCGTCTGAACACCTCGCTTTCTCAAAGCACCTTCCCATTTACCACCCATTTGAACCTCCTAATGGTACAGTGAAGTAGGGAAGACAAGTCATTATTGTCATTTTGAGGAAAGAAACAGAAATACAAAGAGGTCAAGGGCTTCTGCAAGGTGCCACAGCTAATGAGGACTAGACTAGATTCTTGACCTGTGAGCTCCAGTCTAGCTGTTTCCAGTGCAGCTCCAGTTCCCTGATGCTTTAGCTGAATTGCAATTGTCCGTGGGGCAATTACACTGAGACCTTTCCAAGAAATGGCATTCCGTGACTTTTGATCAGTCACAGTCTGTATTTTATTTGACTGCTACTGAAATTTTTAGCATTAGAGTCAAAAAAAAAAAAACCCATCACTGCGGCCCCTTGATTGTGACAGTTGAGTGAGAGGAGATTACTGGTGATTTTAGGAGGAGAAAGGGGAAACTGTGAGGATGGGGGAGTCCTCCTGCAGGCCAGGCCCCTTGCAATCTGGAAGTGGTAGCCTTGTATGTGGATCTCCTTTCAGGAGCATCCACAGGTGGAAGTCAAGTCAACTTTCCTGGTCAGAGCATCTCAGTTAACGCGAGGTGTTTAGGTAACTAAACCTTCATATCACTTACATGCTTTTGCTGGGGATGGGATCTAGTGTAGACACTTTGGAACCAGTTTCTCAGAAAAAAAAGTAAAATTATGATATGATTCAGCTATACAACTCTAAGCAGATAAGCAAAGGACTTTATACCCTGTAACAGGGATGCCTGTACCTGTTCATAGCTGTCCTATTTATAAGACGTGGACAGAGCTTAGATGCACAACTGACAAATGGATGATGATGTGGTACATATACACAACTAAATATTAATTACCTGTAAAGAAAAATGAAATTGTGAAAAACTCAGGCAAATGGATGAAACTGGAAAAAAAAGCTATGAGTGAGGTAACAGAAAATAAGTGATTGATGGGGCTGCACTAAACCTCTCACATACATCATCCATTCTACAGCTCAGGAAGCATTTCCCAAGAGTCAGAAAGTATGAAAGAGGTGGAATGCAAGGCGAAGGGCTGTGAAACACCATGCCCCAGACTCCATATAGCTACTACAGTCGTTAGATCACTTTAGTTACCTGCCCTGGGCCGGCACCAGACCAGCCCTATCACCAGTCAGTGGAGAGCAAAAGTCTCAAAGGGCTCTATACTTTCTCCCTGAACTGCAGATAGAATGTAGACAAGAGGAAGTTGATGTCTACTATACTAAAAGATGCCTGCAAACTCAAAACCCAGGGTCACACAGATGACCCTAACTAATCTTGTGGGGTCAAACAACAAAAGGAACAAACCTGAACACACTTGGGAAATGTGGGTGAAGGGTGCAGGGTAGTAGGGAGGTCTGAGGTGGAAATGGAGAATACTCAGAATGTAAGGCATGTTTATGTGAAACTGCAAAGGTAAAAATATAAGCCATGCAAGGAATGCAGAAGTCATGAAGTAAGCTGGGCCAAGACTCAAGATACAAATCACTCACTTACTAAGCCAGAAAAGAATGTAAAGGATCAAAGACCACGGCCCCCAAGAGAAAGAGTGAGCACCACATCACAGCCTGAGACTAAAGCCTTGGGGAAATGAGCAAGAACAGCAAACAGGAAAGAAAACACATAGGTCTTGAGCAGTCACTAGGAATGGGTTTTTTTTTCTCCCTGAGCCAGCTCTGTGCTTGCAGAGCCATTGTTGAGGGAATGGCCAACTGAATCCTAAAAAGCAGACTGGAGATACATGGGAATTAAGAAAACCCAAGCAAGAACACCTGCACACTCTGCTGTGTGACTGAGGAGTACCTGGTGGCCCGTTCTAGTCACGGAAGCCCAACCATGATTCCTACTGTGGGTCCCTCGGGAGCCTTAGAAAATACCAAGGCACCAGGGATAAAACAAAAAAACAAAAACAAAAACAAAAACAAAAACAAAAAACCAACCCAACAAGGTTTCCACATTTCCTTTCAAACTCATATGCCTCTGCTGAGGAATCCATGATGGGGCTTAGGTAGGAAAGCAAATTCCCAGGAAATCTCATAAAAAAAGAGAACGCAGAGTGACTACTTTATTGCGAAAGCAGAGAAATGTAGACAGGAATGAAATTTGACTGGAAAAGCTTTGGGAATTCGATTAGGAAGGTCTCGGTGGGTGAGATGCTTAGAAATCATCAAACAGCCAGACAGGTAGAGAGGCAGGGTGTCAGAAAGCGTCTCATCAGGTTGAGACAGATTGGAGGCAGTACAGGGAGGCAGGGTTAGATTCACAGGTCTCTCTAACTGTATTGTGAGACAGACGAACATCTGTCTCCGGAACAACGATGGGCAGTTTAAATGTTTCTATTCCCCATAGATGTAGATTGGATTGATTGCAGACAATATACTCTCCAGAGACATCAGGGGAAAGTTCAAAACAATAAACCAATTCCATTGGGCACTCATGAATAAAAATCCTAGTCACCTTATTGCTCCTTTTGGGCAGGTTTGATTCTCCAGGGCTCTCACCTTGTGCAATGAGGAAATTCATGACTGTTACCATGGGACTCCAGGCTGAGCATCACACAGTCCAATCAGAATGAACCAGGCACTATGCAAAAATAAGCAAGGGTATGGGAGAACTCCCAAGGCAAGAGGTCCACAGAAACTATGCAGACTCATTAGGCTGTTGCTGCTGAAGTGTTAAGCCACATTGTTGCCTAAAGAAAGCAAAGAATTTCATAATTAGTTGTAACTTTGATAAAGAGACTGCAGACTTCTTTCCTTTGACAGAACCACTCAATAACAGGAAAGGGGGTGTGTTGTGTTTCTTTTTCTCAGCATCTTCGCCTTCAAATTCCTCTGACACCTAAGATTCCCATTGCTCCCCCACTGCTTCCTTATGCACATTCCTCACTATCCAGTACAGCACCCATCCTAATAGCATATGTATGAGTAGAGGCTGCAAACAAATATTGTTTGATAGTTCTTCCATATAAAAATACTTTGTTGAACCAAAGCCACACTTCACTATGCCAGGCAACACATCAAAGAAGCAGTAAGAGAGGCTCTGGCATACAAAGAAGCTTGGGTGCTAAAGCCTGGGGGTGATGAGGCGATCATGGATCTCGGAATGCCATCTTTTCAATCTGCAAATTGAATGGACTAAAAAGGTGTCATATCAATCACATGTAGAAACTAAAGGGTACTCCAATGTGGAATATGAATTTTTAAATATGGTAAACCATATTTTCCAGTAAACCATTGTAGTGGTCAGTGTTCGCAAAAAACATATTTCATGAAGCTGAAATAAAGATCTATGATGACAATGTCCGCAATAGAGCAATTTTGGAAACTGTTGGGTCAAACTAAAATGAGTGCACCTCAAGACTATTAAAATTCATTAAATTTTGGCTATGGACAATGAATCTTAGAGAGTAGGAGTGGTAGAAGCAGCCATAAAAGATCAAGGTGCATATTGCACATTATTATGTACCCTTCAACCTTTTTCTCAGTACTGAAATCAAAGACTTGCGTATGTGCATGTGTGCCAAACCATACACGTGGAAGGAAAAAGACAACTTGCAGATGTTAATTCTACTGTTCTATATTTGTGTCTGGGGTCAAACAGGTTGCCAGTCTTGGCAGCAAGCATCTTTACCTTCTGAGGCATCTCATTGTTCCAAGGACTATTGCTTCTTCACTTTAGGAAGTACCGCCTGAAGGAAAGCTGGTCAAATTAGAAGGGACTGAGATGATAATAATTCTTATTAAAGGTACCACATGATTCTCACCAGACTTGAAAAGACTGAAAGTTAAGGCTACAGATCAGTGGGCTGTCTCTCACCAAAGTGATTATGGTGAGTAAATAACCTAAAGATAAATAAAACTGGGATCAAATAGGGAAGCAAAGAGGGAAGGTTAAAAAAAAATGTTTTTGGAAACCATCCGCAAAATCAAAACTAACACCTGTAAGGTGGTGTGGAACATGGAGGAAGGCCTTCAGATTCAGGCTTGGATGGTTGTGCATTTATTTGTGTGACTCTAGATTTAGCATAAAAATGACACCCCCTGATTCTGCAAATAGTATGTGACCAGGCATTCTTAAGACAACAGCTTTACGTGCAGAGAAAATAAAAGAACACTAAATGTAAAGCCATAAGAATTAGATTTTCAGTCAGCCCAAAGGCCTATGAGAGTAAATTTATGTCACTCGGCCCAAACCAATTCCACACTTCTTTTCCTAATTCCACTATGGAGGGAGTCAGTTTGTAGCCTCAGAAACTTGTTTACACTGGAGAAACTGTCAAGCCTGTGGAGCACTTCCTCCCTCCCTCTCTCTCCAACCTTGTACTACACACTCTTCTCCAAGACAGAGTTTCTGGATAAACAGTTCCCAGCACACCACTAGGTAGGACCTAGTTTTGCATCACTTACTTTGTTTTTAAAAACTTTGTTTTTAAAGTTGAATGAAGACAATGAATGAAGATGTACGCATGATAAAGTTTGCATTTCATTAGTGCTTGTTTGCTGAGAATAATCCCTGAGGCCAAATAGCTAGTGTAAATTAGCATGAGTTTGATACCTTTTTAACACAATGCATTTAGTCAGAGTATCAATAGGTTTGACAAATCTTAAACATGAGGCAGGCAAGTATTATTATTTGTTTGTTAAGAAAATGAGGCAGCATTTAGAATAACTAAAATAATTGTTAATCCAATCTAGCCTTCAGCATTATGACTCCTGACTTGGAAATCATCGGGTTACTTGCTGAGTTGCTAAATGACCAAACCCAAATCTCCAGGGAGGCTGCAGGCATTCAGTTCAAGGCTCCACACCAGAGCAAGCAGACAGAAGCCCAAGGCTGAAGACTCCTAAGCCCCACTCTCTACTTCTCCTTTCATTGTTTTAATCTTTCCTGTATCTGTTGGAAAACTATTCCTTATAGGTACAGTGGCCTTGTAACTTACTCTCCCAGTTAACCACTTTGACCCAAAAGAAGGTAGACCCAAAGAGTTGCCAATTAACACTGCAGTAAACAAATAAACCCAGGTCACTTCAGTTGAGCCTCGGGGCCAGTTAGTTTCTGTCAGTGCTTTAATTAGGGCTTGGATTGCGGTGAAGAGACACCATGGCCAAGGCAACTCTCACAAAGGACAACAATTCATTGGCTTACAGTTTTAGAGGCTTAATCCAGTATCCTCACTGTAGGAGGCATGGCTGCCTATGGTAGACATGGTGCTAGAGATGGAGCTGAGAGCTCTACATCTTGATCTGCAGGCAGCAAGGGGAAGACTCTGTGCCTCTCTAGGTGTAGTTTGATCATATGAGACCTCAAAGCCTGCCTACTTCCTCCAACAAGGCCACACCTACTCCAAGAAGGCCACGCCTCCTAATAGTGCCACTCCCTATGGCCAAGCGTGCACACACATGAGTCAGTGGGGGATATTCCTATTCAAACAGCATAGTCACTGTGGTTTAAAAAAAAAAAAGAAGAAGAAGAAGAAAAAAACCCTGAGACGAGCAACTTAGGAAGAAAGACTCATGCATACCCTTGGTTCCAGAGGTTTCAGTTTGTTGTTGGTCAACCTATTGTCTTAGGACTTGTGGCAAGGAGCATAGCATGGCTAGATTAGACAGCAAAAACTTCTAGAAGAAGTCAGGGTCAGAAGCAGGAAGAGGCCAGGCTTTCAATATACCCCTCAGGTCAGATCTCAAGTGACTTTGCTCTCTCCCCGCAGGCCTTCCTGCCTCTCAACAACTGCAGCACCTTCTCAGCATGTGGGCTGAGGAGAGCCTTTCACACAGGAGGCTTGGGGGGGGTATTTATGTGCAAGATATAGTGTGGCCACTGTTTTTGTAGCAAATTTAGTGAATCTATCTTCCTTGAATTTTTCACCTGCTTATCTTATTCTTCTCTTTGGAGCCATGACTGGCAGTGAAATTCTGTCTGATTGGCCTTCTAGATGACAAGACGTCTATCCTGACTCTTGAACCAGATCTTACCCAGAGTCATAATGTATAAAAATAAATAAAAGTTTAAAAAAAAAAGCAGAACTAAATGTAGTTCAAAACGATGATACCCAGAATTCCACCTGCTGTCTTCGTTTACCCCTTGGCTAAAGACACTTCCAATAGTGTCCTACAAACTAGTGTTTTGAAAATTCTGCCAAGTAAGCACATGTACAAAATGGCATCCATAATACGAAGTGAGCTTTAAAATCACTGGATAACTGTATCTTGGATGCAGGAATAATACGGTAAGCAAAATAGTATTCAACAAGCCTGTACAGTTATTAGAGCACTTTTGGAGCTTGAAATATCAAGTACACTTAAAATCATAATAAAAGTCATCCATATAACCAGCATCCACACAAGAAGAACGTCAACATCATAAGTGAAGCGGCCTTGGCTTCTTTTGCTTTCAAGTTTCCTTTCTGTATGCCAACCTCCATCCCCAACAGTAGTCACCAGCCAGAATCATGGGTACCATTCCATTCAGAACTAAATGGGATAGTTTAGGCAAAGGCTCAGAAACTTGGGTAAAAGGGAGGGGGCATGAAAACTCAAATTCCTATCTTGAATGATCCACAACTGGCTGACAAGTCTTCACTAGAAATCTTTGAGTTAACGGGTAGAGAATCCATGCGTAGCTATTTCCCAAGCTGATTTGTTGTGGATAATAGAGAAATGTCAATTCAACACAACTGGCCCGCGCAGAATGCTTATGGCGTTGATTGGAATTTAGAGCTAGCAGGTGATGCTGGCACAGAAATCTACTGCAAACCGATGAGTGTCTGGTGTTTTAAGGCCAGGAACTGAAAGCAGCAGCCTTTTGGAAGAACAGGGTTCCTATTTAAGTCACCGGTGCTAACTGGAAGGAGATGAACAAGAAACTCCATGAGTTGGGGACCAAAGGTACCTGTGGCCTCTCCCTTAGGCTGCTGAGTCAAAACATTTGCATTTGAAAGTCTGTGTTCTGCCTTACAGACTCCTTGCCTGTGTGTTTCTTAAAACTCATGTAAGCAAAAGGCATGCTGGGGATAATTATTTTTATGAACAAGGCAGTATAGTCTGTTCAGCTCTTATACCTATGTGCTCAGAGGTCATCAGAGAATGGCACCAAGCCATGTAACATGAGATTGGGAAGCAGAGCCAGTAAGTGCAAACCACACAAAAAGAGGGCACGGAAGTAGACGGGCGGGCTTGCTGAGGAAGAACGTTCCAGCAGGAGAGGGAGGAAATGGGAGGAGAAGTGGCTGAAATTCAAAATATAAATGCACAAAACTGCACAAAAAGCTTTTTTTTTTTTAATTTAAAGACATCGAAAATGGAAAGAGTGAGCCAGCTATCATAGAGCACACTGACATGACAGAACTAGGGAAGCAGAGGACTATGGATCATAAGTTAAAGGCCAACTGGGCCATATAGCAAACTATAGTGAGGATGGGGCAGAGTTGAAGGGCACAGTCATTTGTCTTTGTAAGGATAGCAACATGTACACTGAGCCTTGAATAAAGAATATGGTGAGAGAGTTGATAGTGAGTGTCTACACTAACAGTGAAAGCCACCAGCACGCACTGATTGCTAAGCACTGTGTTACACATTACATGCCTCACTCCTGATCCAACCCCCTTGAGTGGATAATGGTATCCATTTTACATGAAGAGAAAAGGCTGGCACTTTGAGACACTAAGTAACTTACCCAAGACCACAGATAAGAGAACGAGGCAGGATTCAAAGCCAGGATGTTTGATTGGATGTCCACCGTGATGTCGCATTGCTAGGTAGAGAGACCCAGTTGAGAGAGCCCACACACAGGGAAAGCAATAAAGACTGGATGCACTGAGGGGCAGCATGGTCCGAGTGTTCAGGTGAGCTATCTCCCTGCTGGAAAGCCACACTGTCCCCTCTGTCTCCTACTCTTCGCACACTTCGCTGCTTAGGAATACTTACTAAGTGTGACTGACAAGAGAAGGCCCCAACATGAGATACATTGCGATGATTGGGACTTTCATACTATTATATTTTATAGTTCAGTTAATATTCTGAAATTAATAGGGCACAAAGAGAATTTTTTTGCAGGGAACATATATCCCAAATAAATCAATAAATCATAAGAAAATAAGAATAAATGTGTGCGTAGACTTCATTTCAAGAGGTAAGGACTTCATATTTTATTTATTCATTCAAAAAAGTTTTCCTAACTGCCTATTTTATATTGGTCTTCTTTCTGGGGAACTAAAGATTCAAAATGGTAAATTCAAACAGAGTCGAGCTTCCAGTATGCTTTATAATGAAATGGGCTTTCCTTGAGCACATGCATCATTTGTTAGTGTGCATTTTATTTGGCCCCCTCTCTGTGCAGAGCTAACGCTAACACGCTTGTGTCTCTGAACTCAGGGCTCACTAACTGTGCATGCACTGATGAACAAATAACTGCAACATGGTGTCATAAGTAATGCCTGAAGGACAGCTGTCTGCACCAAAGAAGGCATAACGCCCAACTCTGGCCCAGATTATTGAGTTTATCAATAGAGGTCTAATAGGTGTCTGATGTGCTGGATTAAGAAGAAGAAGGATAGCAGGCTACCAAGAAGAGACTTGATACCCTATGAGCATATACACGGGGAGGAGGTCCTCCTCAGTCACAGTCATAGGGGAGGGGAGTAAGAGGAAAATGGGAGGGAGGGAGGAATGGGAGAATACAAGGGATGGGATAACCATCGAGATGTAATATGAATAAATTAATACAATATTAAGAAAAAAAGAAGGTCATCTTAAAGAACTACAAGGAGCAGGTCAGTGGCTTCTTAAAGGAACTATTAAGCCCTAGTATTCTGATTCTGAGACTGAGAAATTGGGACTTCTACTCTCTAGACACTTACAGAGGACTTGCAGAACACTGAGAACAGTACTTAGAACTGTGGTGCAGACCAGGAGATGCACATGAATATTAGTTGCTTGACATCTGCTGAAAGAGAAACCATTCATTAGTCCCAATTAGGTTAAAGTACAAACATGTAATATTAAGGAAATAACTACAAGTTTCTGTCCAACTGCTAAATTTCAGTGTGTCTGGGGTGATAAATTGAATGTCAGATTTTATTAACCACGGAATGCAAATTCAAGTAATAATGTCCTAGCAATTTGATAGAGGTATAAAATTCAAAAAAATTAATTCAGAATGTTGAATTGCATATATTTAGAGAAAAAAATTTTCAAACCAAAGCTCAATGATCAAACAGGAGAAGGATTATAACAGCAAAAGCAATTTTTCCATTAAAATTACTCAAAGAATATGATCTCAGGACTTAGCTCGCTAGTTAGCATGACATTATGCTAATCATATCGTCTGAATGAGCCAGTTTTTCATCTATGAAATAGCAGAGTTGGACTAAAGGCTCCATCAACTCAGTCTTCATCAACTCAGCTGTGATGGCAACACAGTGACTTAGAATTCTAAGCTCAGCAATTTAGAATTGCAGCCAAGTGACAAATAGTCGAGCCTTAAGTCACATCTTCAGTAGGTTCCTATTGATGAGTTTCCTGGCGAGTGACAAGGATTCCTGAGGCAAAATCATGCCTCATGGGAAAGAAATCAAAATCTGGGATAAGATCTAGATAAAACAAGCATGATCAGAGACACAAAAGAGGCTGTTGTTTTGTCTGTCTGTTTGTTTTGTCTGTTTACTTATTTGTTTTTTCCTAGTTGAGTCTCATGGGCCTTTTAAAATACTTTTTTTTACTGAAATATAATTACAGGACTTTGCCCCTTCCTTTTCTCCCTTCAGCCCCTCCCAAATACCCTATCTACAAGGCTGTTCTTCCTTTATTATTTATATATACACATGTTTATATTTAAATATATTTATATGATATATATATGTGTGTGTGTGTGTTCAAATATATGAATACAGCCTTCTAGGTTCATTTGTGTTGTTTGTGTGGATATGGTTCCAGGACTGACCACTTTGTATTGCGTAACAAGTTAGGGGGCTCATTCCTGGGAAAAGCTTAATTCTCTTTCCCCCAACAGTCATGATTTGTCTATAGTTCCTTACTCAGGGTTGTGGCCCCATGAGATTTTCCTCCTGGATTAGCATGTGTATTGATATTTCCATTATTCACATCTTGTTTATGCAGCCATTTCTATGAGAGCATTTTATGTTTTATAAAGTAGAAAACATGCACCTAGACTATGTTACTGTCATCACAAAGCAAAGAACTCATTAACACAAATTCTAAATTAATTTTTTGTTACTTCTTTCCTGCCTTCTTTGCTAACTGACAATTATTGTATCATGTTTCTTCTTGTTTCCAAAAGACACTAACACAGCTTACTAAAATACATATTATGCGGTGAGCTCAAAGAACACAGACCTAAGACTGAAGGAAATCTAGTACTTCATTTCAGCGTGTTGCCATTATCAATTCAGATTTTATTCCTACCTTTCTCAGTGATTCACTGTATTAATTGTTTGTATTGCTGTTGTATTCAAAGACTTTCCTCTGTAATGGAGTAAAGCTCTGTTCTGGCTATGGCCTCAGAGGACTCAGTCCATAGTGGTAAGCAAAGCATGGCAGAGTAGTATCTTAAGAGACCCGAGAGCAGAGAAGGGAAAATGTCAGCTTGGTAACCTCTCATGCCATCCAAGTCCCCTGACCATAGGATTATGCCACCTACATTGGGGTAGGCCTCCCCGCCTCACCTAATGACTCCTGAAAAGGCCCTCAAAGACACAATAGAGGCCTGAGGCGCAGCCTCATCAGATTGACATGCATGATGAAGGGTCATACTCCCCACTGTGTCTCATTACCTTGCTCCGACTGCCCTTTCAAACAAGCACTTGGATATCAAGTCCTGTCGCTTCTCCTAAACAATGCAGGGGGCTTCCTTTGGTGAGCACGTTGCCACTATGAACTTTTAGATTTTCTTCTGTAAGCTATATGGGACTTCGCTCTCCTGACAGCCCATAATATAGACATTGCATGGAACATGAAGATTCTCCTTGTTGCCCCTTTAGTTAATGGAGTCATTAATGGATAAGTCCACGGAGGGGAAAAAATGGAGCAAAAAAGGTATGAGAAGAGTTTCCTGATTGCTTCCCAAGCTGACTCTAATTCCTTTCTAACACTGGGCTGTATGTCTTTCTATAAGATCCATGAAACACCCTGAATTGCATATTCATGATTCTCTAGCTGTGGTGGTGTGAATAGGAATGGCCCCGTTAACTCATGTGTCTGAATGATTGGCCCATAGGAAGTGGCGCTATAAGAGGTGTGGCCTAGTTGGAGTGGGTGTGGCCTTGTAGGAATGGGTGTGTATAAGCTTTGAACTTTTTCAAACCTACTCTTTTTGGCATTCTTTAATGTTTATACCTCCTTTCCAACTTAGATAGGAGAGAAAAGAAGTTAATGGGAACAGGAAAAGTAGACCATTTTAGATTCAGTTACTTGGAGCATAGTCAGGATTTCACCAGACCCATTAAGCAGCAAACCAGCAATTCAGCAAAGGTGACTACAACTACGGCAGCTGGTACCCAGAGCGTTCTCGGGAGTGGTTGTCTCTAGGAGCACCTCAAAGTAAAGTGATGAATAGCCAAACAATAAGAAGCAATGCCAAAACCAAAAAGCAAAAAAATCCAAGCCTCTTGTTTTGGGGCTCATATATCCTCCCAAAGTCCATGCTACGATACTTATCAGTTAACAAAAACCATGCCTCCACAAGAGACGGTTCCTCTTCTAGAGACCCTATTCTCTCACAACTCTGTTTCCAGCAAAAAACACCACACACCCTCACACAAGTCTGTTTTACATCCCACACTTGGGATCAAAACAAAAACATTTTTACATCCATTGCATGTGTGTCGCTGTGGGGATGGCCTTTGATGTCTCCTATGCTCAAGCTATGCCCAGTGTAGCACACAGTCTCCTTCTATTCCCTGTGGAACAAAATGTTGAACTTCTCCAACACCATGTCTGCCTGCATGCTGCCATGTTTTCTGCCATGGTGATAATAGACTAAACCTCCAAACCTATAAGCCAGCCACAATGAATTGTTTTCCTTTGTAAGAGTTGCTGTGCTCATGATGTCTCTTCACAGCAATGGAAACCCTAACTAAAACACTAGGGAACAGAACTGATAGAACAAATATACATTAAAAATGGGATTGGGCTGGTGGGATTTCTCAATGGGAAAGCACACTTGCTGTGAGAGTCTAGAGACCTGAGTCCAATGCACAGTAACCACGTAAAGATGGAAAGTGGGAGCCAACCCCACAATGTTGCCCTCTGACCTCCACATGCATAATTTGGCAAACATGCCCATATACACACAGAGAGAACAATAATGATGACAATAACAAGAGTAATAATAATAATAAATTTTTAATTTTAATTTTTCATTTACTACATTGGATAACACAATATGAGGTTGGTAGTCGAACAATGGCTGTCAGGTTGGAGAGACAGTCCATGAAGCAGGGTGTTTCGACCATCCTAATATGGCATGGAGAGGCACTTATGTCCATTCCACATTGGAAGGTGAAAGAACCTGAGTTCCAACATCAGTGAAGCTGCACTAGATCCAATATAGGCAATACACTCAACCAGCAAGAAGTGAATGTAGGCAGGCAAACAAAGTACTGCTTTCCCCTTAGCTGAGACCTCCTTATACCTGTAAACACACACACACACACACACACACACACACACACACACACACACACCATAGAAAATGCCTCTGACCCAGGGGAGAGTATTCACTCCTCAGTCTTTCTTTCTTCTTTTTTTTTTTAAATTAATTTATTCTTGTTACATCTCTATGGTTATCCCATCCCTTGTATCCTCCCATTCTCCCCTCCTTCCCATTTTCCCCTTATTCCCCTCCCCTATGACTGTTCCTGAGAGGGATTACCTCCCCCTGTCTATGCTCATAGGGTATCAAGTCTTTCTAATGAATACCCTCAAAGATTCAGGAGTGTGTTTCCTCATTGCTTCCAGATCCAATCAAGTTAATAACCAGGATTAACGGTCCCACTCCTACCCTACCCCTTCTCTTAAAGGTGCCCTTTCGGGGTTCTAACAACTATTAATTCATCAAAGCTCTGGACTATTCCTTTGCCTCATCCTCCATCTACCCCAAGCCTGTGCACATGAAAATGTTTTCTCCAGAAGCTCTTTCTAGTTCTCTCACGTGCAGAAGTTCTTAGTCTCTCCATCCTATGAACTCCTACACTGTTGCATGCAGAACTTTAAGTCAAGTCCTACACCCTCAATTCTCCACTCTGTTTTTTACACAGGTTGTTACCATGAGAGGAAGGATCAATGCCTTATTCCTTATTGTATTGCTTCATACCAAGCACAAGTAGGCAGCTGTCACCTGTTCACAGGATGGATGAACCAATAACCATCATTTACTTATTCTCAACTACTCTGAAAATCCTTAACCCTCCCTCCTTCAGCTGGTATTATAAGAGATTTGATCAGAAAATTTACCCAGTTAGTGTGAAAAATGTCGAGATACGATCGGGATAGCTGTGGCCCAGAAATCTACTCCTAGTCCAGGACGATACCACTTCATTGTCAATATTGATCATGTTTAACCAGAAAATTGCCAAATCTCTGCTCTTCTTAGTGCTGAGTGACCATCACCTAGAATCACAGGGAAGGCAAGCCATCCTGAGCTACTGAAGTCTCTAAGTAAGAGCATGTTCTCACCTGAGAAAACTTACCCTGTTTCAGAGCCTCCTAGGACTTCATATCTTCTTCCCATCCAGGCATTCCTCACTGGTTACAATGAGGGAACAATTATTAAAGAGTTATTCAAATCATGTTAATGTATTTTGATTCTTGCCCATGAGAAAGGGATTACCAATATTGATTTAGATTAAGGTTTAAAATGCAGATTATACTTTAAGAAATAATCTCTTTAGGAACAGAACAACATTGTCTGAGGTGCATTGTGACTTTGAGGAGCAAGTTATTAACCTGCCAGGTTACCCGTGTCACTTTCAAGCATCCCTTTGGTTTTTCATGACCCTGGTAAAGCTAGACTCTGACTTTCCAGATGGAAGCATAGCAATAATTATTGTGTTTATGTCATGCATCCAGTTTCTCAAAGGGCAGGTGAAACTTACAGTGTGGGTTGCTATTTGAGCTGTCTAGCCGGGCGTGGTGGCGCACGCCTTTAATCCCAGCACTCGGGAGGCAGAGGCAGGCGGATCGCTTTGAGTTCGAGGCCAGCCTGGACTACAAAGTGAGTTGAGCTGTCTATATTTATGGTAATCTACCAACAGTACTTTTGGGGAAATCTGCCATTCTGAAGTGATAGCAGGAGGCCAGAGGGGCAGAAATAATGCTGTATTCTGAACATCCATGCTTTGAAATGCTCACACAGCAGTAACCAGTCTGCTCGCAGTGGTGTTCAGACATAAACAGATCACATTTGCACAGTTACTAGTAAGTAAGCCTTAAGCAACAGTCAGTTGGTCAAGAATAAACCACAAATTGAGACTGTACCTATCTATGGCATTTGTGCACCTGTGCTTACTGGCTCCATTGTGAGCGTGTAAGGGCTCATGCTGTTTCAGAAGGCATGCTAGGAGAGCACAATGCACTGTCTCTCACTCAAGCAACTGACTGCCATATCATCTACAATTTGAAAGTTACTCTTTACCTAAAAAAGACAGGCTTTATAGGATTAGTGATTGGGAAATATGAAAGAGTTCCCCTCACTAACTTACTAAATCATTTTCTGCCACTTAGGATGAAAAATAGAAAATGCAGGCAAGAGTAATCACCATTATATTTCTGTCCTGAAACAACTAGTCAATTTTTATATTTGTTTGACCATTTTATTATATCTTGATATATAATAAATTATTTAAAATGTATACCACTATACTGTTTCATAATATGCTTCCCTTTTTTGGTTAACAAAATGGCTATTTATCTGACCCTGGTGTAGATTTTAGCTAATTCTTTTGTAGAAGGACAGGCAATAAATTTTATCTATTTTATGAGACATACATATTTTTTACCACTGCCTGTGTTTTAGCAGAGAGCAATCATAGACAAAATATAAATGAAGAGCCTGTCTGTGTTACAGTAGCATTTTCCACCACAAAAAAAAAAATTCCAGACATAATTTGCACATAGATTAGAAGACTCAACATGATAAAAATCATCAACTACACTCAAAGACCAGCTTCAAAAACCACAGAGTAAATTGAGTCAGGGTGTAGACCAACCGCTGGCTGGTCCCCCTACAGACTTTCTCTGAGGGTAACTTTCCAGGACAGAATTGATTGTTACTGACAGTGGCTTACACTGATAGTGGCAAGTTGAAGGGCCAGAATTAAATAACTGGTGATGGGCAAGTGCTGGGAGCTTCCTGGCGTGGGCTTACACCTATTACGGCAAGCACGGGCTAGGGCTGCTGGCTCCAGCATGGGCTTCCTCTGGTAAGTGGCAAGTATCTAGAAAAGAAAGGAAAGAAGGAGAGACAAAGCACACACACACACACACACACACACACACACTTGATGATGAAGTAAGGCAGACTCCAGCAGGTAGGTTCCAACAAGCTTCTTCTTACAAGTTTCTCTAACTTTACACATGCATGCATACATACATACATACATACATACATACACACACATACTTTCACACATTACATGGATGGAGCAAACTTGAGAGAGTGAGTTCCAACCCAACCTTATATATGTACATATATACATATATACAAATATACATTTGATGGATGGGACAAACTCTGAAGTGTGAGTTCCAACCTTATATTTATTTATTTTTTTCCCACAGCTTATATATCCCAGCAAGATCTTTCACACAGTACAAAAATCACAATATGGTTCCATTATATTTTTCTTTAAGTGATTACAATAAGTATATGTAGAAAAACGTGTTCTCCAATACACTCACATGATCAAATGTTTTATGTGTTATGGGTGAGAAACAAACATAAAAAACAGGTCATTTCCAAGAACCCACGTGCATTTGTAACTAAGCAACTTGTTATATATTAACAAAGTGTGAGCAAGCAAGGCCATTTCTCAGCCAGCTTTTCTTTACCAGCTGCAGTTACAAAGAGAGAGTCAATCATCTTAAAAGGTAATCTTATAAAAAAGCCTAAAAGAATCACAAACCTAAACATTTATATTTAAAAAAACAGCCATTTCTACTTTAAATCCCCAAGGTGTGCATCTACTCATTAATAGTTTTTATTAAATCATAACAGGAAGCTGAGGGCAAAATGGGTACAAGAAAGTAACCACCGTCTCAGTCACCTGCGCAGCTTCAGTGACAGAGTCACGCCAGCCAGTGTTACTCTGTGCTACTGTTCTTGTTCACAAACCTCAAAAAATCCCTGACCCTACTGCTTACTTAACTTCAAATTGTTCCCTAAGATTTTCTACCTCAGAGCCATTAGCAAAAACAGCTTTACCTAGCCTTGCTAAACAATCTGTTTTTCTAAATTCTTTCTAAGGTAGTGGTCATTGTTATCAACCTACATCGGCAGATTCTTGTCAAGTAGTTGAAATCACTAATCTGCTCCAGCCACAGTGCCTGCAAGAGACCAAGCACTGTTATTGTGAGCGCCAGTGATACTGCCCAGTGATGTGCTGGAAGCTCTCCATATAGTACTCACACAATTCATATGCTAGGAAGATTATAAAGACCACAAGGGTACCAAGCAGACTCTATGCTCCTCAACAGCATAAAGTCCTCAGGACATGTATTCCTCAGGGCTCTGCCACTCTGAGCCACACCTGTAATGGCTGTGCTAAGCAGTGGACCACATTCCGTGACTTCAAGAGCTGTTTGCTGTTCCTCCCATACGGCCCCCAACTGACTACACTCTTTGTTGTATTATCAAGCTTGAGTAAGCATAATTTAAAATCCTTCTGGTTTCTATACCAAAGAATTTTTATTCCACTTATCAGTTTTTAGTTTCAGATGGCTTTTAAACATTTTTATGAACTCACTTACAACTTCATGATGTTTTCTGTGTTGGCCAGAAGGATTTAAAATTATATCTCAAGATATAATAAAATTGTTAAAATAATATAAAAGTGGACTAGTTGTTTGAGGATAGCAGTATTAATGGTGACTTACTGTCTAAATTTTCAAAGAAATTCTACTAAAATCAGAAACAAAACGAGATTGCCCATTCTCCCCATACCTTTTTAATATAGTACATGAAGTCTTAGCAAAAAGCAATAAGAAAACTTAAAGAGATGAAGGGGATACAATTGGAAAGAACAAAGTCAAGGGATTTTTACTTGTAGATGATATGGTAGTAGATGTAAATGACCCTAAAAACCCCACTGAGGAACTCCTACAGCTGATAGACACTTTCAGAAAAGTAGCTGGATGGAAAATTAACACAAAAATCAGTGGCCCTCCTATATACAAATAACAAGTAGATTGAGAAGAAATCAAGGAAACAAAACTTTTAACAATAGCCTTAAGTAAAATAAATTATCAGGGTAATTCTAACCAAGCAATTTAAAGACATGTATGATACAACACCAAGTCTTGTAAGAAAGAAATTGAAGAAGATATCAAATAATGAAAAGATTTTTCATGGATTGGTAGGAATAACATGGTAAAAATGGTCATCTGGCTAAAATCAATCTACAGATTAAATGCAATCCCCATCACAATTTCATCACAATTCATTATAGACCTTGAAAAGACAATTTTCAGATTCACATAGAAACACAAAAACTCAGGATAGCTAAAATGAGCCTGAATAATAAAAGAACTAAAAGAAACCCATTCTGGGTCTCAAGTTGTAATATAGAACTATAGAAATAAAAAACCACATAGTACTGGCATAGAAATAGACACATTGATCAGTGGAATCAAATTAAAGACCCATACACATATATAAATTCCCACACGTGGACATCTAATTTTTAAAGGGAGCCAGAAATAGCTGTGCTTGGTGGTACACACCTTTAATCCCAGCACTTGGGAGGCAAAAGCAGGTGGATCTCTGAGTTCAAGGCCAGCCTGATCTAAAAAGTGAGTTCCAGGGCAGACAAGACTACACAGAGAAACTTTGTCTTGAAAATCAAAGAAAAAGAAAAAGAAGAAGGAGGAAGAGGAGGAGGAGGAGAAGGCAAAGGAAGACACACTGGAAAAAGGAGAATGAAAAGCCTGAAAAACAAGGCCAAGCTCAGGGCCATTTGACCCCTGCCCTAGTTCCACCTTAGTTCCCAGAATTGGCAAAACAAAACACCCCCTGCAGCTCCAGGAAAACACCCCAGAAAGCCCCCACACGGCCCGCTCTCTGCTCACATACCTTAATACAGCAGCCCAACCAATCAGTTTAAAGGTCAAGTCCTACCCCTGGCTTGCGGTTTTAGCCTTTATAAGCATTCTGTAACAGCTACTCGGGGTCCTTTGCTTCCCGAGTGCTGAGGGACCCTGACACATCAACAGTTGGGACTTCTGGTGTGTCAGTAATAAATTTTACCTATACCTCTCAGCCAGTGTGACTTGAGTGGTTTCTCGCGGCAACCCCCTTACCGAATTGGACTCCCAGGGTCCAACATTTTGGGCCAGGGTCCAACAAGAACACTGTTAACAAATGGTGCTGGTCTTACTGGATATCTGCATGTGGAAGAATACAACTCGATCCATATTTATCGCCCTGCTCAAAACTTAACAACAAATGTATCAAAGACTTCAACATAAAACCAGATACACTAACCTTGACAGAGGAGAAAGTGGGGAACAGCCTTCAACACATTGGCACTGGAGAAACCTTTCTGAACAGAAAAACAATAGCATAGGCTCTAAGAACAACAATCAATAAATGGGACCTCACGAAGCTGAAAATCTTCTATAAGGCAAAGGACACTGTCATTTCAACAAAGAGGCCCGTTACAAAGTGGAAAATGTCTTTTACCAACTCCACATTTGGTAGAGGAGTAATATCCAAAATACATAAAGAAATTGAGAAACTAGATATTATCATCAACAACAACAAAACCAATCCAATTTAAAAATGGGGTACAGACCTAAACAAATAATTCTCAAGAGGAAACTTGAATGACTGAAAACATTTTGAAGTGTTCAGTGAGCTACCGTAAGACCCAGCTATAGCACTCTTGGGCATATACCCAAAGGATTTCACATCCTAGTCCAGAGACTTAGTCATGTTCATTGCTGCTCTATTCATACTAGCCAGAAACTGGAAACATCCTATCTATTGTAGAATGGGTAAAGAAAATGTGGTACTTTTACACAATGGAGTATGACTCAGCAGTTTTTAAAAATCATGAATTTTTCAGATAAATGGGTGAGGTTAGGAAAAAATCATCCTAGCTGAAGTAATGCTGACCTCCCCCAAAATAAATATGGTGTGTATTTGCTTATATATGGCTATTAACCATTTAAAAATTATAACCAAGCTACATTCAGTAGTCTCAGAGCTTAGGGTATGCTTAGATTTTTTCAAAAATTTACTCTTTTTTTAGGGTTCTTAAATGCTTCTATCTCCCTTCCAACCCACAAACCAGAAGTAGAAGAGAACAAAGGTTAAAATGGGTGGAGGCCTTTTAAGACATAGTTCCTTCGGGTGGATCCACTCTGTGTTGTCAGGATACAAACAATCTAGTCAATCAGTAAACACCAAATGTTGAAAAAAAAAAAAAAAGAAAGACCAAGAACACAATGTAAACCTCTGCAATGCATAGTGATGCAAAAGAGTTGACTCACTGTCTGTGGGCATCTATTTATCTCCTTCCTCCTCTCAGAGTCCAACAAGATGGTTTTTGCAGCTGGCAAAAGCCATGCCCCTCGAAGGAGACAGCGTCTAGCAAAATATCACATGACCTCTCAGGGGTCTGTTGTCCACTGACAAAGCTCATGCGGCTGTCTTTCATGGTAGAAAAACACTCCCACATACCATACTTGGAACCAAAACAAAAAAACACTTTCACATGACCCAACTGAGTTTTCAATGAAACCAGAAACTTCCACTTCAGGTTACGTATATAGGAAGGGAATAGTGGAGCATGGAAGCATCTCCCTGGAAGGGGGAAACAGAACAGATTTTTATTGATGAACAATAAAAATTGGGGGACGGGAACAGAAGGAGTAGGTGGGGAGGGTAGAGAAGATCAGATTAAGAGAGGGAACAAAGGGAGAGACAGCTATAACCGAGGGGACACTTGATAGGTGGTATGGAAGCCTATGCAGTGAAAACTTCCTAGAATACGTGGAGGTGATCCTAATGAAATCTCCAAATAATGAGGGAGACAGAGTCCCACCTGGCCAGCTCTTGTCACCAAATAAAGCTTTCAGTACCAAAACTGAGTTACATCTCATTGTGTTGTTGGCCAAAGGGATCTCATGAAAATCCCCAAACAATTTGAGGTGTTGCCTAGACAACAGGTTGCTCTCTGCTACCTGATGGCAAAGCCCTCTTCCTGAAGACAATGCCCACACAACTCATTGAACACAGAGAAGCAAGCTAATGCTGACCTAGAGCCTTCACCTCTATATTCTAGTGTCTTTGGTATGGGGAAAGTACTCTTCAGGCTACCAAAAGAGATCTGTAAAAGCCTACCTAGCAACTTTCTGCCCTGCCTACAAAATATGACAGGGCAATGGTGGCACAAGTCTTGTAGGGGTAACCAACCAATGTCTTATTAGATTTCAGGCCCATTTCACAAGATGGAGCCCATACTCGATCCTGCTTTGGTGACCAAAAATCAGAAACTAGACATCCCAGAGACCTAGAGTAAAACCAAATACTATTGGCCTAAAAAAAGAAAAAAAAAGTAAGTAATAATGGATTGACTCCTAATGATATTCTGCTATACTCATACATCAGTGCCTTGCTTGGCCAGCATCAGAAAAGCTTCCTCCTGCAGCAGATGGGAAGAAACAGAGGGTCCAACAGACAGACATTATGCAGATATAGAGTCTTGGAACACACACACACCTTTAAAATGGGATTTCTCCATCAAAACCTGTCCCCCTCCAAACTCGGGGAATTCTTACTTAGAAAAGGAGATGGAACAAAGCTTAAGGGCCAGAGGAGATGGGGGGGGGGGAGAAAAAGGCCCTCTAAGTCAACTGAGCAAAGTCCGTATGGACTCACAGAGACTGGGCAGCAAGAACGGGGCCAACAGAGGTCTGAACCGGGTCCTCAGCACATATGTTATAGCTTCCAGTTTAGTGTTGTTATGGGTCTCCCAAGTGTGGGAACAAGTGGGCCTCTGATTCCTGTGCCTTCTCTTGGAGCTCTCTTCCTTCTGTTAGGCTGCCTTGTCCAATTTCAATGTGGTAGGTTTTGCTTTGTTTTGTTTTCTTTTACTGTATTTTGTTTTGTTAGGTTTGGGATGAAGGAACAGGTTCAAGATGGCTTGGAACACTCAGTAATACTCATGCTTTAGTTTCCCAAGTGCTTGGACTATAAGCTTCTGCTATCCACCAAGCGCAAGACAGAATTTAGCTGGGAGTTTCTCTTCTGACCCATTATATCTGATTGCTGTGTGAGACTATGGAGTGACCCTCCATCTGACCTACAAATGCAGGGGAAGCCAAAGGGGCAGGCAAGTCATGGGGACATACCAATTATTCTGTCACTAATTTGTCCAAGGCTACCATGGTCAGTTGGCTTCACTGAGTCTCCATTTCCTCATCTTTAAGCTGAAGGGAACAAAGCAAACGAAAGACAAACCCCCTTCCGGTCTGTGTGCTCAGGGAGTATATGATTCAATTGGCTCCGATCTTCAATATCGGATCCCGAGTGGAGACAAGCAGTGGCACAGACCTTCAAATGTCCCATCTGTCTTTTTTGAGCCCAGACCCTTTCCACTCCCTTACAAGGAGACCCTCATTGGGCCCTCCAGGTGGCCTTTCCTCCTCTCACCCTCTCCTAGCCTAAGCCCCTCCCTTCTCTCAAAATGTATCTCCACCTAAACGGTCTTCATGTGGAAAAGGGTCCAAGGATGCACTCAGAACCTTATTCCTGAACACATCCCTACATTTCCACCAAAGTCCTTTCTATTCTCACGTGAACAAGCTTGAAAGGACAGAAGAAAAGCCAGTGTTGGTGGAATCCCTACTGCATGTCGCACTTGAAGAATTGTATTTTCACCTGAAATCTCGCTCTCGCAATATTTCCACTTTTTTTTAGGTTAATAAAACATGTTCAGAGAAATTAGATAAATTTACCTACGATATGTAGTATGAGTGGATCTGGGATTCAAAGTCCCACTCCATCTGACTAGACTTCATTCCCTTTCTACCACACCGTATGGTCCCTTATGCTCCACAAAGCCCCAGGGTCCTTAGTGTTATTTCTGGGCCATCTAAGAAAAGCTGGCAGAAGTTAAGCTCATTTTTTTTCTTTATTTGGATGTTGTACAAAACATGTCCACTTGTATTGTGTTACAACGGTACTCATATTTAAGGGAAAAGGAGAATTTTTCCTACTGATTTAAAAACGTTTATATGCATAGCACTAGCTAAAGAGACAAGTGACTCCCTCACGGGGAATGTCATCTTCTGCCCTGTAGAAGGGCTGTTCTTTACTCTTGTACACTCACTGTGCATGGTGATAACTTACAAAGAGATTAATGTTACCAGGGACCATTTAATTTTTCATCTTTATTTTTTGAGAATTGCATACATATATGCAATGACACATGGCCTCTAGTCCCGTTTTCTCCCTCCAAATCGCTCCAATACCTCCTTTACAGCTTCATGTCCTTTTCTGATAACCTAGTAAGACTAGTTAGTGCTGCCCATGTGTACATGGCTATAGGATGAACCACTGAATCACGGGAAGCCAGTACCAGAGACCACATCTGCAGAGGAAGAACGGTTCTCCTTAGAGGCATGTTTTCTGAGACCATGTCACATTATGTAGCCCAGGCACACTTTGAACTCATGATCCTCTTCTATCAGCCTCCCAAGTGCTCGGCTTACAGCTTACACTCCATTATGCCTCACCTCCAGAGACATGTATTTTTACAGAAATTTTGAGTGATGGCCTCAGGTTGGATTAAACAATCTCCTGATTCACATTTCTTTGCATATATTGACTTATAGAGGCAGTTTTTACTAGTCATAAAGATCTGTAGGGAATATTTACGTATTTATAAATATACAGACCATAGTAGATATTCAATCAATGTGCTATTTTAGATTATTATTTCTTTATCTAACTCTGTGTGTGTGTGTATGTGTGTGTGTGTGTGTGTGTGTGTGTGTGTGTGTGTGTGTGTGTGTGTGT
>OU015743.1:60157885-60177856 GCA_907169655.1 Acomys percivali | reverse complement strand
GCACACTTAAAGGTAACTTTAAAAATTAAATACTACATCAAAATTTATAGATAGACTTTAAACAGTATTTCAAAGAAAGTTTATATGAGATATTTTTATCATAAATGGAGAAAATTGCTAACAAATTACCTAATTTTTCTCCAGACAGTGCTAGAAAATAACCACAAATTAACCTCAAAACAAGTAGAAAGATGTAGTAATAGTACAGAAATCAACTAAGTTCTACAGGAAAAGCTAAAGAATTCAACAAAACCAAAAATGAACTTTGAAAAAAGTAAAAAGAAAAAAGCCTTTAGGCTGACAAAATTATAAATGCATAAATGCTTATATCAACAATAAAGAAATGATGTCAGTAAACACTCTTGAAGCTATTAAAGAAATTATTCTTTAATAAAGCTATTGTAGTTCCTTTACTCCTATAACTTGAGTAGTTTATATGATATGAGTGAATTCTTTGAAAGACACATGCTACAAAGGTCGTGTTCTCTGAATAGTCCTGTAAGCAAACAAACTGGATTCACACTTTAAAAACTGTGTACACAGAAACTCTAACACTTGTCTTCTTTGATAAAGCATATCAGCTTAAAAACAATATCAACGATATTACATAAACTTCTTCAGAAGCCTATGAGACCAGTATTACACTGATAGTGTATGAAAAACCATAGGTCAATATTCCTCATGAAAATAAATGAAAGTAACGAAAAAGTGATCGCATCAAATCTAGCAATGTAAACTGAGCATGGTTGCATCAGCCTATAGTCCCAGCATTCAAGAGAATGAGACAGGATGAATGTAATTTTGAAGCTAGCCTGGGATGTAGAAAGAATTCTAGGCTAGCCAAACTTGGGAGACATACAACCTCCAACTCAAAAAAACAACCAAACAGAACCTAGGAATATTTTTTTAAAGGTGCATCACTATATTGCTTCATGACGCAGAGACTCTTATCCTAAGAGGATAAGGCCAGGTCAGTGTTTGGAAATCAATTTGTGTTACTAGCCATTTTAGTAAATACCATGCTGGCTGGCTGTTTAAAGTGGAATTATAGAGCCAGCTCATTGTAGAGATCTCTGTTATCTAGCACATAGGAAGGAGAAAGCACAAAGTCAAATGTACATGGAATTATCAACTTAATATCCTCTTGCCTTAGAGCTTTCGTGTAATGAAGTTCTCTCATTGCACAACAGTTTTAGTTTATCTGTGGCACATCCTTGCCTGTTGCCTCTTCTTATCCTCTGGGCTGACAGGAAATAGAAGTAAGACACATACACCATGATGACTACTTCCTTACTGGACCCTTCAGTACCTTCAGAAGCCCCACCCTCTGACCTTGATTGGCACTCCGTTTAACAATGCTACCGTGTCTCCAACTTCTAAATGACACTGCTTCACATGCAAGAAATCCCTCTGGAGAATAAATACATTATTTGAGATTGTCCAGACTTATCAATTGTGTTGTCTTCCTGTCATAACTAGGTCATGGTCCTGCAAGTTCTGGTTGCATTGAGCGCTGCAGAGGCTGACTGCCAGACCAGTGATGCACCTGCACAGCATGCACAGAGCCCCTCAGAGGGAGTGTGCTTGTAGATGTTCCATCAGCATCCACACTGCGCCCTAGGCTACGACACATGGAGCACAGCTCCTTGTTTCTGCTCCTGCTTTTCTTCTTCTTCTTCCTGGGGACCTGTACCATCCTGCTTTTTAAAATATAACGATGTTTTAAAAAAGAAAGAAGAAAGAAAAGAAAACATTTGGAGGTAGAGTATGTGGTAGGAAATGTACTTCAAGCAATAATAATAATAATAATAATAATAATAATAATAATAATAATAATTACTATTATTACTATTATTAAAACATAGAGATGTTTGGACATTTTATTTAGAATATTGTATTTTCTATACATTACAACCCCTATCAAGAGAGAAGAGAGAGAGAAAAAAGGAGGGAGAGAGTACACTGTGTGTGTGTGTGTGTGTGTATACAGTATGTATATGTGTATACTATTTGTATTATCTCAAGGGTATGTGTGCATGAGTGTGCATGTGTGTGTGAAGATATGACTGTCCCTATTCACATGGAAACTTTTATTAATACAATAGGTATTCTTCAGATAATTTTCTAGTATGGCTCTGCCCGACATTGCAATTCCTTCCAAGAGCACCTTGAATTTCTCCTTTCATGACAAGCTCTTTGTTACAGCTACAAGTCAGTGTCTGTATTCCCAATTGACACTAAATTCCATGGGGCAATAAATATGTCTGACTTTCCCCACTATCTAGTCCAGGACCTAGTATATAAGATAGGATCAATAAATACAGTTGAATGAATGAAAAATTAAATGCACTGCAGCGGCTACCAAGGAAAAACTGCTTCCGGATTACATTTCTAGGGAAAGTTTTAAAATATGCTAAAGTAGATGTTTTTCTTTTCACCTCCTTTTAGTGAACTGCAATTTTTACAAGGAATTAAAAAATATTTCCATGATTTACTTCTAACACCAAATGTATATTGTATGTAATTTGATTTTTGTTTGAAGAAATATAAATGCATTCAGGCATGCACAGTGGGACTGTAGAAAGCACACTGCATTTTCTATTCCATGTTTTCTATATTATGAAATTTTAAGCATATCACTTCTAAGCTGGCCAATATAAACACTAAAATCTTTGCTAGTCTGTGCTGTTTTTGTTAAGTGATAGGCTTTCTGAAGCATAGAGAATGCATACATCAATAGAATAAAATATTAAAATTTTCTACAGTAAGACATACATTGGCTGTTTTAATGTTTAATCAAAAGGTACATATCTATTTTAAAAAGTGCATAAATCAGTGTAATAATTTGTGAAAAAGAAATCAGATCCTAATTTGCTTCTTGGTGTGTTTTTAACTTTTGAAGCTGTCCTACCACAGTTTCCTTTCTCACTCTCTTTTTTGCTCTGTCTACTGTTGGTCCCCATGGCCTTGCCTTGCTTCCTGAGGACCTGTCTTCTCTTATCCTATTTTCTTTTGGGCTCAGCCTTTTATTTAAACCATCCTTTACTGTCTTCAATTTCAGTTGTTGTGCTTCTTAATTCTAAAATTTTAATTTGATTTATCATTATATGTAATTCCCCCATCTATTTTCCCCAAATTCTATATTCAAGGGGAAATAAGTTGTCCTTACTTAAACTGAATTTTTTCTGCTAAAAATTGTTAGGTGAGTCTCTATTATCTTAGAAAGTGTATGTGTGAACATGAACAGAGAGAGAAAGTGGAAGAAGGAGGAGAAGGAGGAGGAAGAGAAGGAGGAAAATGAGGAGGAAGAGGAGGAGAAGGAGGAGGAAAAAGAGGAAAAGGCTAAGGGAGAAAAGGAGGGAGAGACGGATATCCAGGTTATCATATTCCTGAACATATTCACTGTTCCTCAACCAGAGACAGAGTTCTGCTAAGCTAAGCATACTTGGCCTTCATTGTGGTCAGAATCCATCTGGTGCTCATGTCTGCAGTGTGAGTCCATAATGCTTCCGCAGTGTGAGTCCACAATATGTCTACAGACTGAGTCCACAATGTGTCTGCAGTGTGAGTCCACAATGTTTCCACAGTGTGAGTCCACAATGTGTCTGCAGTGTGAGTCCACAATGTGCCTACAGTGTGAGTCCACAATGTTTCCACAGTATGAGTCTACAATATATCCACAGTGTGAATCCACAATATTTCTGCAGTGTGAGTCCACATTGTGTCTTCAGTGTGAGTCCACAATGTTCTGCAGTGAGTCCACAATGTTTCCACAGTGTGAATCCACAATGTGTCTGCAGAGTAAGTCCACAATATGTCTGCAGTGTGAGTCCACAATGTGTCTGCAGTGTGAGTTCACAATGTGTCTACAAAGTGAGTCCACAATGTATCTGTAGTGTGAGTTCACAGTGTGTCTGCAGTGTGAGTCCACAATATGTCTGCAGTGTGAGTCTACAATGTTTCCACAGTATGAGTCCACAATGTTTCGACAGTGTGAGTCCACAATGTTTCCACAGTGTGAGTCTACAATGTTTCTTCAGTGTGAGTTCACAATGTTTCCACAGTGTTTCTACAGTGTGTCTACAATGTTTCTGCACATGAGATGGATGCACCAAAGCCTCTTTTACCTGCTGGGGCCTAAGTCTCTATCCTTTGCTGTCAGTATGCTGAGGATGCTAAAGAGCATCGCTTTGTTGTTCAGAGGCTATTTGGATCATACGCCCCCTGCAGCTTGGCCTACCTCAGCTCTCCTTGGCCTCCTTCCTCTAGGGATCTTGTCTGAAGTCTCCACTTACTTCTCTCCACCCCCAAAGAACTCACCAGACCTTTGTTAGCGACTCCATCCTTCAACACAGCCCCTCTGCTTAGACATACATGAAGTGGTCAGTTTTATGTTTAATATAATAAGATATAAGATAAGAAGATACCAGCCAACAGATATTAAATTATACGAGGTTTATTAAGTGAGAATGAGGAGAGAAGGAAAAGGGGGAGGAGGAGGACCCCAGAGAGATAGAAAGACAGACAGATAAGGAGAGGAAGAGAGAAGTAAGAGAGAGAGAGGTGAGGTAGGCCTGTCCTTTTATATACTGGGCAGGACCACACCCCATGGCAGATAGGCAGACTGAAGCAAAATCCTAATATTCCTCCTTTTCCTAAAATTAAAAAAATGAGAAATGTTGGGTTGTTTTTATGTAAAGTAAGTCAAAATGTATAAATGTAGGTTCATTGGAAGCAGCTTTTGGCTGCCATGGAAGTGGGAGAGAGAGAGAGAGAGAGAGAGAGAGAGAGAGAGAGAGAGAGAGAGAGAGAGCAATAGCAACAAAGTGTTCAGATTATGTAGTGAAGGGGAAGAGAAAGCTCTGCCCTGAAAGTTCAAGGTAGAGGACAGGCTATGTCAGCCATGTCCTGCAACAGATAGGGACTGAGGAGTTCTGGGTGCTGGGAGAACCTGGAGCTGTTTGTCCCAGGTCTAGAACATACCATTTCAGCCTTTTGTAAATGAATAAGAGGTGAAGTAATTGTCTGAACTACTTCCTGCTGACAGTAGGGCAGCAACAGGGGGTCAAACCGCTGAAATGTTGGCCAGGTTCCAGAAGAACAGGCTGTTGCATTTGCTGTCCAGGGTCTGAGAACATCTGCAGCTGGGAGGGGCAATGCAGGTCCGGCTGACACGATCTGTGAGGTTGGGCTGGAGTATCTGTGAGTAGCTGCGTTGGCGATGTCCTGGATGGAGGAACTCTGGCAGGATATTGGAACACATATGTGGGCAGAAGACAAAGTTAGTAGGTTAGGGAGAAAAATCCCATTAGGTGTACATTTGAAACTCTTGGGAGAGCAAAGAGAAAGGGCTTGAAAGTTAGAAAAGAGACAATGCTGACAATGCTTGAAAATTTTTGGAGAGCAAAGAAAAGGTTTGAAATGGGGAAATTGCTTCCGTTTTGTCTGATTGCTGGCAATGATTAAAATGGTTTCATTTTGGATCTGTCCAGATTTGTTTGCAGAGGTGTGTAAGCTTAGCAGCCCTTAATGTGGACATAGGATTTTGAAAATTTCTAAAAGACATCCCAAAGGTGTGCTAGGAGGAACCGGTGACTGAATGTTTCTCATGGGGAGGTGAAGCCAAGAATCCTTTAGGGCATCCCCAGAACAGAGAGTGACTCAAAAAACATGTGCACAGACGGTTCCAGTGACTCATCAGTACTGAACAGCGACCAAAAGAGTGTGGCTCCGTGGCTGAGCTAGCCTGGGGACACAGCTACCTACCTAATACACTAGGAGTTTGGGGAGGCCAAATGGCAGAGGGGGCAGGGGCGGGCACTGTGGCAGTTCTAACTCAGTGGGAACTGTCCTAGTTATAAGTCAGAGAAAAGGACCAGCCACAGCCATGCAGACTGGTGTTGGGTACCTCCATTTCCAGTCAACCAGAGAGGTGTTGATGGTCTCTCAGACAAAGGGAAATGTTTATGTGACTAGGAAGGGAGAATTCAGCTGGTGTTGGGTGCAGAAAGGTGTCAATTAGGTGGTTCAGGGAGTCCCAGAACCAGGGAAATGGAGAGGAAATCCCACCCTAAGAGATGGGTGAAATGTAGGAAACTTAGGGTTTGGATTGGCAGTATTTATCTGGATTCCATTTGACCTGAGAGATGGATTTTCTGTAGCTTACAAGAATCCTTTTAAGTTCATAACAGGAGATAAATTTTAGACATGTTAGCATCATCATTGTTTGAAATCTGCTGTAAAGTACACATTGTTAGACATGTACACATTGTAGGAAAAGGCAGAAGACATACAGCAGAGTAGAGGCTTGGGAAAAGAACTTTGTGTTGAAAGCACAAATACTCTTTGATGTAAGCTAAGAAAAAAAAGCAGAAGCCTCTCTGACATCCAAGGAACAGCAACACGGGGAGGTCAGAAACCTCTTGTAGAGCAGAAGGCAAAAGCTCACTTCAGCATCAGCACACATCATGAAAGAGAGGCTTCTTCCCTCTGTTCAGAAGACTGGATGTATCTAATTTTAGCACAATGAGAGACATTTTAAGAAAAAGACAAACAGGGGCTGGAGAGATGGCTTAGTGGTTAAGAGCACCTCCTGCTCTTCCAAAGGTCCTGAGTTCAACTCCCAGCCACCACATGGTGGCTCACAACCATCTATAACGTAACCTGGTGCCCTCTTCTGGCCTGCAGGTGCACAAGCAGACAACACCGTATACATAATAATAAAATAAATTTTAAAAAAAGAAAAGAAAAAGACAAACAAAAGAAAATTTAAGATCCTCATCTTGGAACTATGATAGGATCATATAGTGGAATGTTTTCCCATAGTTAGATGCCAAGAGCCGCCCTGTTGAGGGGGCTCACTAGGCATGTGGGCTGTCTAGGAGGTGATCTGGTGTTTGCAAGGTCTTATACCACGATGTACCCCAAAACTGCTTCCAGCCTCTGACATGCTGTCAGGAGCCATTGATTTGGGAAAGTCCAGGAGGCATGAGAGATCTCTGGAGGTGATCTGATATTTGCAAGGTCTGTATTGTGATGTGCCCCAGAATTGCTTCCAACCTCTGACAACCCTGTCATTTGTGCACTGCTGCATCTGTCTGAAATCTGGCATTAGAGCCAGGCATGGTAGTGCATGCCTTTAATCCCAGCACCCAGGGAGGCAGAGGCAGGTGAATCACTGTGAGTCTAAGGCCAGCTTGGGCTACAAAGCGAGTCCAGGACAGCCAAGGTTACACAGAGAAACCCTGTCTCGAAAAACCAAAACTAAATACATCTGGAATTGGTGTGAATTGTTATTTTCTGGGTACTGACCAGCTCTGATTGAGCAAACTTCCTAGAAGATCTTATTGAAGATGTACTTTTTGTTATCCAGATGAATTAATCCCTGATTATGGAATTCCTGATTTGGCTCAAATAGTTTTAAAAGTTAAAGTTAGTTTATGGCTGCAATAAATACCTTTATGGACCTCCAGATGCCTCACTTAGGATAGCCTACCAGCAGATTTATGGCTTCAGATAAGCCTCCACCGCAGATGGCACCATGAATCCTGGTATTTGACCATAAATATAGCCAAATTTGTTTAAACTCCCTGTGAACCTATATGAAATGAAGTTACCTAGAGATGTCTGAATTTACTCTGTTTCTTAGAATGAAAGACAGACAAAATTATTGTCCTGAGCTCATAACAAACTAAGAGATAGTTGGATAATGTATAGTCAGGTCTGTCCTAACTGATAAGTTGTATACTCTTGTAAGTTTCAGACCCTGTTAACCTTAGACCCTGCCAACCTTCGTCATTCTGAACTCACCATGAACTTATGTAATGGATACATAGATAAGAAATGTTTAGATTTAAAGCATGTAACCTGTTGTATTTTAGAATTCATCTGCTTTTGTGATTAATTGTACTCTTCTGACTATGAGGTAATTCTCTTTTCTCAGAAGTATAAGTATGGGCTACAATAAACGTGAGCAGGAGCACAGAGGAGAAAATGAGGGAGAACAGAGGAGAAAATGAGGGAGAACAGAGGAGAAAGTGAGGGAGAACAGAGGAGAAAATGAAGGAAAAAATTGAGGAGAAACTTGAGGAGAACAGAGGAGAAAAGATTGAGCAGCTTAACTTCAGTTGAAGTTAAGACGCCTGACTTCATCCACCTTTTCTCCTGGTCCTCTTCTCTTGAACGTATGTGTGTGAGTTTTATTTTCTATCTCTCTCTCTTACTTCTTATTTCTCTATAGATTCGCAAATAAGTTAGCAGACTCAGGGGCATCAGCCTTCTACGGCTAATAAGCCTAAGTTTACACCAACTTATTGGAGAGGCCTATCTACAGATCAAAGAGCCTCCTTTTATGACCCCTGTGCAGTTTTTAGCCAGAACCCGCTTTTACAGCCTCAGCCATAGGAAAAAAAGTGGTCAGTTTAAGTTCTCAGCCGCAGTACAGCCAGTCCCTGGAGAAGAAACCTTGGGCTCTTCTTCCCCTTCCTTCCTTTTTCTTCTTTCAATTCTGATCAGTTGCCTGAGCCATCAGCTCTGGCCACCCAAGAGATAAAGTGAACTAGAAGGGCATCCACATTCCAACACCCCAGAGAGAAACTACCCTGGACCCTCTCCAGAACACCAGCTGGGCATTAACAGTTAGACTAATAAATCAGAGCTCTATTGATTAGAGTCAACACTCTGAACAGTTAATACAACAATAGTATAGCAACTGGATGAATAAAGCGTCTATTTAGACATTTTAACCTTCACAACTTGCATCTACCAACTTAAAACACATTCTTAGACCTTCTCACATTCATAACTTGTATTTGCCAACTTGGAAAAAAACCAACATTCTTAACTTGCATGTATCAACCTTAAAACACCTTCCTAGACCCTCTAACATTCACAAAACACCTTCTTGGGTCTTCTAATGTTCATAAAATGTCTTTTTGGAGGCTTTAAGACATAGGTGAAATTTCTGTAAGTAGCCACTGTCCTTTAGCTAAAAGAATGGGGAAAGTCTGGTAGCAAAGTAGACTGTATCTAGACCTGACAGTTAAAAGTTTGGTCTCCTGTGTATAAAGAGGCCTGGGAAGGTATCTAAAGCCTCCCATGATAGGAGTTGGCCATGTGACTGTGTAGCCCAAGTATGAGGTTAAAACAGACCTGCATTACCCTGGGTTTGGCAAGGCTGCTGGATCTAAGAGCCATCTGTAGTCCACCAGGTCAAGGAACTTGGAGGCTCAAAGTGTCTAAAGTGTGCTTTGTTGAACCTCCAATGGCTGGGCACAGAGGACAAGCCTACATGTGAGCATTTTGACATCCATAGGCCAATTTGCTCACAAGTAAGGCTGTGGGAGCAGTGTCTCCATTTTGACTGCCACTGAAACAGGCAGAACTGGCTCAGGCTGGACCCTGGGGGAGGGGGGAAAGGGACATTGCAGACCTGTATTTTCTTCCATCTGGGGTAGTGGCTAAGGCCTGGGGCATACTCATTGCTGTAGCTGAGCCTGTGGGGAAGGCTCCTTTGAGGTTTTAAAAGATTTTAAAACTACTTTTACCAGTTCCTTCCTATGTTGTGGTTTCGTCCTCAGCCTTTCAGTTAAGATGGCAGTGAGACCACAGTCTATCTTGAGTATTTAGATAGAAAAACTTTGTTTATAGTTTGAAGCTATGTATAACACAGTCCATAAAAGAGCAGAAGAGTTTGTATGATCAATAACAACATATTTAGGAAATAAGGCTAAATATATTTGTAAGGCAATGATTTAAGTTTTAGCATGGTAAACAAATGATTTTTAGTACAACGGAACATTGTAGACATTTTAAAAACTGTATCAAACTCACTAGCCAGGAAGCCTGTGGCTGAATCCAGGGTAGCCGGTGACAGGAAGAACAGCATTTATTTACTTGTCTAGGAATTAGCAAAGACATAAATTAGAACTTAACTCACACTGGCAATTCCACTGGACCTGATAAAATACCTGAAAATGTGTCCACTTCTTCCCTTCATCTCTTCCTTCTAGCCCTCTTCTTCAAGTAGGGGTCTAGACTCACATCACCAGTTCCACCAGGGTGCATTTCCTGAGAAAAAGTCCTGAGTGCCTCCCCCCAGAATCCTAAACATGGACTTGGAAAGTCATCTAACTTCATACAAGTTCTGCTCCTGAGCTTAGAACCCTCACTTAAATCAAGCCAGGTCTACTACTGGTCCAGCATTCTCACATCAACTCTGCATTACTCAGAAACTAAACCCTCAGCCCCACATTGCTGGCCAATCACATCACAAGGTGGGATAACAAGAAACAGAGCACCCAATACCCACGCAACTAAGCATAGACAAGATTTCCTCACCAAGAAATACTACTGATGACCTAATTCCATATGTATAGGTCCCATCATAAATATACAACACAAATAATCAAAGCAGTAATTCTCTGCCAAAAGTTAGTATTCACGTAGTAATATCTGTAAAAAAGCAACTTAGATGATATATAAAGTGATTGTTCACAATATCAATAATTAATATCATCAAGAAACTCAGAAGATATGACTAAGTGCCACAATGAAGACTGAAAAAATACAAACAGTTGAATGAAAGAATGAAAACATATATTAAAATATAATTTAATAAATCTCTGAAAGAATTCAAAAGAAAATAAAATGTGAAAAGAAATTCAGGGGCTGGAGAAATGGCTCAGAGATTAAAAGCATTCAGTGCTCAGAGGTCCTGAGTTCAATTCTCAGCAACCACATGGTGGCTCACAACCATCTGTAATGTGATCTGATGCCCTCTTCTGGCATGCAGGTGTACAAGCAGGCAGTACACTATATACATAATAAATAAATTTTTTAATGAAAATTCAGAAATTCAAACAAGAAATTCAGAGGAAGAGAGAATATTAGATCTTGAAGACAAGATAAAAGAATTGGATCACTCAGTCAATCAAAATGTCAACTCAATAAAGAAAAAAGGAAAAGAACATGAAGGAACTCTGCAATACTATCAATAAACCCACAATCATGGGGGTAGAAAAAAGAGAAGAGACCCAAGTCAAAAGCACAGAAAATAGCCTCAATAAAAATCATAGGAGAAAACTAAACTAATGAAAGAGATGACTGCCAATGTCCAAGAAGCGAACAGAACACCAAATAGGACTTAAAAATGAACTTTTCGCGTCCAATAGTCAAAACACTAAATGTATAGAATAAAGATGTTGAAAAGTGATAAGAGGGAAAGATCAAGTTGAATAAAAAGGCATGCCCATCAAAGTGACAACTGATTTTTCAGTAGAGACTTTAAAAACTGGAAGGACTAACCAATAGCCTACAAGTTATATAAAACTACAGATGCCAGTCCAGATGACTATACCCCGTGAAATTCTCAGTCATACTTAAAGGGAGAAGGAAGCTTTTAACAATAAAAACAAATTGATTTGAGAAATTCATAACCACTAAATCAGCTCTACAGAAGATACTGGAATGAATGTGTTATGAATTGAAGTTTAACATACCTAAAAAGGTACAAGAACAAATAAATAATTTTATAATGTTGACAAGAGATCTAATAAGCCACCACAAATATAACAAAATGACAGTAGTTAATGTGTATTTTTAAATGATCACCCTGAATGTGAATGGTCTTAATGGCCCCCAAAAGAGACACAGACCAAGAGATTGTATCAGAAAACCAGACTCATCTTCCTCCTATCTCCAAAAAACACATCTCCCAAACAAAAGTAGATACCTCAGGATAAAAAGATCTGAAAAATATTCCAAGCAAATGTAACTAATAACAAACAAGTGTGATAATTCTAATCTGACAAAATAGACCTCGAACAAAAACTAACCCTTCTTATTAAGGGAAATCTCTAACAATAGGATATTATAATATTAAACATATATACAGCAAACATAGAAGCATCCAATTTCATGAAACAAACACTGTTCACTTTAAAACTACAGATTAATGCCAATACACTGATGGTGGATGATTTCAAAACCTCACTTTCATCACCACACAGGTCATATGGAAAAAATAAATAGAGAAACTCTGGAATTAAGTGGCATTGTAAATCAAATGAACCTAACAGCAGGTATTTAAAGAACATGCTATTCAAACACTAAAGAATACACATCAGTCTCAGAAGCCCTGAAACTCTCTCTCTCTCTCTCTCTCTCTCTCTCTCTCCCTCCCTCCCTCCCTCCCTCCCTCCCTCCCTCCCTCTCCAAAATAAACCACATTTTAAAACACAAAGTAAGTCTCAATAAATAGAGGAAAATAGAAATCACATCCTGCATTTTTGTGATCCCCCCATATCAACAACAATGGAAACTGCAGAGAGTGTACAGGTCATTGAAGCTAAACAATACATTAATATATCAAAGTTTGGTGAAGGAAAAAATCAAGAAAGAACATTTTAAACTCCTAGAACTGAATGAAAATGAAAACACAAACATAGAAAAACAAGTTAATCAACACCCCCAAACAGAAGAGAGGAAGAGATGATCAAAATAAGGGCTGAAAATAATGGAACAGAAATGGTAAAAACAATACAAAGAATAAATGAAATGAAGCATCCCGTTTGAAAAGCTCAGCAAACCTCTAATCAAACTAAGGAAGAGAAGTAGACAGAGAGGATCCAAACTGATAAAATGAGGGATGAAAGGGGAAACATTACAAGAGACACTGAGAAAATTCAGAAAATCATAAGAACATGCTTTTAAAATCTATATTCCAAAGGAATGGAACATCACAAAGAAATTGATGATTTTTACATATATGTGACCTTGTAAAGTCCAATATAAATTAGTTAACTTAAGGAGACTCATAACATCCAGTGAGGTAGAAGCAATAAGCAAAAATCTCCCAATTATCAAAGTCCCAGGGCTAGAGGGATTTAGTGCAGAAGTCTACTGCACTTTAAGAAAAAACTAACACCTACATGCCTCAAACAATTCTACAAAATAGAAAAGGAAAGAACACCTCCAAATTCCTTTTATGAATTAACCTTTTATTTATTACTCTGACAGTAAAACATAAGACCTAACAAAAAAGAGAACATAGACACAAACATTCTCATCAAATAGTTACAAACTGAATTCAAGAGTACATAAAAAATTATTTACCATGATCAAATCAGTTTCACTCCAGAGATGCAAATCAATGTACATAAATCAAGAGACAGAATAAAGGAAAGAAGCCACACGGTAACATTATTGGATGTGGAAAAGGCTGTTGACACAATCTAATATCCATCTAATATCCATTCATGATAAAAGTTCTGGTGATAAAAGGATACAAGGGTCATATCTCAACACAATAAAGACTATATATATATATATGAACCTACTGATCGACATCATTCTAAATGGAGAAAAACTAAAGCTTTTCTGCTAAAAGCAGTGACAGGATAAGGATATCCACTCTCTTGCGGCCTACTGTCCAATGTGGTACTTTAAACCTTAGATAGAGCAATAAGATAAGTGAAAGAGATAAAAGGAATACAAATAGAAAATGAAGACATGAAAGTTTCTTTATTTGCAGATAATATAATTCTAGATATAAAGGCCCCCACCAGAAAACTGTTATAGCTGATCAAAGTAGCAAGATATGAAGTTAAACACACACACGCACACGCGCACACACACATACACACGTGTGTGCACACACACACATGACAAGCACACCAAGAAAGAAATGAGGGAAACAATGTCATTCATAATAACAAAAAAAAAAAAAACAAGAAAGTGAAAGACTTGTACAATGAGAACTTTAAACTGAAATCTTAAAAAAAAATTGTAGAAGGTATCAAAAGATACAAGGAACTTCCTTGCTCACTAATTGTTAGGTTTAACATTATAAAAATAACTGTACTGGGGATCGAAGATGGCAGTGAGCAGTGTAGACACTGTTTGGAAGCTCCAGGGAATTGCACAGATTTCTGAGCCAGGAACACCAAGGTCCCCCCACCACATCAACAGGAGTGCTCCATGGTTCAGAGGGACCAGGGTACTGAGGACCTGCGTATCCCTGCGCACAGGAGGAGAGCGGATTTTCTCGGATCGGAGCAGCAGCAGCAGCAGAGGCAGGAGCAGCGGTGGCGGCACCAGCGGCACCAGCAGCAGCAGCAGCAGCAGCAGCACTGGCTGAGGTTTGCAGCTCAGAGCCTTCCGGTGGAGGCAATTGATGTGGTGGCTGGCAGGAGTTCCTGCGGGAGAGAGGACTCTGGACAGGATTTGGGTCACGTGGTGCCTTGTGACCCAAACTGGACTCGGCGGACAGTTCAGCCCCAGAGTCCCAGGTTCAGCTCAGTGCACAGGGCTGTGAAGACGCTGGTTCAGCACAGCAAGCAAGTCTGCCCGAGGCACCAGCTCAGCTCAGCCGCAGCTCCACTGCTGT
Organism: Acomys percivali; assembly: GCA_907169655.1. NCBI lineage: Eukaryota > Metazoa > Chordata > Mammalia > Rodentia > Muridae > Acomys > Acomys percivali. The sequence goes on along the minus strand of OU015743.1, from coordinate 60,163,470 downwards.
GACCCAGGCTGGGCGGAGCACTCAGTTCCACAGGAGGTGATAGCTCACCTCAGCAGCAGTTCTCCTGCTGTGATGCAGGCTGGGAGGAGTGTTCAATTCCACACTAGGCACCAGCTCAGCGCAGCCGCAGTTCTCCTGCTGTGATGCAGGCTGGGTGGAGCGCTCAGTTCCACTGGACGCAATAGCTCACATCAAAGAGCAGTTCTGCCCAAGACACTAGCTCAGCTCAGTGGGCAGTTCTGGGGTGCTGATGCAGGCTGAGGTCAGCACACAGATTCAGCCCAGAGGCACTAGCTGGACTTGCCTGGAAGATTGGGCCTAGAGACTCTAGTTGAGCTCTGTGCACAGGCTCGGCGGCCCTAAGACTCTGGCTGGACTATCCACGCAGTATAGGCCTGGAGTCCCTGGCTGAATTCAGCATGCAGTGTGGGTCCAGAGTCCCTGGCTAAGCTCGGTGCACAATTCCGCCACGGAGACTCAGGTGGAGCTAGGCGGGCAGTTTGGAGCCAGAGTCCCTAACTGTGCTTGGCAGACAGATTGGGACCAGTACCTCTAGCAGAGCTTTTGGCACAGTCCCAGCTCTAAGACCCTGGTTGGACACAGTGTGCAGTTTGAATCCAGAATTCTTGGCTGAGGTTGGAGGAAGGTTCAGGCCCTGAGTCAATAACTGACCACAACACGCACTTTGTGCCAAAAGCCCCTACCTGAGCTTGGTGCACAGTCCCAGCCCAAAAATTCTGATGGAACTCTGTGTGCATTTGGGCCCAGAATCCCTAGCTAAGCTCAGCAGACGGTTCAGGCCCTGAGAATATAGCTGAGCTCGGAGCGTGGTTCAGGCCCAGTGTCCCTGGCTGGACTCGACAGGAAACTCAGAAGGCTGTGGATACCTTGGCCTGACCCAACGCTCATTAAGAGACCAGAACAATTGTAGGACCCACAGCACAGGGGAGCTGAGGATCACTGATTGTGAGAGTCCAAAACGACAGGGCTAACCTCCTGCCATCCACACCAGTGAAGTATCAGAGCTTCCAGCCTACAGAAATAGTGAGAAAACAAGTGAATCTATCATCAGACTCCATCCATCCAACTCTGGAAGCTACACAACAAAAACAATAACAGCAAAATGTCTAAAGGACAACGTAAAAGCATACGCAAAAAAAACCCAAAATAATATGGGGTCTCCAGTTTCCAGCTATCCCAAAGAAAACAAAACAGAGAACTCAAATACAACGGAAATACAAGAAAATGACCTCAAATCCTTAGTAATGAGGATATTAATGGAAGAAACAAATAAAATTAGTAATCAAATTCAGGAAGATGCAGCCAAACAGGTGAGAGACATAAAAGAAGCACATAGAGTGGAACTGGTAAAATTTCAGGAAAATGCAAACAACCAGATAAAAGAAATCAAGACAACGGTTCAAGCTCTGAAGACCTATAAAGAGGCAATGGAAAAACTCAGGAATATACAAACAATCAGATGAAAGAAATGAAAAAATCAGTTCAAGATCTGAAGATGAAAATGGATTCAATGATAAACACACAGACAGAAGAAAAACGAGAACGTGAGACCTCAGAGAAGAAGGCAAGCAACACAGAGGTGAGCTTTGATAACAGAATCCAAGAGATGGAGGAACGAATCTCAAGTCTAGAAGATACAATCACAGATTTTGAAGCAACCATTAAAGAAAATGCCAAATCTGGAAAACTCCTGACACAAAACACCCAAGAAATTAAGGATACCATGAAAAGAGGAAATCTGAAGATAATAGGCATTGAAGAAAGAGAAGATAACAGACTCCAAGGCCCAGAAACTATTCTCAAAAAAAAATCATAGAATAAAATTTCACCAATCTAAAGAAAGAGATGCCTATAAACATACGAGAGGCCTACAAAACACCAAATAGAATTGACCAGAAAAGAAAAACTGCCTGTCACATAATAATCAAAACACAAAACATACAGAACAAAGAAAAAATATAAAAAGCTGCAAGGGAAAAGGGTCAAATAACATTTAATGGCAAACCTATCAAAATTACACCCGACTTCTCAGCAGAGACCATAAAAGCCAGAAGAGCCTGGACAGAGATCCTGCGAACCCTAAGAGACCACAGATGCCAGGCCAAATTACTTTACCCAGCAAAACTATCAATAACCATCGGTGGAGAAAACAAAATATTCCATAACAAAAACAAATTCAAACAATACCTACCCACAAATCCAGCTTTACAGAAGGTACTAGAAGGAAAACTCCATCCCAAAGTGTCAACCTACAACCAAAACTACTCAGGAAATAGATAACTATACCATGGCAAAAACACAACTAAACAAACGCTCTATTGGAAACAACATCAAAATTAAGACTCTGAGCAGTCGCTGGTCATTAATACCTCTCAACATCAATGGTCTTAATTCTCCAAAGAAAAGACACAGACTAACTGAATGGGTGCATAAAAAAGATCCAACATTCTTCTGCATTCAAGAAATACATCTCACCCATAATGATAGGAATTACCTCAAGGTAAAAGGTTGGAAAAAATATTCCAAGCAAATGGTCACAAGAAGCAAACAGGCGTAGCCATTTTAATATCGAACAAAATAGACTTTCAACCAAAATTAATCAAAAGGGATGAGGAGGGACACTTCATACTCATCAAGGGTAAAGTCAACCAAGATGACATCACAATTCTGAACATCTATGCTCCCAATACAAGGGCACCCACATTTGTAAAAGATCTGCTAAAAAAGCTTAAACCACACATCAATCCACACACAATAATAGTGGAAGACTTCAACACCCCACTCTCAATGAAGGATAAGTCATTGAAAGAAAACTAAACTGAGAAATAACATCATTAACCAATGCCATGTGTCAAATGGATCTAACAGATATCTATAGAACCTTTCACTCAAACAAGAGAGAATATACCTTCTTCTCTGCACCCCAAAGACCCTTCTCCAAAATTGATCACATCGTGTGTCTCAAAGCAAGCCTCAACAGATACAAGAGGATTGAAATAATGCTTTGTATCTTATCAGATCACCATGCTCTTAGGCTGCAATTCAACAACAACAGAAATAACAAAAAGCCTACACGTACGTGGAAACTAAACAACTCTCTGCTAAATGATACCTGGGTCAGAGAAGAAATAAAGAAAGAAATCAAAGAGTTTCTGAAATTCAATGAAAATGAAGGATCAATGTACCCAAATTTGTGGGATACATTGAAAGCAGTGCTAAGAGGAAAATTCATAGCACTAAGTGTCTTTAAAAAGAAATTGGAAACATCGCACATAAGCACCTTAATGACACAACTGGAAGCCCTAGAAAAAAAAGAAGCAGAAACCCCCAAAAGGAGTAGATGTCTGGAAATAATCAAACTCAGGGCTGAAATTAACAAATTAGAAACTAAGAAAACAGTCCAAAGAATCAACAAAACCAAGAGCTGGTTCTTTGAGAAAATCAACAAGATAGACAGACCGTTAGCCAAACCAACTAAAAGGCAGAGAGACAGTATTGAAATCAACAAAATCAGAAATGAAAAGGGAGACATAATAACAGACACTGAAGAAATACAAAGAATCGTAAGATCCTACTTTGAAGGCATATATGCCACAAAATTTGAAAATCTAAGGGAAATGGACGATTTTCTTGATCAATTTCACTTGCCAAAGTTGAGTGAAGAACAGACAAACAAGCTAAATAGTCCCATTTCCCCTACAGAAATAGAAGCAATCATTGATAGTCTCCCAAGCAAAAAAAGCCCAGGGCCAGATGGTTTCAGTGCAGAATTCTACCAGACCTTCAAGGGCGAGCTAATACCGATACTCTTTAAGCTACTCCAAAAGATAGAAATGGATGGAACATCACCATATTCATTCTATGAGGCCATAGTCACATTGATACCTAAACCTCACAAAGACTCAACAAAGAAACAGAATTTCGACCAATTTCTCCTATGAACATCGATGCAAAAATACTAAATAAAATACTTGCAAAACGAATATAAGAACACATCAAAGATATCATTCATCATGACCAAGTAGGCTTCATTCCAGGCATGCAGGGATGGTTTAATATATGGAAATCCATCAATATAATCCACCATACAAACAAACTGAAAATAAAAAACCACATGATCATCTCTTTAAATGCAGAGAAAGCATTTGATAAAATCTAACACCCATTCATGTTTAAAGTTTTAGAAAGATCGGGGATACAAGGCACTTTCCTCAACATGATGAAGGCTATATACAGCAAGCCAATACCAAAATCAAAGTAAATGGTGAGATACTCAAGGAAATTCGTCTAAAATCAGGAACAAGGCAAGGCTACCCTCTCTCTCCATATCTCTTCAATATAGTACTCAAAGTTCTAACCAGAGCAATAAGACAACAAAAGGAGATCAAGGGTATCCAAATGGGAAAGGAGGAAGTCAAACTATCCCTATGTGCAAATGATATGATAGTGTACATAAGTGACCCTCAAAATTCCACCAGAGAACTCCTACAACTGATAAACACCTTCAGCAAATTGGCTGGATACAAAATTAACTCAAAAAAGTCTGTAGCCTTCCTATACACAAATGACAAGCTTGCAGAGGAAGAAATTAGGAAAGCTACACCCTTCACATTAGCCCCAAGCAATATAAAATATTTAGGAGTTACTCTAACTAAGCAAGTGAAGGACTTGTTTAAAAAAAATTTCAAAGCTCTGAAGAAAGAGATGAAGATGACATGAGAAAATGGAATGATCTTCTTTGCTCATGGGTCGGGAGAATTAACATAGTAAAAATGGCCACCCTACCAAAAGAAATCTACAGATTTAATGCAATCCCAATCAAAATACCTACACAATTTTTTAAAGACATTGAAAGTTCAATTCTGAACTTCATATGGAAAAACAAAAAATCCAAAATAGCTAAAACAATCTTGTACAATAAAAGGTGCTCTGGAGGAATCTCCATACCTGACCTCAAACTGTACTATAAAGCAATAGTAATTAAAACAGCATGGTACTGGCACAGCAACAGGCTGGTTGTTCAGTGGAGTCGAATCGAAGACCCAGATATGAATCCACACACATATGGTCACTTGATTTTTGACAAAGAAGCCAAATCCATTCAATGGAAAAAGGATAGCATCTTCAACAAATGGTGCTGGTCTAACCGGAGGTCTACGTGTAAAAAAAAAAATGCAACTGGACCCATATTTATCACCTTGCACAAAACTCAAATCCAAGTGGATTAAAGACCTCAATATAAAACCAGAGACACTAAGTCAGTTAGAAGAAAAAGTGGGGAAGAGCCTGGAACATATTGGCACAGGAGACAACTTCCTGAACAGAACACCAACAGTCCTGGCCTTAATGTCAACAATTAATAAATAGGACCTCATGAAGCTGAGAAGCTTCTGTAAGGCTGGAGACACTGTCAAGAGAACAAAGCGACAGCCTACAGACTGGGAAAAGATCTTCACCAACCCTACATCTGACAAAGGTCTAATATCCAAAATATATAAAGAACTCAAGAAATTAAATACCACCAAACCAAATAACCCAATTGAGAAATGGGGCTTGGAACTAAA
>OU015743.1:60132202-60149696 GCA_907169655.1 Acomys percivali | reverse complement strand
TGGAGCAGTGTGCCCAGCTGCCCCAAGCTCCCACTTCCAAGACTCTTCTGCTCTTCTGTCTCAGCAGACCACTCTGGAACTGTAAGCTGGAGGAAACCCTTCCTCAAAATGCCTTTTGTCAAATAGTTGGTCTAAGCAACAAGAAAAGTAACTGCCATGTTTAGGAACTAGCTTAGTGAAATGTGTACGTCACTCATGTCACCTCATAAGAGACTATAATGCCATCAGTGCCAGTGTTTTGGGAAGGCAGGGCTCAACAGTTCCCAGAAGCTCCATCCTTGAACAGTACCTGTATATTTGTTGTCTTTATCTAGTGCTAGTGAAAGGCATTTGACTAGGAAACACTGTAAGCTTAGTAGTCTCTCTCTCTCCCTCTCTCTCTCTCTCTCTCTCTCTCTCTCTCTCTCTCTCTCTCTCTCAGAGAGATAATTTCAAGTATCATTCCTCAGGCCTCTTCTACTTTCTGAGGCAGGGCCCCTCATTGGCCTGGAACTTTTCCCAAGCAGACTGCCCTACCTCTCCAGAACTCCAGGAATCCAATTGTCTCTCCTCCCATCCTCTTCCCATCCTCCCATCCTCCCATCCTCCCATCCTTGTGACTGCAAACATGCATCTCCCCTCTGCTGTGATTACAAATATGTACCTTCCCATTCATGTAACTGAAAATGTGTATCTCCCACTGCTGTGACTGCAAGCATGCATTACCATACCCAGTTTTTTTTAATTGTGTGGTGACAATGGCACACTGCCACAGAACAGGTACAGATGAGAGGAAATAATAGCAGAAGTCATTTCTCTCCTTCAGTCTTCTGGGCTTTGCAAGCAAGCGCCTTTATCTGTATAGCCACATCACCCACCCTGCTTTTCTTTCTTTTTTTTTTTTCTGAAAGATTTATTTTTTATTATCTATACAGTGCTCTACTTGCACGTACTCCTGCAAGCCAGAAGAGGGCGCCATATCACATTACAGATGGTTATGAGCCACCATGTGGTTGCTGGGAATTGAACTCACCATCTCTCCAGCTCCCTGCTTGGCTTTTCAAATGTAAATTCTGGGGATTCAGACTCAAGTCCTTGTTTTGACAAAGCTAAGACTTTACTCCCCAACCCTAGATTATCTTTGGTTGACAAGTATTTCATACAACCTTAAATAATGATTTAGAAGTAGGTTTTTAAGTAAATGTTTCATTTTCCTTTTGGCAATCCGACCACCCAGAGGCATGCACTATTGAGGACTTTGAATCCATTCTTTGATTATTTCTGATCTTGTTTTACTGTTAACATAAAAACACATTGCATGACACAGAAATATGCAAAACCAAAACAAAATAGGCCTAACGACTACCTTCAATTAGCCATAGAACAAACGTCAAGGCACTGAAGTCTTTGTCCACCAGTCAATTTATTCTTGCTTCAGGGGTCTCTTCTCTGAGTGTTGTAGTGAGGCTTGAAGTTAATATGGATTGCTTTTTGTATTGGGGGAAAATATATAAGTAGTTGGTGCTTTATCTTATGGCTATTTGGAGTTTGAAAGTGAAATTTCTTCAACTATCATGTAGGGTGAAATAGCTCCTTGAGAAGCAGTGTGCAGGCAGTTAATATAGAGAATTTAATTTGTTTGCTTCTTGTGCGTTTTGCCATTGAGCTTTCTGTGGGAAAACCCTCCCTAAAAACACACTTTATTGGCTCTAATTAAGAATGTATCCAGTAGTGTTCTCTCAGGCTTTGGATGCCTGCTGGCTTAATTTTTAAGCTTCTCCATTCTCAATAAAACTGCTGAATTGAATTTAAAAGTCTATTCCTACAGAATTACCCCTCAGTGTGCACACCACTCACTTCTGCAGCAAAGATTAAAATACTATTTACTACACACAGCAGACATTGTTTCTTGGAAATGAATGGAAAATAAGTCTATAGTTTAGCAATAATTCTGAAATGGAAGGTTGTTTCAAACATATGCTTTGTTTACTGCTTTATTTTTACACAGAGCTAAGATAGATATTGATGTTAGAGCTAGAAATTTTAAGAAAATAGTTGTTTAAGGATCAGAAAACAAATTTGTATCCTTTATTTTCTGAATAGAAAAGTTATTATTTATTCATTGCCAAGGTGCATACAGCTGCCCTTAGAATGTTCTCACTAAACATGCCTGCTTAATTCCTTTGATATTGCGAGCTTTCTTCCTGTACTGTTTTTTTATTTCAAAGTGGAGAGAGTTGCCATTACCATCACAAGGTATTGTACTGACCTGATTATATTTTTCCTAAAATCAGAACAAAATATTTGTATTTAAAACAATGCCTTTTCAAACTATTGCACTAACCAAGGACAATACAATAGTAAACATCAAACCCCTACTCTGATCTACCCAATGGACAGGACATTCTCCACAGTTATGTGGAGAGCGGGGACTGACTTTGACATGAGCTCTGGTGCTCCATATTTGACCACCTCCCCTTGGTGGGGAGGCCTGTGGGGACTCAAAGAAAGAATAAGCAGGCTACCAAGATGAGACTTGATAGCCTATGACCATATAGTGGGGGAGGAGGTCCCCCTCGGTCATAAACCTAGGGGAGGGGAATAGGGTGAAAGTGGGAGGGAGGAGGAATGGGAGGGTACAAGTGATGGGATAACAATTGAGTTGTAATCTGAAGAAATTAATAAAAATTTAAAAAATAAAGTGCTGTAGGAGAAAAAACAAAATAAAATAAAATAATACATTTATTTAATTGCCCACCAAATGCCAATTGTGCCCTACTATGTACCTAAGTACCAAATGCTACCCTATGGGGATATAAGGAGCAAAACTAAACGTAGTCATAAAACAAATTTGTAACACTGCAACATGGTAAAAACCATGTACAGAAAGGCCCAAAAAATCCAGAAGTTAACTATGCTTGGGAGAAACTTGATAGTCTTAGAAAAGGGAAATTTTTTTTTCTTTTTTTAATTTGTATTCCACTTATTATTAATATGCAAATATATGTATGAAATGTGCAGGCACATGTGCTGTGACACATGTGTGGAGATCAGGATAGCTTTGTGAAGTCAGTTCTCCCCTCTCCCTTTCACATGGCTTCCAGGGGTCAACCTGGGTTGTCCGGCTGGATCAAGCATCTATGCCATTGGGCCATATTACTGAGCCCAGGAAGTGTTTCTTACAGCAATATAAGGGGCGAAATAAGGACCAGATGAGTGAAACAGTGGTAGGCATAGCAATGTGAAGATTTCCCAGGGCATCAGGGACAGCGCATGTAAAGGTGCATTTATAAGAGAAGAGAAAACACATGGGGTGAGCAGTGTGAACATTTCAAAGAGAGCCCTTTCCTCTTTCAACCAGGTCAGAATACTTATCGGGTATGATTATGATTAAGACGTAAAGCAATGTCACTTCTCCAAAGTTGCCATCTGAGTCTGAGGCATGGAGAATAAGTAAGCTGTGTGGAGATGGAGTGTGGGGCGGGGGTGGAGGGTGAACTTAAAGAGCGAAGAAAGGAAAAGAAGTTGACTCTTGCAATAATGTAGAGAGAAATCAGTGAGGTCCGATGATAAAAGAGATTAAAGAAAAGAGCGAGTCCTGGTTATAATTTGGAGGTAGGGCCAATGTGATGTGATTGTGGTTCATGAAGGAAGGGCAGAACGAAGCATGATCTCCTGTTTGGAGCCTGGGCCACTGGAGAGAGAGGGAACATAATTTCTTTTATTATTATTATTATTATTAATTTCTTAAATAAAAACTCAGAAAGCCTATAAGTGTGTGGGTATGTGCACAAGAATGCGCACAGGTTCCAGCGGGTCAAAAATAAAGCTTATATTTGGCTGTGGCAAATCTCAGGTGCATTTTATAAATTTGTCATTAGACCAATTGTACATATAACCCCACTTAGTGGAGTGGGTTAAAAAAAAGACTGAGAGAAATGAATCTATGAAGACATAAATGGATGTTTTTCTTTAAAAGCAAGCATGAAGTGAGAATGAGCAAACAGGCCTATTCCTGCCCAAAGCAAGAGTTTCCCTGTTGGCCCACTCAGAACCTCCTTAGGACTGCTCTGTAGTCTGAGGCTTTATCCCTCACATCTTTTATTCCCAGCTTATAATATCAGAACTCTTTCTGGATCTGAGGATCTTCTCATCTAATTTTTCCTTAATTTTTATAGGCATGTCTCACTCATAATTTCTAATGCTTCTAACTGTGTCTTGGCAGCTACTTCAAGGAAGGCATGCAATAGTGCCTGAGGGACAGCCGAGGGGCTGTGGAGCTGGGAGCTCAACGTTCCAGGTTTCTCAGGAACTCACCGAGTTCATAGGCTTTCCTTTGGTTCTCCTAGATACGTCTGCTCAAAGATTTCCTGGTTTACCAAAAGGGATGGTTTTCATACACCAGTTCTGTTACCACAGGGATAAAGTACCTTGTACACCAAATTAGGATTGCCATATTAATAACACAGAAGAAAGTCAGGGAAATGCACTGAAGGTTTATTCCATGCCAGGCATTGTCCCGTCCAGCAGGATCAGTAATTACGGGGTCGCGAGGGGAGCCATACCTGAGGGATGAGACGAGAAAGAGAGAGGCGAGACCAAGTAGAGTTCCTATCAAAGTCTGTTTATTGAATCAAAAGCAAAAGCTTGTATGGGGTGGAGGCAGGAGCTAAGCAGTAGGGGGAGGGCCCGAGAATGCCTCCAGATACCACAGGGGAACATCCTGTGGTTTACCTTGGAACAATTCCTATCTTATCTTAGCTAACTATCTCTTGGAAATTCCCGAGCTAACCTGCTAAACAGCATCTGCAGAGGCTGAAAGGAGGAAGTTATGCAGGGGCTGAAAGGAGGAAGTTCTGCAGAGGCTGAAAGGAGGAAGTTCTGCAGGGGCTGAAAGGAGGAAGTTTAGCCAGTAGATTCTTTTAGCCTTGAATGACCCCGGGCTGGCTCCAAACAGACCATCTCCCACAATAAAGCACAACAGGTGTCTAACTGCTGACCTACGACAAGGTCAGCTTGTTTCTGGTGAATGGCAGACTTCTGGAGAAATAGGAACCTAGGTTCTGACAAGATGGTTGAACATTGGCCATGTAGCCAGTCCCCAACAAGGCATTAGTTTGGGAGCTCTCTTAATTGTTCAGAAGACTTTTCCTTATCATCGGGAGCCACCATTCTGAGATGAAATCAGACCCAGTACTTTTTTTTTTTTTTTTTGGAAATGTCTTCCTGCCTTGCTTATAGCAGCCCCATGTGTAAAGTCAGCGTGGTCACCACCTACCATCTAATATGAATTCTCTGTGCTGTTCTGCTGACTAGACTTCCCCTGCTTCTCTCAGCTGCATCACAATTTTCCTCCCTGAATGGCGCTAACAAAGAGTCTCTCTCTTGCCGTTACATGTTGTGAATGTTTCAAAACTGACAACACACCTCCAGGATGCTTGACCACTTGAAAATTGGCACCTTCATAAAAGGGGCTTCTTGTGTCGCCCACTTCAGGGGTGCCTGTGTGACAGGTATTTCTGCTGCTTTCCCAGTTGGCAGCACAGCCTGAGTGAAAGCAGGTAAACATTAGCCTCTGCCTCACAAGAAACAGTGCCTAGATTATAGACTTCTTCTAACTATTGGATTACGTATTTGACCTTTTTCTGCCCTCTTCTGGCAAGGAGGCTGTTTAAAATCTCAAACATCTGCCCACCCTTTTATTTATCCCCTTAGTGGAAGTCTTAATTAGAAGCAAAATGTCTTTGCATCATAATCACATTTTAGAAGTTAACAGGAGTGCCTAGACCCTACTCGGTGCTAACAAAATGTGTTATAAGTAGCAATTTGCCATCTCCTAGAACACAGACGGAGAACCGGGAAAGGGGAATTGAAGGGATGTCTCACAGCCAGAGAGTCTATCAGGAAATTGTACTCTGGGAGATTTCTGTCCATACAAACAACAAAATAGGAAGGGGAGTGATAATTTGAGTGAGATAAAAGATCGTATAGGAAACCAGCACAAGTTAGTCACAGGGGCTTGTGGGCTACCAGTAGATGCAATAAAAATTGATGATGTAAGACTTGGCCAAGCAGAAATTGGATTTACTGAACTTAAAAATCTACTCAAAGCTCACTGGGACAAATGTTCATGTGTGTGCTCTGTCATAATGTTAAGTGTTTAGTAAATCCACCACTAAACACTTGAAAGTCATTTGTTATGATGCTAGCCATAACACTGCATGAACAGAACAATCATTCATGACCTTTCACCTTGACCTGCCACTCCCAAAAGCATGTGAATGAATTTGGATTTTTATGTCAGCATTAACTACAATGACCAAACATTTTCAACCAATGGAAATTATTTTGGGAGTTACAATACCAACTCAAAAGCTATTATGAAGACTGTTTGCATATAGAAACTGATTTCTATGTTGCATCACACTAAGCAACTCTTTGCATCTTGTCTTCTAAAATTCTATAGATGAGAAATATACTACAAATAAATATTTGACTTTCAGATTAGATAGATGGTAGATTTAGAGGACATCTGTGTTGTCCAGTAAAGGGAAGTCAGTTTAAAAAGGATAGACTCTATAGACTCTATTCCTACAAGAATAAGAACTGAAGAACTACCCAGAAATGCACAAACAGGTTGACTAGATGGCTCAGGGGAGAAATGCACTTGCCTGGTGACCTGAATTTGATCTCCATGATGTACTTGATGAAAGAAGAGAAGTGACTACAAGAAGTTGTCCTCTGATGTGAATACCTGTGTGCCTGGGCATGGTGTCACACGCCTTTAATCTCAACACTCGGGGAGGCAGAGGCAGGCAGATCTCTGAATTAAAGGCCAGCCTGGTCTGCAAAACAAGTCCAGGATGGCTGAGGCTACACAGAGAAACTTTATCTTGAAGAAAACAAAAGTAAGTCCCATACATGTATGTCACTTGCATGCCCAGACACATATACGTGCACACATAATAGATAGATGATAGATAGATAGATAGATAGATAGATAGATAGATAGATAGATAGATAGATAATAGGATTTTTAAAGCAAAAAGAAACTACCCAAAGAAGAGTAGGAAATTATGCAAAAAGTAAGGATAGATAACACAGAAAATGGAAACAAGCCAGGGTAAGATACACAAAATCTTCCAGGGAAAAGCAGACCAATTTGTACCCAGTCATACTGTGCTGCTCGTGACCCACTCAAGTAAACAATAGCTGTTAGGGATGTGTAGATAAAGAAAAACAGGCCAAGCTGTGGAGAAACTACCGGGGTGAACACAAGGTGAGCAGAGAAACAGCCAGAGAGGCGCTGTGAAGCACACAGTGGCTACAATGTGCAGGTGTCTGAAGCTGAGATTCTCTCAGAATATCATGGCATGAATAGCTAAGAAGTGTGTGGAGGCACCAGCAACAGACAGCACAGAATACGAGAAGTGTGCAAAGGCAGACGCAGCATAGAATGCTTTTCATGCCCCTCAGGCTCATCACTGAAAGCCATGTGGAGAAAGTGGGTACTTTCAGACTGTGGGATTCATGCCTAAAATGGAATCCCACCAAGACTCCCCTGTGAGCACAGAGGACATGCTGATCTAACTAACTTGAGTTATTAGACCAGTGTCCACACTCAACCTCAACCAGCTACAGAAAATGATCAAACCAGTGGGGGAAGTTCTGTTCATCTCAACGAGGAAGACTGCCCTTCTCCTGTCTGTACCTATCCTACAATGGCCTCAGTAACATTTCTCTGACCTTTAATCCACATTTCTATTTTCTCTACCACCGTTCTCTTCTCTTTTTACTTTTTAATTATCAATACCCTTGGCTCTAAAATACTATAAACTACATTTCCACAGTCAATGCCTAGTACTGCCATGCCAAACTTTAGTAGGTATACAACAGAAGTGAGTACATAACTTCTACTGTACATTAACTCTGGGATTTCCTTCAGATCGTTGTGTCTGTTACTGTTGTCAGCTTCCCCCACAAACAATAGAAAGCATAAACCTAAGCCATGACAACTCATCAGGGATACACACTGAAATAAAAAGAAATAAATGGGGGAAGGAATGACAACCGGAAGACACTTTCCTCCCAACAGACATTCAAAACACAACAAAGAAACCTGGGGGAAAATATGAGGAAGCAAGTATTACATTTCCATAGCTCCTGACTCCACAAAACCAAAGACCAAAGACTAGGAATAGATGAAAGGCCAGGAAAAGATTTTATAATTCTACTATCTTAACAAAAGAAAGCTGTGTGTGTGTCCCATGCATATGTAAGTACCTATAGAGGCCAGGAAAGGGTATCACATCCCTTGGACCTAGACTTATAGACATTTGTGTGCCACTGGATATTGGTGCTGGAACCTGAACTTAATTCCTCTGAGAGAGCAAGAGGTGCTCTAAACCATTGAGCCATCTCTCCAGTCCCTCACAATTCTACTTCTAAAATTTCTAAGTGATCCTGTACAAAATAGATATTAATTAAACAAGGAAATCAATTCAGACCTAGATAAGAAAGTTAGCTATGTAGATAGGGCATGCAGAATTTTTAGGACAAATTTGAAATAGAGAGGAAAACTCAAGCAAGAAAATTGATATTCTGAAAAAATAACCAAATAGAAGTTCTAGTTCTAGGGGAAAAAAGAATAAGTCAGATTTTAAAACACAGGACATCAGGGATTGATGGCAAGGTTGAAGCAACAAGACATTTACACTTATATGATCAAATCATCCTAGAATATAGGACATATTTCAGAGACCAAACTTAAGAATTCCCACATGCATGATAAAATCTAACAGGCAACTTATTCTATAAAATTATCATGGAAAACTCCCAAATAAAGACAGGGGGCATCTAAGCACAAGAATCATTTAAATCCAAAATGGACAGGACCAGAGAAGAAACTCTGCATCACTAATAGATCAGAATCACAGCAGATGTCTTATCAGTGACACTCAAAGCCAGGAAAGCATGGAACATCATTTCTAGCTCTGAAGTAAATGCCAATCAAGACTTCTATACCCAGCTAAGCTATCCTTTTTATGTGATGGCAAAATAAGAACATTTTAAGACAAGCACATACTAAAGCAATCCATACAACCAAGCCAGCACTGCAGAAAATACTTAAAAGGATACTGCATAAATGTGTAAGGAACATAGAAGCTAACAGTTTCTATTCCTCTATCTCATTAAAAAGGAAAGTTAGGAAAGAGTTTACCATGCCCAACATAATAAGTGAGGACAGATGGACTACTAATAAAAAAAGAAAAGAGTTAAGAAAAATTCAAGCAACCAAAACCAACACCACCAAAATCATAGATTAGCAAACCTCACTCCATAATGACCTAATTTTTTATATTAATTTATTTATCATGTACAGGGGTCACAGGAACATGTGTGGAAATTAGTTATTTCCTTCCACCATGTGTTCCAGGGATTGAACTCAAAAGATTAAGCATCTGTACTTTCTGAGTCACCCCATCAGTCCTTGATAATAGCTTTAAACTATAATTTCCTCAAACTATCTCTTAAAAGACCAGCTAAGATACAACTAGTTGTTGTCCCAAAGAAACAGATCTAATTCCTAATACGCATATAAGTCAACCTACCAAGCAAATGGAAACTGGAGAAAAAAACTGGCCCCTGATTAAAAAAATTTTTTTCAAACCACAGCTATGATGTTTTGTGTTGGTCGTAAGCCTGACACACCTAGAAAGAGGAAAACTCAGCTGATGAACTGCCCCTATAAGACTGGCCTAAGGACTTGTCTGTGGTGCTTTTTCTTCATTGCATTGGTGTCAGAGGACCCAGCTCACTGTGAGCTGCTCTTCCCCCGGAAGTGGGCCTGAGCTGTTTAAAGAAGCTAGCTAAGCAGGCCAATAAGCAGCATCCCTCCATGGCTTTTGCTTCAGACTCCTGCCTTGAGTGTCTTGGCTTCCCTTGATGATGGACTGTCATGTGTCACATGAAATAAACCCTTTAGTCGGTATTTTTTCACAGTGATAGAGAAGCGTCTAGAGCAGCAACCAAACCAAAAAGTATAAAAATGCCACTATCTATTAACAAAAGGAACAATTCATCGAAAAGATGTAACAATTGTAGATATACATGTGCCAAATATTGGGGCTTGTAAGTTCATAAAACAAATCCTGGAGTCTAAAGAGATGGCTCAGTCAATAAAACACTTGCTATACAAGCATGAAGGCATGAGTTTGAGCCCCAGGACTCATAAAACAGCCAAGCACAGTAGCTTGCTCTTGTAATCTCAGCACTCGGGGGGACTGAGATGGGCAGATGCCACGGGCTTGATGGCCAAATAGGCCAGCCTAAACAGTGATCAAATCTTGTCTGAAAAAGAGAAATTATACCCAAGGTTGTCCCTAGCAACCACACAGATGTGTACACAAATCCGAGTGTACCAGTACATGTGTGCACAGGCATATCCAAGAATGTACACACAAAACTAATGAATTCAAAATAGGTTGTATAAGGTCCACTAGTTTCCTCTGCAGTAATAGTGACTTTAAGACCATCCTTATTCTTAGGTAGACCATGCAAACTAAAACCCAGCAAAGAAAGTTCAGAGCTCCATTACTCCACAGATAGTAGTAGTTACCAGATATCTACAGAATAGTCCTCTAATGGATACAAAATGGACATTCTCAACAGCCCAGGAAACCGTCTTTAAAACTGATCACACTGTGGGCTATTTGTTAGCCAAGTTTTAACAAACAAAAGAATGACAATAATTCTTTGTCTCTTATAAGATCATGGTGAAACCCAGATTGTGTGTGCGTGTGTGCTTAAACAGGAAAGAGAACCAGAGGAGGAGGGAGGCATCTAGGGAAGGCTAATATGAGAGGATAATGATAAACAGATGACAGAAAAGCAGAAAGTGGAACTATGAAGAGAGAAAGAGGACCATTAGGAAGGAAAGGATAGTGGAGGAGGGGCAAATAAGAACAAAGTATGCATAAAACCGCCATAAGAAAACTCATTGTTTTGTATGCTCACCCTTGGTTGTCGAGAGGAGACTACAAAATCTTCACACGAGGGTACTTAACAAGTGAATTTTTAGAAGAATACCAAGTGGAAATTTCTGATCCTAACTTAATAAGAATTGAAGGAAGATTAGTGTGTCATCACCCCGAACATGACAGCTGTGGTGTCTTTAGGAATTTAGATTGTCAGGTAAGGGTGCCAAAAGACTCAAACAAGTAACTCTGAACATCTCATTTACTAAATCAAGAACATGTAACATCGTATGTTTCAAAGATGTGAAAGTAAGTATGCACTCTAAACTACAATTTTCTTTCCTTTTGTAAGTTGATGTTTTTTCACACAATCAAGAAAGCCCATAATTTCAGCTCAAAGCAAGGAGATACAATTTTAAAATATTAGCAATATAAAAACTCCAAAGGGCGTGTAGAATATGGCTGAGTGAATTATACCAAAGCAATGCTTTGCAAAATGTTCTTTCATGGAACACTGTAAGATGTCCTATTGCAAAAAGAAAAGAAGATACACAGTCAGGGGCCTGAGCAGTTCGTATTTATTGTCTTCATAGAGATTCACATTTGCATTGCTGAAAGTCTGGGAAGAGAAGCACTTCAAGTTGGAAACTTGATAATGTTGGCAGCACATGTGATACATCTGCCAACAGCATCCAGTCTGAATTCCATGATGAGATCAGCAAACACTGTGAAGTCTTTGGTCTTCACAAAGGTAGGAAACCTTCCTTTCCCTTTTCTGCTTGCCTTCCCATCTTGTTTACAGTGACCAAAGTTCATAATGAGACGCTGGATATGCTAAATGGAAGATTAGAACCAAACTTGTATAGAAGAAGAAAAAAAATGAGGGGTTATCCCAATGTGCAAGCTGAGTCAATTTGTCTCCAGACCCCATAAGATGAGCATGTGAGTCAAGCCTTCACCTGAGAGGAAAGCCTCGGCCTCAGCTCAACTACCCACTGAGAAACTTAACAGGAAGACTGGCTGAAGACACAGCTGACCTGCTGGCAACCCAAGAAGTTAAATAGAAAAAGACAGTCATACAGGCTGCAGATGAAAACAGGCATTGTTTAGCTCTGGATTGGGGTGGAAAGGGAAGACAGTTCTTCAAACTTCCCAGGGGGGAAGAAAGGTATCCTGCATTTTCTATCAAGGGGAAACAGACACCAGCCTGGTTTGCAGGCAGGGTGTAAAGTGAGTGTGAAATAGCGTGAGGGGGCGGAACAGGAAGTGTACCTGAGTGGACTGAAAAACTGCTTGCCAAGCTCCATGGAGCACTGGTATATCAAGTGAGCATCGAAGGCCCAGGTCTGTGGGTTCCACTCCCTTCAGAAGCAGCGATGTTTAAAGATTCATCTATGCCATATCAAAATGCACAAAACCCTCTCAGCCTGTCTACAAAATTTACAGACAGGAAGGTGTGAGGTTTTCCTCCAAAGGTATGGCAAATAGCAAGGTCTGCCATTCAAGATCCATCCTTGTCTAATCTGACTGAAAGGAAATGACTTCCTGATTAGTATATGGCAGCTTTTACTTGTTTGATTCTTTTTTCTTTTTCTTTTTTTCAGATTTATTTATTTATTATATATACAGTGTTCTGCCTGCAAGCCAGAAGAGGGCACCAGATCTCATTATAGATGGTTGTGAGCCACCATGGTGGTTGCTGAGAATTGAACTCACAACCTTTGGGAGACCAGGCAATGCTCTTAACCTCTGAGCCATCTCTCCAGCCCAGGAAATGGCTTCCATTTGACTACGGATAAAGCACATGTGTTTGCTCATTTCTGGTTTGCTTCATTTTGTGATGAGGTCCCATTCTATAGGCGACAGCAGTGCATGCTCACTATGTACGCCCGGCTGCCCTTTAACTCAGCTTCCCATGTTCTACGGTTTTAAGCATAACCACACCCAGCTGCAAAATCTGCTCTATGTCTACTCATGCTCTGTCTCAAAAGAATAAAAAAAACTTAGTCTGCTCATTGGCAATGTCATCCTCAAAAGACCTACACGTGGAGGCAGCTGCTTTCCTCATGCCGTATTTATAGATGATAAGTTAAGCAAAAAGAATAGCTAAAAGGGAGGCAAGAACTGAGGAAGCAGTCCTTTTTCTTTGCTTCAGTTATGTGAAGGAAGATGATGTTGGCATCTGGAAAGTGCAGATCAAGAACAGTTCAAGACATCCTATGACAATAGGGAACACGGCAGCCTCCAAACCAGAATTATCCAACCCCCAAACCCAATCGTGCTAAGACTGAGAAACTCCAACTTAAATGAATCCTGTCATTTTACACAGGAGAACACTGGGATGCAAACAGTCTAAAGTATCACAGTGGCTGAGAACTTGGGCAGTTGGGCCCACAGAGTTAGCTCAGTCAGTATGCCAGGCATGTGAACGTGAAAAAATATGTTCTCACCCCAAGCACCCACGTAAGAAGCCTTGTAACTCAAGACAGGCAGATCTCGGGGGACCTGTGGTCACACAGCCTGGCCAACTGCTGACTGCTGGGTTCACAGGAGACCTTTCTCAAAAAACAAGGTGGAAGGCAAGAGAAGAGGACACTGAATGTCAAGTCAAACTCTGGCTCCATACATGGGCACATGCGCGCGCACACACTTGTACAATTCCTTTATTTCTCCACTGCCACATTTATAAGTAGGAATAACAGTGAAAAACATTTGGTAAGGTCACCTAAGCTCCATGAAATGCTACCTGAATAAAGAGGTAGCACTGAGATTGGCCTGCAGTCGCAGTGAGGAAGCATTTTCTGACCCAGCTCCTTTTTTTTTTTTTTTTTTTTTTTTTTGCTTTATAGGCATGGGTGTTTTGCCTGCACGTATGTCTGTCTACCACTGATGCCTGGTGCCTGTGGAGCACAGAAGAGGGCGTTGGGTGCCCCAGAACTGGGGTTACTGATGGTTGTGAGCTGCCAAGTGAATGCTGGGAACTAAACTTACACCTTCTAGAAGGGCAGCCCGTGCTCTTAACAACTGAGCCATCTCTCTAGCACCTGCATCCTACATCTTTAAAGCTCCTAGGGAAAGCCACCAACAAACACTATTCTGAAGCACCTACCTCTTTCATTGGTTTAATCTACTTATTGGCATCAAAAACAGAGCGAAAGGCTGAGTGTCAGGGCGTACACCTGTTACCCTCAGCACTCAAGAAGCAAATACGCAAGACTTGCGACTCTGAAGCCAGAGTCTGCACTTCACAGTGACAAGACCTTGTCAAAATAAGAAAAGGAGGAAGGGGAGGCTGATAAAACCTGCCTGGGAGCTGAGTGACACTCAAGTAAATTTAACAGGTTTGAGCAAGACCAGGCCAGCAGAGAGGAAGAAAATTGGTAGGACAGGAAAGATTGGGGCGGGGGGGGGGGGGGGGGGAGGCTAAAAGACAAGAGAGAGGAGCTGTGACACGCGTGGCTGGAGATCGATAGCCGAATGCAAAGAGTCACCGGTTAGAGCTGGTCAAAATCTGGTTGGGGGCAAAGCAAGGCAGACACACCAGCCAGGTGGATCCAGCTTGGAGTTGGCGGCGCTCCTGGAAAGACAAGAGGCCCTGTGCATTTTGAGACAAGGGAGACGCCATGTAAACACACTCGCCCGGCGGGCGGATCAAAGTGCTATTTACTCGCCTTCCTGAGGAGGAGGGGAAAAAATCACTGAGGCCCCCTGGTGGGTGTGCTGAAACATGCGTTTGAGCGGCCCCTTCAAAGGACAAGACTTTTTTGCTTTGATAAAACTAGGGTGAAGCCGCCCCTTTCTGATTACCCTGCACTCTTTCCATTCCCTCGTTGATGCCAAAGCACATTTCTTGCCCATTAGAATAGCAGCCATTTTTTTCTGACTCTGAGCAGCGTTTCTAAAAGGTTTTCCTTTCTTTTTCCCAACCAGAGTTCAATTTGAACAGAAATCTTTCTGATAAAAAAAAAGTCTGAAAGCTGCCTTTCCATGACTAGTAACCCCGCGCTTTTCCCCTGGAGCTGTGCTGAGCAGCACAGCCCTCACAGTAAGGTTAGAGTGTGGGGCGTTATTCCGGGGTCCTCACCTAAAAACAGGACCAAAAATCCCTAAAACAAAGCTCTGTGTGCATTCACTGTGGCTTGTCTAGGAGACTCTGAGCCCAGTAGCTCACGGAGCCTTCCTTTCTTGGAGGTTTCCCACTGTTATTTGTGGTGCAGTTTTTTATGCAGAAGGCGGGCTAGGCGCTGCAGTGAACGCCTTTTGATGATAGCCGGCATTGCATGACAGCTAAATATTTAGAGGAAAGCCATGTTAAATGGCAAGAGAATAACTCTACAAGGTAGACGTTCTGTCTCTACCTAAATAAGGACTGAAAATTGAGTAGGAAAATCCATCACACATTGTCTTCTCTGAATCAGGCCAGCTGTGATTTCTTCAGGTAAAGATACAAGTACAATGAGTCACGCGAATGACTTTACCTTTAGGAACTCATTACTTGTAGCAGCTAGCACTTACTTGGTCCTACACTGGGCAGGAACCTGCTAAGAGCGCTAGGCATATCCTCACAATGAATACTCCCAACAGGGGAGACTGGCAACAGTTAACAAGCTTTTCTGTTCCTTTGATGACTTTTGGTTCATTTATTGGTATTATTTTCTGAGACCAAATTTCATTATGCAGCCCAAATGATCTTTGACAAGTGCTGGCCAAAAGATGTGTGCCACTATAGCCAGCAAGAGGTAGTTTTAAGGATGGTTTGTAAATACTTCAGGTTTCTTCTGAAGCTCACGTATAAAACTTTATTTCTGGACTGGAGAGATGGCTCAGAGGGTAAAGGCACTGACTGCTCTTCTGGAGGTCCTGAGTTTAATTCCCAGCAACGACATGGTGGCTTATAACCATCTATAATGTGATCTGATGCCCTCTTCTGGCCTGCAGATGCACATGCAGACAGAACACTGTGTATGTAATAATACACAAATAAATCTTTTTACAAATATTTACTTCTGCCCCTTAGAAATTAGGCACAGCCTTGTGACTTATCTTAGACAAGGAATAGGTAGGCAAGTTGTTGGATATCCCCTAAGCAGACCTTTCAGCGGCCAGAATTCTGTTTCCGAGTCCTCTTTGGCTTCAGAGCGTAATGGATGAATGTCAACGAATGCGAGGATCAGAGGATCTGGGGGAGCAGGGCGTGGTGGTTAGGCTCAAGTGTGTTGGACTCAAAGGATAAGAAAGCTGCTCTAATTAATGTGAGTCAAGGCAAACATGGTGTTAGGTTCTAAGTCTCTTGGAATCTAAAGCAGGAAATTGTTTTAACTATTTTCCTCTAAGCTACAAGTAGCCTGCAAAGTTATCAATTCATTTGTTTGCTAAGATTGTGTGTGTGTGTGTGTGTATGTATGTATGTGTGTGTGTGTGCATGTGTGTATGTGTGTGAGTGTGTGTGAGTGTATGTATGTGTGTATGTGTGTGTATATGTGTGTATGTGTGTGTGCGTATGTGTGTGTGCATGCGTGTGCATATCTGTGTGTGTGTGTATGTGTGTGTGTGTATTCATTTCCTTTTCTTCAGCATTCTTATTCCCCTTATTTCTCAACTGTCCTGCCTCGACCAGTGTCTCTCTAAGTCTCACACGCGGCCTCTCTTTCTCCTATTACTGGAAAGGCTGTGTCTTGCTTACTTCAGATTACTGAGGGAGAGAATCTGTTTGGCTCTAATAGGTTCCCTTTGGCCAGGCATAAAGCTCTGGTCCAATTAACTGACAAGGAGAGGCTGCCATGGATCATAGTGATGTCTAGGCCAATCTCTTCAGCAGGAATAGGATGAGCTGATAACTCCAGAGGAAAAAGTATGTGGTTAGTGGAGAAGAATGATTTAAAAGGAAAGGGGTGAGAATGTGGTTCAGATAAGCATAAGAAATATGGGCCAGAGCGTGGCGAGAGGAAACAGCAGAGAGCATACAATTCATGCCAGCTTCTGCTTGTTTGCAAGCAGCTAGCCAGCCCCCAGTGGATTCAGAAAGATGGAGCATGCAGCTAAGGCGGTGGGGATGAGAGAAGAGGCCTCAACAGTGGTGACCTCCACCTTTACCTAAGCTTCTTTTCTATGTCAGCTCTCTTCATCACGCAGCTCTCTTCTAGATGCTTTCAAAGTTGTGCTGTGATCTCTAGATCAAGGGGTCCCTTAAGCCTCGCCTCCAAACCAGGCCACTTCCTTCACTTGACTGTTTCTTTATCCTATTCAATTACCCATTTTAAAGAAACTGAATACTCATACCCCCTACACCTTGAAGGAAAGAGCTGTTTTACACCTGTTCCCAGTACCTAGCTCAGATTCTTTCACATGGCAGTTATTCATATATGCTTATTGACAGAGTAATTAAAAGCAAATAAAACCTACACTGAGAAGAACAAAGAAAAATACTGGCTTATGAGTTAAAGCCAGTTTAAACTGCCTTTGAAGAAAAGAGGTTTCTATCACACTGCAGACCCTAGAGACCCCTCCTCCTCAGAGCTCCTCCTAGAGACCCCTCCTCC
>OU015743.1:60116189-60132192 GCA_907169655.1 Acomys percivali | reverse complement strand
TCCTCCTCAGAGCTCCTCCTAGAGACCCCTCCTCCTCAGAGCTCCTCTTTTCCTTAGCAACTATGCATAGGGAAGACATAGGGCTCCTGCTAGTTCCCTAAAATTAATAAAACACTTTTTAAAGTATTGTGTTGTTTTTTAATATTGTCCTAATTACTTCTTAATCGGAAGCATGTATATATGTAAAGACCACAGAAAGAACATCCTTCTGAATGCTTTATTAATAAAATCTGTATGCCAAAGAATATAATTTTAGTCATGTTGAGAGCAATATTTGAATGAATTGCTGAGTACAGAAAAGTACATAGATGAAACATAGGAGATATTTTCTACAGTTTCATATTTGGAATATATTAAAATCTATTTTCTCAACAATTCAACATCTAGAAAAGTAGTTGAACAAATTAAGAATGCCATATATAAAGCTTTAAACAATAATTTTAGTAGCTATATTAACAAAACAAATTAAAGTAGGCATGTCATGTGGCCTGGGGTTTGGGTCACTATATTTTTATTGTGTTACACAGTAGTGTACAGTTACTATAACAAATGCCTTAAAAGAAACCTCAGTTGTGTTAAAACAGAGAAATAATCCACAACACTGGGGGAGTAACTTCAGAAAATTAAGTACACGCAGAGTACTAAGTAAAACAGAATTATACTTTGAAGATAGAACACCAAAATGTTTTCAGTTTTAAAATAGTGCATTGTGTCAATCATCTGGGTGGAGTTTATAATGGAACACCATGGTCTATTTTTAGGTTATTAGCACTTTTGACATGTATCACTATAGTATCTAGAAGTACTAGGAGACTTTTGAGCCACGGTATGAATCCCTCAGCTGGACTTCATCGTTCGGAACTTACTCTCATTCTTCTCATTAAAAAAAATGGAATAAAATAATATTTCTTATATTTAGTATGGAGAGTATATAAGTAAGAAAATAATTCATAGTGCTTTTGCGCACAGATGTTAAGGAAAGCTTTCTTCCTCTGCTCCTCTTCCTTTGATGGTCTTTTGCTATGGTGAGTGATATTATATAATTATGTACCATATTGCTCTCAGGACAGATGGACCAGCTGCAATTTAGACTGCTGAATAGAATCCCCAGTGCTAAATTGTGCAGCCACTCGGGTTCTGATGGCCTTTGATCTCTCCACAGAGCTTCATCTTCTCTGGTCAGTGGCTGTGCCTCCTGATGGGTCTGGAATAACAGAAGGTCAGAGGAAGGCTTCACACTATTACAAGTGACAGACCAGCCTCGGCATTGCAATTAGGCACATTACACATATGACAATGATGCTAACAAGAACTGAAAATGACACAACATAAACCTGTTCTTCTGTCTAAATTTTTAATAAAAATGACAAATTTTGCAGGCGCTATTTTCTCCAGGAAAGGCTTCTTGTTAGAATTGTGTGGGTTTTTATTTTTCTTTATTTCCTATTTTCTACAATCTTGCATTCAGAGCTTGGTATTGGTATTTGGTGTGTTTGGACAGTCAGGAAAACAAGACGTTCATCTAGTAACAGAGATGGACACTTGAATAGGTTGAGATAACAATATCAGCAACATTTTCCTTTGCAGAACTAACTTGCCTACATAATATGTTTTAACCTATTAAGTAATAGAACATTCTAGTCCATTCTGTCAGAGCTGTGTTTCCCAGTGGGAGCGATTTTGCATCTCTCTACACCCAAAAGACATTGGTAACATCTAGTGATTTTCTCTTTCTTGTTAAATTTTGGGGGGAAAGGGTATAACTGTTGTTAGAGGCTAAGATTGCTAAGAAATATCCTGTAATAAACAGGTTAGATTCCATATCAAACAAATTTTCTGGCCCCAAATCATGTGTCTATGTTGTTGTGTTCAGTAACATGACAGCATAGCCCTGTAACACCAACATTTCCGGAGTGGCACTTACATGCCAAGTTCAAGCCCAGCCTGAACTTGTCTCAAAAGCCTAGTGTAGCTGTCCTCTGAGAGGTTCCACCCAGCAATGGATCAAAACAGAAGCTGAGATTCACAACCAGAGATTGGACAGAGCGTAGAGAGCTTTGTAGGTGAGTGAGGGAGATGAGAGAAGGACCTGGACAGAATTGAAACTCCACAAGAAGACCAACAAAGTCAACACACCTGGCCCCAGGGGGCCCTTGTGGGACTGTGCATGGACTCTACCTAAGCCCCCTACACAGATGCAGCCAATGGAAAGCTTGGTGTCTATGTGGGTCCCCTAGAAAGGGGATCGGGGACTGTCTCTGACATGGTCTCTGTTGCCTGTTTTCCTAATAACTGCACCCCCAGGTGGGAGTGCCTTGCAAGGACATTGTGAAAGAGAAAGTGCTTGGTCCTGACGCAACTGGATATGCTGGGGTGGGTAAGTGGGGGGGGGGGAGTGGCAGAGAGGGCTCCCCTTTTCTGAAGGGCTGGGGAGGGGCTATAGGGGAAAGAGGGAGGGAGGGTAGGGGGTAGGGATCCAGGAAGAGAGGAGGGAAGGGGCCACGATTAAGATTTAAAGTGAATAACTAAATAATAAATTTTTAAAAGTTAAAATTAAAAGGGGCTGGAGAGATGCCTCAGCGGTTAAGAGCACACTGGCTGCCCATCCGAAGGTCCTGAGTTCAATTCCCAGCAACCACATGGCAGCTCACAGCCATCTATAATGTGATCTGATGCCCTCTTCTATCTGATGTTCTCTTCTGTCATGCAGGCATACATGTAATAGAGTGCTTATATACATACATACATAAATATTTTTAAAAATTAAAAAATTGAAAAACACACTAAGCCGGGCATAGTAGCACACACCTTTAATCCCAACACTCGGGAGAGAGGGAGAGGCAGGTGGATTTCTGTGAGTTCAAGGCCAGCCTGGTTTACAAAGGGAGTCCAGGACAGCCAAGATAACATAGAGAAACCCTGTCTCAAAAACAAAACAAAACAAAACAAAAACCCACGAAAAACAAAATGAAAACGTGTAAACAAAACAATAAACAATTTAAATATCTGATTTTCAGTAGCCACTCTGAATAATGTAAGCATATTAGTTAACATTTCATTAGCATAGTCATAAAATTGTCATTAGCATATTCATACTTTCTAGTGCTTACACTCTACACCTCCCCTGATCATCCGAGAAGACCTATGGGGTAGATAGAATTACTCACAATTTAAAAGGGACAGAGTAAGACTGAGACCATAAGTGATTGTCCCATGAAACATGGGTAATAGGAAGAGCTTGGAACAATGAGAAAAGCCAATGACTGGGCCAGGCTGAGCTTTCCAGTGCCTATCATCAGCCAACCCAGATTTCTTTCTGTACCTGCTGAACCTTGGCTTCTGAGCTGTCTCACCACAGTGATGATGCCGGCTGGCTCCGGGGGTCACTACAAGGACTATACAGCCTGACGAGTGTCTAATGAAGTGACTTGAACTGTACAAACAGACACAGGGCTAGCAGAGCACCACAGCTGAGCCAAGTGTCCCCATTTCCAGCCCATTGTCCTTTTCTATGTCCTACAAGGGCCCACCACGTGTGCTTAATACAGAAGACATAGGAAGTCACCAATTTCAGTAGCCAATTTGTATAATATACTTAAAGGAAGGAAAAAGAAAAAATAAAACATCCTAAAATCACTTACTAAACCTTTACTCTCAACAATATTATCCAGAATTGCCAAGAGATTTCTTTCTCATCCAGAACAAGATCAGCAGAGTCACTGCATTTTCATTGTTGACTGAGCTGCACATACATGGTGTTGAGGAGTTGTAGGAAGGGAATCCATGAGAGCATTCTAAAGGGAAGAAGACTTAAGAGAAGAACACACTTCTACTTGTTTGGGGGAATTCCCAAGGAAGTATAATTTTCCCAACTTCCAGCAAAATCATCTTAAGCCTAAATAAAAAACAAGCAAGAATTTTTTTAAATATATATTGAAATATTGAACCAGTGATTCCTCTTCAGGGAATTAATCTGAAGAGAAAAGTAGGGGGGGGTTAGCATATAATAAGTAAATGTTTAGAGACAAATGCAAAAATTATAGAATCTTTAATAAAATAAAACTTATGAAACAAAGTACACAGAAGAAACAATGGAACAGTCATTAAAAGCTATGCTTAAAAAGAACTAGGACATCACAACTGATGACTACTGTAACAGTGTAAATAACATTACAGATACAAAATCAACTCAATCGTACTTTTTTAACTTGAATTAGCTGGTGAGAAATAACCAAAAATGTTACCACGATAGGACGATGAATAATTTTCCATCTTTCTTGTTAAATCATATTTACCTTGTCATCTTTTGAAAAAGAAAATTATGATGAAATTAAAAGGACTTGATAAAAATGAGAGAGGAATATGTAGAAAATTGTATATGGAAAACATGCTACTGTGAGTAGCATTGTTCAGTAAGTTGTGGGAAAGAAAGACCTGATTGTTACACTCCTGCAAAGCCCTAAAGACCAAATTCCTCTCAGCCCATCCATTTCATATTGATTTCATCTTGACATGTAACATGCCCCTTGGTTCTACAAGAAAAGAAATCATGAAATATCAATGGTGACTTCCAGAGGACATATATACACATGTTGATTGAAGATTAATTTCTCAACAGGATGGCTCATCGTCAATATCCTTGCCTTTTCTGTGGTGTGGGTCAAGTGACCTTAATGATTATTAAAGGAACCTATTTGAGTTGGCTCAAATTTCTAGAGAATATGAGCTATTGAGAATTATAAGGCAAAGAAAAGTCTGTGACTTGATTATATATTTTATTGTGGGAAATTCCAAGGAAGATATTATGTGTTCATCTTAAAATCTACTGAAAGCTTCTAATTGTATAGCCATTGATAAGAACTAATTTTTAATTTAAGGATAAACTTCCCAGATAATGGTTTTACTACCTATGGGCTTGAACTGTGTTCATGGCATATCTGCATCCACTACCAGCCCCCTCCTTTCTCTCTCCTTCCTTACATAATTTCCCAGCAAAACATTAAATAGCACTTACATATCTTTTGAGGAAATGAATATGATTATTTAACCAGATAGTTTTCAGAACTCCATATGAGGCATATAAACAGCTCTAAGAAGTTGTAACTTAGATGAAATGCTGACTCATGGCAATAAGGAGAGTGCCGCCATGACAAAGCCACTTTTTGATCAGCTTAATGAAAGAGGGTTCTTGGTCCAGAGTACCCAGCCCCTACCATAGAAGACTTCTTCAGGCAGTTACAACCACCTCACTTTTTATCTACTATTTCCTAACCCAGTTCATATCTATTTATATACCAAGCACAGGTACCCTTCCCCAGGGCTTCACAGTTTGCTCAGCCAAAGGTCACATCCAAGCAAAGACAAATCAATCAGTAAACTACTGTATGGATTTGGATTTGTGATTCATAGGCAGCCACTCAGTTGCTGCCAGTGGCTACATCTGAAGGGTGTAAATATGCTGATCCTTGCTGTACATATGGATGATCAGAAAGGACTAAACTGCAGTAGATATGGAGATAAGAGAGACACACTGGATGTTCAGAAGGCACCTTATGAATACCTCTCTCTCCTGCCCAAATTCTAAACCAATTTATATACACGTGAATGAAAACTGTTTCTTGGTCCAGAATTAAAATATAGCCTTTCAATATACAGTTTAGAGATTATGGCTTGAGATATGTGACAAGACTGCCTTTCCAGTCCTTAGCCCCGGGTTATGGCCTCTCATCCAATAGTGATTGGATGCCACAGTGCTACAATGCTACAGGTTTTCTCTGGAGGTGCCTCTCAGACACTGAGCAGAAGAAAATGCCTGTCTTCTTCAAGAATACAGATTTCTTTTTTGAAAGGCCAAACAAGTCAAGCATGTTCTTCCAAATTAACTTACTAGATATGTCTCCCTTCCCAAGGAAAGAGCAAGTGAGGTGTAGAAAATAGGCCAGAGTTCTGCATTAATTAAGCTCTTTCTGTATAGGTACAAAATGAGCAGTAAGTAATAAATGGTGGTGGTGATGTTGATGTTAATTACGATGGTGGTGATGATGGCAATGATGATAACGATGATGATAATTCACTTACTGTAGTGTAGCCAGCTTAACCTTGGGTTCCAGGAGATACTATAGTATCTACCTTGTGAGCTCCCATTGCCTGGATTAACTGAGTTGTTTTCTATTGCTTGTAATCAAATTCATCCAGAGACTGTTTTCCATGATCATCACACAGCCCTGGAATACCAAAGGGCAAGACCAGTGCTAGGCCAGTAGACACATAACTTCTACCTTTTCCACTCTTTTTTTTTTTTATTTTTAAAGAGACTTTATTTTATCGCAGAGATAGGAGATCTATGACTTCACCATTATTTACCTTTGCCTTGCTAGGACCATCATTTGAGAGACAGATAACAATGATACTACGAATCTCTTGAAGCCCTGCTTGAAAGAATCATTAGAAGAAAAGTGTGCTGGGTCACCAGATCCTTTGGGTATCAGCAGCGAGCAAGCACAGCATAGCTGTGCAGAGCCATGCAGTGGATGGTGTCAGATGCCATCCTTGAGGAATAACCAGTGTTAGCAGCTGACCTCTCATAGCTGAATCCTTCCCAGCTTCCCCTCCTTTAAACAAATCTATTTCCCTCAAGTGATGTCCTTTCTTCTGTAGGAGGACAGAGGAAAGCAATAGTCAGTGGTTGTTCACATAGGGCACACCAGCCTGCCCTCATGCCTCAGTTCTAGATCCTACTGAAGGGTTATCCCTATACAGAACTCTGCACAATATACCGAGGTTCCTTTTGTAACTATATAATTGTTCCATCACTTCCTTTGCCTAATATTGCTTCCCTCACTCCCTTACACATGCGTTCCCCAAAGCATCTCCCAATCAATTTCCTAAATGTAAACTGCCACCTCAAATTCTATTTCTTAGGGGACCTGATCTATGATAGTTGAGATCTGAGAAATAATGTCACTAGTCAGTAGAAGCTCCTAACCCCACGTGTGGCTATTTTACTTGAAGTCTGTCTGCTGCAGCTGCGAATAAATAAATAAATAAATAAATAAATAAATAAATAAATAAATAAATAAATCTTTTAAATTTGTATTTACACAGCCATATCTGGATAGTAGCTACCATGCTAAGCAGAGAAAATCCAGAATGTTTGAATGTGAGTGACAGTTTTTATGCCAAGTCATGGTCATGAAAAAGAAGTCAGACAAAATTGGGAAGGAAAAGAGGTATTGGGCACGGAAGAACACAATTGCCCAGGTCTGAACACAGATAGTAAGAAACATAACTATAACTACTGAGCCCCTGTGATGAGTAATATGATCCCCATTCACAAACTGAGAAGAAGATGGCTCAGAAATTTTCACATATGCAGGAAAACTGAAACCTTAAACTGATACTGAAGTTTATGCTTCTTCTCGTGGGTTCCAAACAGGATCTCTGACAGGAAGAGCGTGAACCCAAGGCTACCTGAATATCCGATGTCTTCGCATAGTCTTATTCTCAGCCCCTCTTACTGCTTTCAACGCATAGCTGAGTAAGAGGTGTGTAATAGGAAGGTCATCCAAATAGAATTTTCCAACCTCTATACAGTGAATAGCTGCCATGGACAACGCATCCCAGTGTTGCAGGTGCTGGATGAAGAAGAGATAAAGGCACAGCTGTAAATAATGAGAAATGTCTGGGGATGGTGCCCTTCCTGCTAACTGTGGAGCCTGGGTCATTGCTCAAAGATGTACAGGCACAAAAGGCTGTGCTTCCAGATCCACCGCATTTCCTTACCCTGGCAGACTGGCCACCCCTTGGCACACGTGACCTCTGATGAGGGAACAACAGTCATTCGTAGAAGTAGCTCCAGGGTGCACAACTCATTCTCTGCTATGATAATGGTGTCCCCTGACTCTGCAGTGTTTGCCGCTGTATGTACTGACTCATCCTTGTGTCTGATTGCCCTGAGAATCAGTCTGGTTCTTCTTTGACAGTGTAAAAGGGAAGATAAGGAGGGCTCGTGGGCATGTCTCAGAAAATTAGCAGCACAGAAGATATGATAAAACCAGAAAGGTCCTTTTTGTGTAAAACAACCAAAAAAAAAAAAGTGGGAGTCAGAGGTTTCACAGCATCCTTTTCCCCAGGAAAGCTTCCATTCCTAGGATCGTGGCTTTCAGCAACTCTTACACATGATTTTGAGCCACCTATGCTATTAACAGTCTGTGCATACTAAAAAGTGCACACCAAGTAGAGGCTTAGCAATAATTGTATAATATTGCTCTACAATGGTGGCTTTTATAAGAAAGTGATGTGCCCAACTCGAGGGAGTGAGCCTTCAGAAATGGCCAGATTTCTTTCTGTTAGAATTCAGTGTTCAGAAATATACTCGAAAATTAGGTATGGGAGCCATTAAATAGTGGCCCAGCCCACATGTTTGACCTATGGTAGTCCTGAGATGCTCCCACCAGTCAATCTCACTTTAGGAAGTGCTTACTAAGGGCCGAGCTTGATTGATGAGTGTTTTGCTCTGACCCAACCTGAGCCATCTGTCAAACAAAAGGAGAAAGCATAAAACACAGACTTCAGGGTTCCATGTCCTGTGCAAAAGAATGTACGAAGAAAGCCAATAGCTATGCATCTTTTAAGGATATATATATATATATATTTTTTTTTTTTAAAGTATTCTCCAAACAGTGCTGTGAAGCTCCATAAGGTCATTAGTCATGAACTTAAAAATAAAGCAAAGGGTGAATTTCTCAGATCATCCTCATCAGTGGTCCATGAGGAAAGACCTGAGTAAATTTGCTACTGCATCCTCAGTTTCCCAGATGCCTAGTTCCAATACATGCTCATCATGTACCGCCTCCTTCCCCAAGTACTGTTCAATCAAGTGCATAAACATGTATGGAGTCTTTATGTACATAACATCATCCTAAGGACTGAAAATAGAGGAGGAGGGCGTGCTGGTCTGTTATTGTCCATTGCCAAACAAGCAAAGGGTACTCAATAAATAGTCCTTGAGGTGAATCGCTGACTAAGTGGTCCAGCATGGTCAGGCTCGGAACTATCCATCAGTTTAAACAGTAGTGTCCAGTGACCTGAATCCAAAAGACGGAACTCGAGATACACATGTTCCTCAGTCAAAACCAACATGGCTGAAAATAGGCTTGCTACATCTAACTTCCCAAACAGCCCACCTTAGTCACACAGCACTCGGCAGAGGCCAGCCGATTGCATATTACCTTGCCATCATGAGGCTGAAAGGCAGCCAAGTCATGCTGCTGCTGCTGCTGCTGCTGCCGCTGCCGCCGCCGCCGCCGCCGCCGCCGCCGCCATCACTGCTGCCCCCCCCCCCCCCCGCCGCCAAGCATCACAGGAAAGAATGTTACTGCCTGCTACAGGCTATGAAAAGGTTAAAATTCAAATTTTAAAGTATGCTTTCCGCTGGGTGGATATTACTTTTGACTTCTTTTTATAAAGTCAAAACATTTCCAAGTCAAATCCGTACTACGTCGGGGACCCCCTCACCCCCCGCTGAAGATCTGAAGGATAGTAATTATGTATGCCACTTAAATTTCATAACCACTCTAGTGTGACAAGCTGTCTTAATCCACCAATGCTGCTGCCTTTCTCCCTCTACCCTCACCCTGCTCTTTTTCCAGCAGTGAACTCTGAGATGAAGACTTCGACCATATGACACACAGACACATGGAGCTACATGGGATTTGAACCATGTCCGTCCTTTGATAACATCACCTTCTCTGCAGCTGGGCCCACTCACTGACTGTGTGCCAAAACAGTCACCCTCGTGCTAACACAACCTCCTCACTTTAACCTAGAATTGTCCTTCTGCGTTATATTGAAGTATCATTAAAGCAGTTTCACTTGTGTGTTTCCTGACTTGGTGAGAGTGCCTGTAAATTAACATCATGGAGGTTACAGGGGACTTCTGTTTCCCAGCCCCCCCATCCTTTGGCACTTTTGTCTATAAATCATGCTATTTTTATATGTTTGCCCCTAATTGTCAAAGGATACTGTCCTTGTCACTGGAAAATAAGGATGAATGGTCATACGGTAGCACAACACAGCCAATCACAAATGTTCAGGGAAACAAAAACTAGCAGCAAGATGAATGTTCTGGAAGCAAGCGGAACAAAGAGAGGTGGCGGTGAACATGGATCAATGATCGCTTCCGCTAGGCAGCCAGTGCCCGTGCACATAAATGCTCAGCAGGCTTCAGAGGGAGGACTGGAAATAAGTTTATACCTGAGGCGAAACAGACTGTCAGATTCAACTCAAGGCCCAGTCAAAGAACAGGGGCAGGAAGGGGGAAGTGATTGGCAGAGGCTGCCTGGTTCCGACTGCACCACACCGAGCCTGTGCCTCTCAAGAGACACAGGCCTCCTGAGCACTAGCCAGTGAGTGCACAAGGCCTTTCCTGTTGCTTCTCTCCCTGTGCCTCCCATGCATCCGTCTAAATAAGGTGATCATGCATCAAGCAGATGTTCCGAGGCTCAGAGTTCAGTGATAACCTGTGACCTGCACAGAAGCTGGTGCCTGTTCTTTTGTAATTAGATCACAAGACAAAGAGGTGAACCATTCCCCATCCTGGCCCTGGCTGTAGCTGCCAACGTTTAGCTTGTTTTGAAGCCTGAGCAACTTTAATGTTTCCTGAACACTGGCAGGTGCTTCATTAAAGCACCACAGAGTATACCAGCTCTAGTTTTCCCTGGGGTGAGACGGATGCATGCCAAGCTGGGAAATCACACAGACAGACACAGAGAGAGAGAGAGACAGACAGACAGACAGACAGAGACAGAGAGAGACAGAGACAGAGAGACAGAGAGACAGAAAGAGAGACAGAGACAGAGAGACAGAAAGAGAGACAGAGAGACAGAGAGAAACTGGACTTCCAAGTGAGACAGGGAGGGACTTCCTCCAATGACAGCAGAAGACTTAGTGCAAAGAAAAAAAAACATACAAAAACCTTTGCTCCTACTAAACACACTGGGAAAACTTAGTTTGGGTGAAAACTGTCATACTAGAGTTAGAATTGTCTTAATTGAAACTGGATTAAAACAGAGGTAGTCATCAGGGAAGGGTAAAAAGAATGTCCTCAAATTACACATTCCAGGCTTCACTCAGGACTGTACCAACACAAGGGAGTTGCATCAATTCGACATTTTCCTTTATTTCATATGATAATTTCTGACTCATTGATCTATTCATTCTTTCTATATGCATTTATTTTCGTTGTGTTAGGCCCTTAGGACATAGTAGTACATAAGACAGGTGTGGTTCATTTTCTTCCATTCCCAATCTGTTAACACAAAACACTGTGGGATTTAACGAAAGAGTGCACACAGAAAGAAACGCACGCACACGTGGATGGAAGGATGATGTGACTTACTTAGGGTAATGAGGATGCCGTCCGCCCCCAAAAATGGTGGGGGGTGGATCATTGGACATAACAGCTCCAAAGCTTAGGGATTTAAAAAGACAAATGTTTATGCCTTGTTAATTTTAGATATCCACTTTGGCTCAGTAGAAAGAGGCCTCCACAAATATGGCTACTTGGAAACCCAGGCTGATGAAGCAGGTCCATGGATGCCAGTGGCATCATATGCTAAGCCAGAGGGACCGAATGGTCTCTCTGGTTCTAGCCTTGCCACTGAGTATTCTCCCAACAGAGTGGCATACCTGACTGTGCTCACATCCTGTTGGACAGGACCAATTGTGCGGTCCCACCAAGCTGGGAAGTACAATCCTCCCAGGAGTTCAGTAATCACTGGAACTGAATGACTCTACTGGTTATGACATCTGGGTACTAGTTAGTCCCATAGAGAGTGGCAGGAGCCTGAAGAAAAGAAATTGAAAGCAAAATAACATTTGTGAGTTGTGTGCTGGGTCACAGTTCTCTTCTATAAATACAAATGGACACCTACCCTTAGTTCAGACTGTAAGTTCCTAGCTCAGAGCCTGTCATGAAAGAGGTACTCAATTCATGTTTGTATGTAAAGAAACCAAGATTACATTCCAGGTCAAGTATAATGGATCAGATACACAGAGATATACACAAAACTTGTTTATAAACCCTTAACAGAGGACTGGAGAGATGGCTCAACAGTTAAGAACACTGACTGCTCTTCCAAAGGACTCAGGTTCAAATCCCAGCACCCATGTGGCAGCTCACAACTGTCTGTAACTCCAAGATCTGACATCCACAGTGTAAAACACCAATGCACATAAAATGAAAATAAATTATATTTTAAAAATTAAAACAAACCCTTAACCACTTTCAGGCTGGAGCAGATTTTATGCAAAGATTTTTCTGAATTCCCTCAACCACACATCCTGTCACATAGAACGGCCCTTCCTCCCTCCCTTTCTCCAAATATATGCTCTAAAGCTGCTTTTTGTAGCATTGTAATTCCTTTTCTCTTGAATGTGTTTGTCACACTTACCTATTACTAGGTGCTGAGGCCGGAGTCAGATCTTATTTATCTCTGTACCAAAACATGAGACAGAGCCCAAGGCATGGGAGGCATTCTCTAAATATCTTTTGAGTAAACAAATCAATCCAAATTTCAAGCCATCAATAGAAGGGTAGCTGAACAGCAATGGAAGCGTGGAAAACCTAGGTGAGTCACTTATTATCTAACGGAGCAAAACAGGAAGGTAAACATGATGTTTGGGCACCAGTGTCTATTAAGGAGAAGTGAATGCTGCAAGTTATCATGGGCTGGTTTGAACTGGGCTGAAATTACCCTTTAATGGCCTGTGTGTTGTTACATATGACACTTGGGACAGAACATCCTCTTAGCTGGTCATTCTGATCTCTCCAACACACTGTTTTCTTTACTCTTCCGTTTGCTTAGATGCACCATTTCTGCCAGAAGGCAGCCACTGATAGCCAGATTACTCCAAGGTAGCTAACAATAGCACTGACCTTGCCTTCGTTCAGCACTTGGGCATCAGGAGATCGTATCCCCTGTTACACCACCCAGAAAAACAACTTTTGTGTTGCTCACCCATAAACAGCAACTTGTCATCATTATCAATCAGAGGAAGAGGGGCCAATGTGTGCACTGTTCTTCATATCTTTCTGGTTTGAGATTACAGGATGACTGAGGTACTATGCAGGATGCAGCTCTCCCTCCCTCCCTCCCCGTCCCCCCCTCAAAGTGAACAAACTATTCTGATTTTCAGGCATCATGCATGCTCTTAGGAGACCTGCCTCTGGTCCGTTATTGTCAGCACAGTTCCTCAAACTATGACTTGTGAGCTACAATTTTCCATGTCATTGACACCTTGCTTACACCAGAAGACAGCTAGCCATCTGTGGGCCATGTTTAAGGTTTTGGTGAGAAGCCTGGACACTTCCCTGCAAAGGCCATGAAAGGTGATCCTTGGGGGACCCTGGTGACAAAATCTACACAGGAAGCCTAAATTAGTGCATGTTTACCGTAGCTATGCTTCCTATTATAATGAGGCCCCTGTCGGCTTGAAGGATTTTTGCATTGCTGCACTTCAGTGGAATGAGAAGGATGGCAGCATTGGCTTTCAGTGTCTTTCCTAATGACCCATGAACAATGGTTTCCTGCACATGCGCCTCGAGACTACGTGACTCACTTTGAAACTGATGCTCACAACTTTCTACAAATGCTCGCCTCCGAAAAGCCCAAGGCATGCTGAGTTTCTGTCATGAGTTCTGTACCACGCCAATGGTTAACATTTACTTTTGAATTGTGCTGCGTACATTCAAAGTCTCTGCTCCTTATGTTTCTAATTCTAAGACTTCAAACAAGCTACTCTTTCAAAGGTTCAGTTTGTTCACCTTTAAAATGGTGATAAATAATAGCAGCTGCATATAGTAGAGGCTAAAGGAGAAAGCCAAAGCATAGTACCAGATTATATTTAGTTTCATTACTTCCTTCATAGGGTTTCCCAAGACAGAAGACAGAAGTAGAAGTTGCCAGAAGAGATATTTTAGGACAGAGCACTACCAAGTATGGAATACTGCCCTAGAAGAGGGCATGACTCCAATAAACACTTACTGCAAAGCTGCTACAGATGAGATACTCTGCTCCACGTAGAAAAGTTGTTTGATAATGAAGATAGACAAGTGCTCAGTGAGAGCCAAAGCACAGTGCATCCTCCGCTGCAGGATGCTCAGTGCAACCAAGGCAACTCTTCTAGGGAGACATGTAATCAGATTTCAAAGCTAAATAATCAGCTCGCACCTCCGCAAGTCAAGCCAGCATGGGCCAGTTTATTATGAGAGGTACCTGTATTAGTAAAACAGGATGAAGGTGAGGAGATGGGGAACGGCAGGAAAATTACATAATTGCCTCTTCTGATTTATTTGAAAGCTTCACCTGAAGAAATATACATCATAATTAAGGCCTCTGGGTTCCATTTAAGAAAGTTCTGAAGCAGCTCAACTGCCTTGCAGCCTCCAAGCACTCTGTCTCTTTTTCACCCTTGCCATCATTATTTATTTATTTTTGTGGGTCTCTGTGGCTTTTACTTAAGCACAAATAAAATATGCACGTGAGCCATCTACTTGTTCTTTTCTCTGTACAGCCTGGTGTTGGGATTAGTGGCTCTGATGGCTGGCTGTGCTGTTCTTTCCACAATGGCTTTGCAGCTCTCGGAGGAACCGTTGCAAGAGACCTCAGCATAGTGAGATTTGTTGCACATTGGCAGAACTTCCACTTCCTTGACCGTGGGGATCAGGAACTTCCTGAAGCCACTGAGCAGGATGGGATTTGTTTTCTTGTTGCTCGCATAACCAATGTTGAGCACCAGGATCTGGCCCTTGAGTCTTCTCCACAACCCGTTGTCCAT
The DNA here is from genome assembly GCA_907169655.1 of Acomys percivali. Taxonomy (NCBI): domain Eukaryota; kingdom Metazoa; phylum Chordata; class Mammalia; order Rodentia; family Muridae; genus Acomys; species Acomys percivali. The sequence continues at coordinate 60,117,354 of OU015743.1, read as the reverse complement.
ACCTGTGGGTTTCCACCATTTTGACTTCTCAGTCGAGCTTGTGATGGATAAAATTCTTGTTCTTCTTTCTGGTGATCTTTGGCTTCACCACAGGCCAGAGGGCAGCCGTGATGATGAGAAAAATCTGGTAGACACCTCTCAGGCATCGCCAAGAAAGAAGCTCATTGCTATTATCATAGTGCCTAAACACGTGATAATTATTGCAGGCTCTTCCATAGGCCAATATGAAAGGAGAAATGGCCTCTGTGCCTTGAAATGCCTTTTCCATATATACATTTGACTCTTGAGAGAGGTGCTGCCGCAGAGGGAGTGGGTGATATGCAGGGCTGCCCTGTAAATAAGGCATGCCATGTATTCAGCAGAGCTGCGAGTAAGCCAAACCTTTCTCATCCGACAAGTTCCCAACGACCTCCCATGAGGACCCAGGAACTGGGGAATGAGCAGCTGCTCGGCTGAGGAGGTGGCAAAGCAAGCTGACAGCCGAAGCAGAGCGTGCCGTTAGTGGGTGAGGATGCGCCAGGGGAAGAAAAGGCTCACAAGTTACATTCTGAGAACACAGCCAAACCCAATAAGCACGACACAGTATCCTCCCAGATGTCTCGCATGTGCTAGCCATCTGTAGCCATGGTTTCACAAATATAAATACATATGAATCTCCTGGAAGTCTTTTAGGCCTGCTGATCCTGATACAGCAAGCCTCGGGTAGAGCCAGAGTCTGTACTTTGCAAAAACTCCCACATGAGGATAAAAATCTTAGCTTCTGCTGACCGCAGTTTTAAGAAGCAATATGCTAAGTAAGAGGATGACAACTGCAGCTGGAGGTACAGCCAACAGGCCAAATCCATCCAATCACTTGCTTCTGCAAAGAAAATATAATCAAAATGAAACCACTCCTAGTAGTGTAACACACACACACATACACACACAAATGTATGTATGTATGTATGTATGTATACCTAGGGATGCTTTGGCACTATGACAGCTGAATAAGAAGTTGGTAACACAGACCTTATGTCCCACAATGTCTAAAAAAAATTCACTATTTGTTCTTTCACAGAAAAATTTCTAACCCATGTCCTGAAGAATGTTTAATATTAATGCTAAAGGAAGAGGAAGAGGAAGAAGAAGAAGAAGAAGAAGAAGAAGAAGAAGAAGAAGAAGAAGA
>OU015743.1:60104623-60116179 GCA_907169655.1 Acomys percivali | reverse complement strand
GAAGAAGAAGAAGAAGAAGAAGAAGAAGAAGAAGAAGAAGAAGAAGAAGAAGAAGAAGAAGAAGAAAACCATGTTGTGTTTAGTTTTATTGTGAATTTCAGTGCATAAGGAGAAAAGTTTTTGCTTTGGCATCAACAACAAAAGGGTTTTTCAGAGAAACATAAAGAAAAAATCATCATCTGTATATGGCTTGAAAGAGAAACATTTCAGAATTCCGTAGTCCTAAAGGACATGCCATAGTCTCCTAGAAACATTCTAGATGGCTGGAAAGAACTACAAAAGTCTTGGGAGTTGTTAAGTGTTGATCACTAGCTGTGCTCAGAACCACAAAATATCATGAAGTATTTTATATCAGTTTCAAATAAAGTTTCTGCTCTTCATTTTCTTTCTTTGGTTTCTTCAGCTGCCAAGAGGGTTTTCTTCATGAGAAACTATAAAACAATAATTTAACCTTTCATGGCACAGCACTTTTCCAAAATTATTGTCATATTCAATGTATGATATGCGTTTTCACATTAACCTTTAATGTAGCTAATATAACTCAATCTGAAAGCAAAGTCACTGGGTCTCACCATGCAGAGGCCATAATAGTTGCCCTATAGGAAGCAACGAGGAGGAGGGAATGTTCTGTTTCTAAACCATTTGAATTGGGTCAATGTTTTAAGCAAAAATGACTCTCTGGGGGACAGGTTCATATAAACCATTAGAGTCAAGTAGTTACTGATGCCTGAAATCCCCATGAATATCAAAGATGAGAAACAATAGAGGAAAGTCAGCCATTACTACAGTAACTTGGTATTAGAGGGGCAATATTTGATGCCCAGGGAATTAGGACAGATAGGACCGTGTTCACTGGCGAGCTCAGGTTGACTCCACAAGGGCCTCAGCACTACTGTGAGGCCTAGAAGGTATTTCTGGGCCCTATAGTGAGTGAGACATGACTTCTGCAATATAGCAGAGAGGAGTGAGAGGAGGAGGGGTGAGACGAGAAGGAGGAGGGGGAGGAGGAGGGGGAAGGGGAGGAGGAGGAGGGGAGGGGGAGGGGGAGGGGGGGGGGAGGGGGAGGAAAATCAGAGGATGGGAAATCAAACAAGGAGTCTGTCCAGATCACTCAAAGTAAATGTGCCATGATTTATAGGGAATCAGAATTCACAGAGAAAAGAATAACAGAAAATCAGACACTGTGCTAGTGAGCATCTGAAAGGCTTCAAGCCTACGCAACAAAAGGCATGAACCAGTACAGGTAGAAAAACTTCAGCTTGTCCTAGGAGTGGGTAATTGTCCCCCAAGAGTATACAGTTTTCATTTTCCCCCAGCAAGAAAGTGTACTGGAGATAGAAGTTGCTCATCCAGCCTGGAGCCCTTTCAAAATCCAGTCTGCGGCCAGTGGAAAGGAAGGGTCACAGTGATGGACCAGAGCCTATCAGAACCGGGGAACCGGCTCCGGTGAAAGGCACAGCAGGCTAGGATATAACCTTGCCTGCCCTTGGGCTTGACTCAGGCAGAGCAGTGAGAGCCACCCATAGCTGAGACCATTAGAGCTGGAAAGACTCACAGAAGCCCTATGGCGGTGACAGCAACACCCAGGATGTGGAGACCATGGCTCCTCGTAGAAAATGACTATGGACTGTGGGGGCCTAACTGGGTTAGTGTCCGCAGTCTGCTCCATTACGCCCCAACATTATACTTTTAAGGAAACAAATGATACAAATGGTAAGACCATTTTGAGATTTTTTATTTGCTATTTTTTAAACCCTCCCCCCCCCCCCCCCCCCCCCCCCCCTCCACCCAGACACACAAGAACAGTTAGAGCTTGCTTTGAGCTGAGAATAACAGACCTTCAGAGATATTGCCACCCTCTGGAAGACTGGAAGGTGGCGAAGATAGCAGTTGAAGAGTGTGAACAAAGGCACCCCACACTGGTAGAAAGAGGCACCTCCATGAGCCCCTTTTCACCCAAAAAAAGACCTTTTGAATGAAAATTCCAAAGTCAGAGCTAGCCTACCTTCCTATGAGTTGATAACTAGTCAGGCTATTGCCCCTACTGTTATTTACATGTTAAAACCAGATAAGTACCTTTTGCTGCACAGATCATATGCTTTGCCTGTAGGACATAGAGAAATAAGGCTAGGATTGATCAAGAAGCTCGCTCTCTGCTGGCTGGCTTTCACGTTGTCAGACGGTCTTGTTTAAGCTCCTAGGGGAGAATTGTTACCAATGGTTCTGCTCAGCTATGGTCCCCACATGTTATATACTACCAACATCCAGGCTAAAGCTAATCGAAGTATCAAATAGCAGCATGACTGTTATGGATGCAAGCAGCAAAGAGCTCACATCTGATACTGTAAGCCAAGGCAAAAGCCCAGGGCCATAGATGACATCAGTTCCAGTGAGGATCAAATGGATATGATGTGCCTGTCAAATTCTCTTCTAACGACCTATGTTGAAACCTATAAATTCGTAGTGCTGTCAGTCTTGGTCAGTCGTGCAGCAAACAGAGCTGTATAACTAGCCACGCTTCTGAGAGTAGTGGAGGTGGCCCTGACACAGTAACCCAGAGCTCAGCCTCAGGCGGACAAAAGTGCTGAGACATAGATGTTCAGCTTCTCCAAGGCTCAGGGGGTATAACGGAAGATGGGGCAGGAAGAATATAAGAATCAGAGGAAGGATGGAGTTTTGTATAGTTACTTCCTTCAAATTAAAGCATTCCTTCTGGAAGGCAGGAGGGGAGCTCCTAAGGCTGGCCAACCAAGCTGCCTGTGAGTGGAATTAGGGTTCTAGAGGTACAGCTCTTCTCAGTTGACACCCATGCTGGGGTATGGGTGCCACTGCTGCCAATAAACTACTGTCCTAACCCTAATACACACATGGTTCGCCAAGATGGAGTTGGGTTTGGGCAGAATTGCTCCCTTGGTCATTTATTGCCCCCTCCTAATCTGGGATGAATAATAATCATTTGTTCACATTTTCTCAGGAAAAGTCACACTGCACCAATAGATTGATATCACATGCTAAATTTTAACTTGGTATAATTAGAATCTATCAAATCTTTCCAGCTGTTGAACAAAAGACTAAGCTGCTTCAGAAACAACGAGCACTCTGTCTTAAAGAAAGCACCTCCGTTGAAGCTGAATTCACAGAGGTGCTACAATAGAGGATGCTTTATGCCGACTACAGTCAGGCCCTGTGTGTTCTCCAACATGTCCCAATGTGTTTGCCAAGCCTGCACGTTGCTCAGTAACTCATCCAAAGCCAGAACCTGCACCTCCAAATTTTCCTCAAGAAACCTTCTTCTTCTGTCACTATCATGACATCACCAGCACACGATAGAGCGGTGCAAGAAGGCAGCTGCATTGTATCCCTGCAGTATAGACAGTGATGAATAAATAGCTGGCATTTTCAGTGCAACCCTATAAGGGGCCTACTGAGCCTGAACTGAACACCTGGGAAGTTTCTGCTGATGTTATTAAGGTCCCATACCCAACAGTGATGTATATATCCCAGGACTTAAGACCCTCATGAGTTCAAGGCTAGCCAGATCCTTTCTCAAAAACAAAGCAAAATAAGATAGCATCTTTCAATTGTTTTCCCACTCAGAGTCATTCTTGGTTCTTATTTAAGAAACCACGCAAGCAGCATACATTATGTTTAGGCTTTATTTCATTGCTACTGTAAAAAAAAAAAAAAAAAATCAGATACCATCAAACAAAGCTTCCTGTATGGTTGTAATTTAGCTATGGAATATGTATGAGGAAGCTGAGTGTATATGAAACACGATAGAGAGACACCCCAGGGAATGTTGTAGTCTTTCATTTTACAGTGTGTTGAAGCACTTTGTAATACCATGGCATCAGCCGCATGTTTTCTTTATGGGGTGACCTATCAACCCAATGCTCTTGCCGACATAATTCAAAAAGCACTTACTGCACGTCTCAGCTCTGCACCCCGTATCCCACCAGGTATGTAAGCAAAGGAAAAGCATTGTATAATGAGCTTGGCACTGCAATCTCTAGGGGTTCTATTCTCATGGAGGAGATTTGCCAGCAACCACCAAAGGAAAAAGTAACACCTTGTAAAGCAGAGAGCTGGAAGTGAAATGGAAAATGAGCACTACGGTAGGGGAGTCCATGCTGAACAGGAATTTAAATAGCATTAATTTTCATGTTCCAGCCACATTGTAGGTTGACTGAAACACCCCCTGATAATCAATTAATTCACTCTCTCTAGACAGCAATCCAGCTTTGCATCACTTGTCAAGCCATGTAATCAGCATACAAGAGCCAAGTTCCATTTGACTGAGATTAGCTGGTCTTTTGTGGCTGCATTATGGTTTCAACCCCTGCTCCCCCATAATGCTTCTGTAATGCAAAGCCTAATGATTTTTTTCTTCAAGCTGCATGGTCTCCAGAGGTAGGTGCATCTGATTCAGCCTCTAAAGTAACATAAACAGTGTGGTTTGGGGGTCACACAGCAGGTTCAACAGCAACAGAAACAGCTGTGCCGCTGAGTGTGCTTAAGACTCTTTTGAAGCCGGTGTTCATTTTTTTAAGTGCTAGGGGAAAAAAATTAAATCAAAGGTATCGGGTACTCCTCACCCTTACGCTAAATATAGATTTTCATAAATTAGTCAAACACGGCTCCAAGAACTGCTTTATCTTGAGGTTAATATCAGATGAGAAATTAATGTTTAATTAATTTTCTTCAAGTTAAGAGGTGGAAGATATGCTTCCTTTATTTTTGCTTAATTGGAATCCAATTACAAACAGGTCACTCATTCCTTTATTTACTAGACAAATATTTGTTTATCTGAAGCCATTTTTTTAATATACTAAAGTAACACCCATTAGACGGTTCTATGTTGTGGTTTTTTTCCCCCTTAGTTCTAAACATTTGCCTGCCTCTCCAGTGACAGCCCTCTACTTAAGTGAATATTGGAAGAAATGCACACAAAAGCATTTGCTTGCCACCTGTGCATTTGGCATTCTATGTGATTTTTGATAGGTTGTCTTTCTTTTCGATGGTGAAATGAGCTAATTAAAGACAAGTTTATTTCTATTCAGGTTCATCGGGAGCAGCTCTCAGCGCGTTCACTGGTCCCGAAGAATGGGACCAGAGAAGTCACCATGCAGAGGGAGACAGGAAAGTGTGCACGCAAAGGAAGAGGGGGTGGGGGAGGGGGAGAGAGAGAGAGAGAGAGAGAGAGAGAGAGAGAGAGAGAGAGAGAGAACAGGGAAAGAAAAAGAAAAGAGAGGGGGAACCAAACTATCTGGGTAATACAGTGATAAGCCTCTGAGTGAGGGGAAGCCCCGCCCCTGGGCTGGGGAGTTCCCAGTGGAGGGCAGGGTATGCCAGGAACGCCCTGCTGCTGCTAGGGACCTAGGGATGCTGGGAGAACCCGGACGTCAGGTTCTCCTTGGTTCAAAAAGCACCTTTGCTGCTTGTCTCGGCTCTGAAGCCCAACATCTTTGGCAAAACAAGCTGCCCTGACGATTAGTAGGCAAAACTTTCTCTAATGCTGTACTCTATTGGAAATTTAACACTCATCATACTACACTTTGATGTTTTTTGTTTCTGAAGATCGAAGATTCGAAAATGTCATTTGGACAGCTTTACCTAAGACCCAAAACGATTGATGAAATTGGTTGGCACTTTAGCCCACTGCTCTAGTCTGCCTTTGATGACGCAGCAAATATTTCAAACTAGGTAACATAAAGAACGGAAATTGCCCTTCCAAGTCCTGGAGGGTAGGGAGTCCATCAGGCAAGAAGCCAGCAGACGATGTGCCATCACATGATGAGGAAACATGGGAACTCTCTCAGATCTCTTTTCCTGAGAGTGGGCCCTTGATTGCTTAAGCAGTGCCCCAAGTCCCAATGCTACTAGACCCCAAGATATGGATTTCAGTTTTGTTTGGAGACAGGGTTTCATTATTTAGCCCGGTCTGACCTCTAATTCATGGTCTTCCGGACTCAGGCTTCAGGTAGTAAATCGTAGCGTAGGTTTGTGCCTCCACAACCGAGCAGGCATATGAAATCTGAGACAGCACTCACATTCAGACCATAGCACCCAGGTTCTTTTTAAGCACCCTGTGTGTTTCAGATATAGATTGAGACTAAGAACTGCCATTCTAAATGACAGAGATACTAAATATATGATCCTAAACCCTTTTTTGTTAGCACACCTTCAGTGTTCCCTGGGCATGCTGGGTAAAGTCCCGGAACTCCTAGTGGGACTGAGCACACTTGGAGAAGAAGCCAGTGTTCATCTCTCCTCTTCTAGCCAGCTCAGCTTCCCATAATGCAGTCCTTACACCATGCCATTCTTAAGTCTAATTCCAGCTTCTAACCAAACTGAAGGGCTGATGACCCAAAGCCTCAGGGGGGATAAGACACTCCAGGCAGCAAAGTTGACTCGCTAACTTCAGTAGGATGTTAGGACCTGTGCCGCTCCTGACGAGATTGACATACTAAGCGCACCTTAGTATGTACAGCTCTAGAGACTGCAAGGGAACAGGACACCCGATGGGATCTTCCACCTCCTGCCCTGTAGAAACCAAGCCCCAGTGACTGGGTGCACATCCCTACTCGCAGAGAGATTGCTCTTCTTCCCTGTCTGAGGAAAGGCTAGCCTGCTGAAGTAGTGGTAAGGGCTGTCCTCTTTTGATTGTCACATTACCTTGATCCATCCCAAGTTAACACTAGCTGTTCTGGTTGCTGAGACAGTCTCCCCCTTTTTCTCAAGCTAATTTCTATGGGCTTTTTGTTTTCAATAAAGCTTCCTTAATTAGAACTATTTTTATCCTACCTTGTGTCTCTCAACCTAACGGTGCTTCCCTGTTGCACCCGGCACCTCACTTGCTTATAACGTGGAAATGGGGGGGGGTGTTGAGGACCTTGTATAGAGCAGTGGCTTTGCTACTGTTTGTCTGGGGATGTGATAATTTGATTACAAAATGCCACCCCAAAAGTCTCACTCATTAACAGTGCGGTCTTAAATGCCAGCCGTGTTAAGAGGCGCGAGTCTGAGGAAGTGGTTGGCTCAGGAGGGCGTGGCCTTCATCAAGGAGCTGATCTGCTGATGCATTCAGATTTTGACTAGAATTTTGGAAGATGATGGAACTGTGAGTGAAGAGGCCTGATTGGGGATGGGACGATTTGTATTTGTCGTCTGCCCTGGGGCTTTGCCACATGACCCTGCTTCCTGGCTGTTCCCCTGTCACACATTCCTGCCTCACCATGGGGCACAGCAATGCAGTAAGGGAGCCATGGACTGGTGTTGGCTCTGTTTCTTAACAATTAAACTTTATTATACAGCCCAACTAGCTTACATAAGAGGGGAAAGAGGTTAAAGGGAAAAAAGAGTGAACCTTCCGGTATCCATTCCATGGAATGGGTCACTTGGTGTCTCTGGCCTACGCGCTGGTCTGGCCTGTTCACTGATCCTCTTCCCGATCCACATGTGCTCAAGCCTGGTCTGAACCTGCTGCTCCTCTCTGTCCTCTCCTCCTGCCTGTCTCTCATGTGCAAGGGGCAGTCTCCACCTCCCATTGAGGGTCGATTAGAAACACAATAGTCCAGGTGGAGTCCCCAGGTTGACTTCCTGCATTCCAGGCCCATGATGGCTCCACTCAGTCTATTTAAGGTTAATCTCAGGGAGTATCTGTGGTGTGTCCAAGGGCAAAACCCACCAAGACTGCTTTCATCTGTGACAAAGCTTACAATAATCCTTCCCACAGACTGGAGCTTCTGAACCCCTGAGTCCAAATAAACCTTCTGTTCTTTGTTTCTCTCTTGCGCTTTTCACAGCAGTGACAACTGGAATGATGCGAGCGGTCTCCCACTGTGTTGGCACGAAGACAGAGTTCATGGACTATTTGGTATTGACTCAATCAGGGCCTAGTCTGGAAAAACAAAACAATCCAAGAATCAGATTTTCAGTCGGAAAATTTTAGATGAAAACATCTTAGCCAGTGAAAGAGATTGCCTACTAAACAAGCTATAACGCTCCCATGGAAAATGCTGGAAGCACAGTGAGAGAGGGACTAAAGCTCCAGAAGAGCACCCGCTCTCAACAAAAGGTAGTGTTTAGTCCTGAGCAGAGAGGTAAAGCCAGACCTGCTGAAGACCACAGTCTTTCACAGGCACTGTGGGCTGAAACTGATCCACAACGGACATTTCTGGAAGTTGACAAACTGGGCAGGGATGCACTGAGGTACAGCTGGCCGGTAGGAAACTATTCGCTGGGTAACAGTAGATCACAAGGTTCTGTCACAAGAATCTCATGGGGTGTTGGAGGAGAGTCCTGGGCCTCTCACTCACTACAGAGAGGGATGAGGAGAGCCCAGAGAGCTTCTTTGCAGTGCCTCTTTAAGCTTTTCCCCTCCCAGTGACAAAACCTAAGCTCCCAAAGCTGACAGCTCTAACCCCAGAATCACAAAGTAAGGGAGAAGGCAGGGGTTTTAGAGCAGAAAGGCCAGGTAACACTATTCTAGATGGGAAGAGGGGGGGGAGGGAGGGAGAGACAGAGAGAGAGAGAGAGAGAGAGAGAGAGAGAGAGAGAGAGAGAGAGAGAGAGAGAGATCCAGTAAAAAAAAATGAAGAAAACACTAATTGCTTCACACATATAACCAACAGCCTACTCCATAGAAGGGCAGATCTCACATTTCCCTAGAGTCTTTTCTATTCGTATTCAGAGTCGCAAGCCACCTTGGCAATTGCAGTTCCATTTATCCTTATTAGAGCTGCACCTCTCTAGCCACAGATCCAAAAAGCTATTTACCTTGAATGAAGGAAAACCTTGGACTAGGAACTAGATGGTTGTGCTTAATGGAGAGATGGACACTAAATCCCCTTCCATTCCTGTTTTTTTTTTTTTTTTCAGGAGATTTAGACAGCAGCATCTCAAGGAGTGAAAAGCATATGCCAGAGAAAATAAATTAATCAGGATGTTACCAGTCACACTTTCACATAATTAGGAATATCTAAGTGCCAAATGAAAGCTTTGATGCAAAAATTGGAGCAGAGAATTACAGGACTCTTAGGGTTCCTAATCAGTGCTCGTAGCTTCTCCAGGAGACCAACTGTAGCAAGGAACGATTAGTCTGCTGCTGTACTTAAACTTCTGCTTTATTTAATAAGCAAATAGTGAAGATAGAATGTACACAGCAAAAAGATGATCTTCAGCTAGTGTCAAGGACTGAATCAATAACCATCCATTCAGCCTTACGCATCATACAACCATGTCATTGACTCACAATCAAGTCAATTTCTGAAAGCAATTACATTTTCTTTAAAAGACTCACATATTTCAGCAATTACAATATATGACGACACACCCTTTCGAAAACCTTTTTCAAAAGCAATTAAGTAATATCCATAAATAAGAAAACAATCTTATAGAGAGAAAAAGGCTTTATTATAAATGTATCAGCCCTGAACTACTGAAAACTTACTCTCATCCCATCTCATGCAAAGAAATTAATTCAACAATAACAAAAGAATTCTGTTGCCATTCCATGCTGAACATTAACACTGCATTGAAACTGACACTTAAAACCTAAGGATCGTGGGTGTGGTGACGCACACCTGTCATCCCAGCCCTTGGGAAGCTAAGACAGGAAGGTCACATCATGTCTTCAAAGCTAGTCTGGCCTACCTAGCAAGGTCCTGTCTGAAAAAGGAGGGAAAGGCTTAGAAATAAGAAGGGGTGTGGGGAGGTGTGGCATGAGGGTGGGAATGAGAGGGGGAAAGGGGGCTGGGATCAGGCTGTAAAGTGAGTAAATGAATAAAGAAATAAAATTCCAAAAAAACTGTTTTAAGTGGGGAAAAAATGGATTCAAGACTATGTCCCTTGTTTAATCAGAAGAGACATAGCACATTCTTTAAGAGCACAGAAGAACCTGGTAGACCTTTAAATCTTTGTCATTTCATAGAATTATGGATATGAGGAGTGGGCAAGTGTGTGTGTGTGTGTGTGTGTGTGTGTGTGTGTGTGTGTATTTGTGTGTATGTGTTTGTGTGTGTGTGTGTGTGTGTGTGTGTGTGTGTGTGTGTGAGAGAGAGAGAGAGAGAGAGAGAGAGAGAGAGAGAGAGAGAGAGAGAGAGAGACAGAACAATTAAAGAAATAAGAGGCCAGAGGTCATTAATTTGAAAGAAAAGGGGAAGGGGATGATGACATAATATTTTCATTTGAAAAATACAAAATAAATAAATGGTAGGAAATTTTAAATTGACAAATTTTCTCCCAAAAAACTTTTATCTCATATGTACTTACTTGTTAGCAATACATTTCCCATATATTTTTCATGTTATATAATGTATAGCTAGTTACATGTAAGTATTATGTTGGGTATATATACATATATATACATATATATAATTAATATGTAAATGGAATATATAATTACAAATAAATAGTATATGTTGAAGAAATATAATTTATACTTTGTTTTAAAGCTTTTACTGTTCAGTTCTAACGATAACACCAGTCCTCTCATGCACTGAGTAAGAATAACTTTTTTTATATATATAACTTTTGATATCTTAAGTAGCTCAGAATTTTTGAGAGTACAAGATCATATGTTGGGCATCAAACTGTGTAATTTTTTTCCAAACACCATATTAAATTAAGCCATATATGCAAGTTGGGACAGGACAAAAATAAATCAGAACTAGATTCTACCCTTAAATACCTCATAGTCCAGCTAGCTAGAGAGAGGCTCCCCACAGAGGTGATGCACCTACAGATGTTCACCATGACTTGAGAGGCAGGTAGTGGCCTGGGAATCTGCAGAAAATCCTGGAGAATCTCTTGCCAGAAATTCAAAGAAAACTGTGGCAAAGCTGGGAAGGTGCTGTCACAGGATCCTCATCTTTGTTTTGTTTTCTTTTGTTTGTTAATAATAATCTTTGGTGTGCCGCTCCAATTCAGAAATACGTTGCTGTTTATTTTCATTCATGGGACTCAACTTCTAAGTCCGAGACACAAGAACTGATCCTCATGGTAAGACAAATCCTTTAAGGAAAAAATAAAGTGAAAAGAAGCCAACAGTGCTCATGTGTTGTAGATGGACTAGTTGGGCAGCACTCCAAGCCACAAGAGACACAGAGAGCCCCCACCCCACCAGCAGGAACGTGGGCAGTGTGAAGGCTGAACTCACAGGGGAAGAGATTTCTTGACCAGTTAAAGCTAGTGTATACCTTACCTAGATATGCATCAATGGCAGGGTTTGTCCCAGTAGTGAGAAGTCTGTGAGTACCTGTTACGTGCTAAGAGGTCTGGCATCCTTCCTCCTCCTCCTCTCCTACCCTGACTTCCGTTCATTTCATTTCATGGGCTTCCCTCTCCCCAGCTGCTCATTCTCCTTATAACCTTCTTATTTCTTCTAGTCTCTCTGTCTCTGTCTCTCTGTCTCTCTGTCTCTGTCTCTGCCTCTCTCTGTCTCTCTCTGTCTCTCTCTGTGTCTCTGTCTCTCTCTGTCTCTCTCTCTCTGTCTCTGTCTGTCTGTCTGTCTCTCTCTCTCTCTCTCTCTCTCTCTCTCTCTCTCTCTCTCTCTCT
>OU015743.1:60093701-60104613 GCA_907169655.1 Acomys percivali | reverse complement strand
CTCTCTCTCTCTCTCTCTCTCTCTCTCTCTCTCTCTCTCTCTCTCTCCCTGTCTCTCTCTCTCTCGTATGCCCTGGCTATTTCCAGTCTACTGGCCACATTTAGTTTACATTATTCCTTTAGCTCTCTGCTTTGGACTCTTCCAGATGCCTCTGGCTGTTCATTCTCTCTCATATCTACAATTAAAAACAAAAACAAAAAAACAAAACAAACCTTCTCCTTAACCACACCATGGAGCGGTCATGTCATCAGATTATATAGTATCCAGTTTTACTTCAATAACGTTCATACACATTTTAAGAAAAGTGACAGTGGAGACGATTAAGCCTGCAGTGCTGAGAGAGGCATGGCTCATGCATGGGTCAAGGAAGGCTTCCAGAAAGGACTGGCACTCACGCTGAGCTTTGGAAAAGTAGGTAAGAGAAGAGGATACACTTGTGCCAACCACCTCACATCCAGGGACTCCAGGGATCCTTCCAACCGTGCCCAGCCTTCTCTCCCAGGGGCCGACATGTCAGCTCGTCCTGCTTTCTCAGGTTCTGCACTTGACTACGTGGCATTCATGCATCACAGGGCCAGCTGTCTGAACTGTAGTTCCTGTGTTTCTGATGCCCTGCGATGGAGCCCTAAAGAATGCTGGAAGAGACTTCCCCCTCCCAGAAACAGCTAATTCCTAAAGAGGATAGCTTGTTTAAGAGTATGCCTTTGATGTGCAAACCAGCCCAAAACCTGTGCAAAACCCTGTCTTTACCATTTGTTTGTTTGTTTGTTTGTTTGTTTGTTTGTTTGAAACAGAGTTTCTCTCTGTAGCTCTGACTGTCCTGGAACGTCTTTGTAGACCAGGCTGACCTCGAACTCAGAGATCCACTTGCCACTGCTTTCCAAATGCTGGGGTTAAAGGCACCTGCTACCGCCACCCAGCCATTACCCTTTATCTCACTCATCGGGTCAGTATTTCTTTGACCTTAAAGATCCAACTTTCAGACAACTAGAAAGACTAATGTTTCTACAGCTCAAGCGCACAGGAGCCACTCGCTTCAGCCATCTATGCTGTCACTCTGCCCTGCCTTAGTTTTCAAAACAAACAAACAAAAAAGCTGCATCTGTTTAAAAAACAAGACAAAACAAAAACCCCAACAACAACAAAACAGAAAAGACCAGAGCCCTGCACACACACACACACACACACACACACACACACACACACACACACACACCCCACCACCACCACCACCACCACAATGTCCCTGCTTCCTCCGTGCTCCTCTTGGGCCCTCCCTACCTGCCGGGCCAGACCTCCAGTTTCCTAGAACTGTAATAACACTGAACGTCTCTTTAAGTGGTTCTGACCTCTCTCTTGCATTGTTGGTTATTCACCTCTACAAATTAAAAGCAACCTCAGTAGTTCTTGGCACAGCATTCAGTAGAAGCTGGTAACATTTTCTTGGCATTTATGTAATATCAGTTATTCTGGTAACTAAAAGACCCTGAGAACTTAGAATACTGTTTTAAAGTCTGGGTCTCCCTTACTCTATCAAAAACCAAAAATCAAAAACAAAACAAACAAATGAAAAACATGGGAGCTGTTTAACCACAAATTACAATTGTTCTCAAGGTCAATTCTGGTTGAATTTCCTAGATGAGCCCCAGGTAGGAATTTTCCAGGAAATTGACTGAGCAGTTGTCCTCACGATATAGGAGGCAGGGAAGCACAGCAGGCCCCAAAGGGCAACTAATAAAGCCGCCTTCTTTGCTGGATTCTCTGCTTGAATCAGACCCTTCCTAGGGCCTGGAACAAAAGTGCACAGTAGATGCCTCTCACCTTTGCATCCTGGGATCAGTCTCTGGCTGTGTGTGCCAGGTGTGTGAGCTGGGAAATGCTATTGACGGCCCACAGCTTCCAGGAAGAAAGGAGAAAGGAGGGCTGTGATCTATTAATAACCAAAGGGTCCTCTGGCACCGGGACACCTGGCATTTGGCAGCACCTTGCTCCTTTCTCCACTCCCCTGTCAGATTCTGATCTTAAAGCTTTAGGACAGGGTGGCGTCTGTGCCTGTAGGAAAAAGCAGACAGATGAGTAAGATGACCAAATAATAGCAATATATTCCTTGAGTGTGTGTGTGTGTGTGTGTGTGTGTGTGTGTGTGTGTATGTGTGTGTGAATAACAAAGTACACAGGAGTGGGGGGCATTAGGGAGACAGAGAGGCTGGCTCACTAGAAAGCATATTTAGCTTGGTCATGTGTTTTCACACAAGGGTGACATCAGTAGATCTTTGAAATGTTTAAGAGAAGTCGCCAATCTCCATTTTAATGTGAATGTTACAAATTCCTGACTGTAGCACCCAACTGCAAATAATAATTCTATGAACACACTTTAGAAATTAACCTATGAGGAAGAAATAGGGAAATTTCTACCTTAAGAAAGTAAGAAAAGGGGGGATACAAGATGGTGGCGAGCAATGTGGACCGAGTTTGGAAGCTCCAGTGAACAATTCAGGGAACTTCACAGATTTCTGAGCCAGGAAGACCAAGGTCCCGACACCACGGCAGCAGGAGTGCTCCACGGTTCAGAGGGACCAGGGTGCGGAGGACCTGCATGCCCCTGCACACGGGAGAAGCACGGATTTTCTCAGATAGGAGCAGCAGTGGCAGAGGCAACAGCAGCAGCAGTGGCACCAGCGGCACCAGCGGCACCAGCGGCAGTGGCTGAGGTTTGCAGGTCAGAGCCTTCCAGTGGAGGCAATTGGTGTGGTGGCCGGTGGAAGTTGCTGGGGGAGAGGGGACTCACGACAGGATTTGGGACGCGTGGTGCCTTGTGACCCAAACTGGACTTCGCCGACAGTTCGGCCCCAGAGTCCTGGATACAGCTCAGTGCGCACTGCAGTGGAGATGCTGGCTAAGCACAGAAAGCAATTCTGCCCGAAGCACCAGCTCAGCTCAGCCACAGCTCCCATGCTGGGACACAGGCTGGGCAGAGTGCTCAGGTCCACCCTGGGCACCAGTTCAGCGCAGCTGCAGGTCTCCTGCTGTGACACAGGCTGGGCAGAGCACTCAGTTCCACCCTAGGCACCAGCTCAGCACAGCCACAGCTCCCCTGCTGTGACCAAGGCTGGCCGGAGTGCTCAGTTCCACCCTAGGCACCAGATCAGCGCAGGCACAGTTCTCCTGCTGTGACACAGGCTGGACAGAGTGCTCAGTTCCACCCTAGGCACCAGCTCACCTCAGCGAGCAGTTCTGCCCAAGACATTAGCTCTGCTCAGCGGGCAGTTCTGGGGCACTGACCAAGGCTGAAGTCAGCACGCAGATTCAGCCCACAGGCCCTAGATGGACTTGCCAGGCAGATTAGGCCCAGAGATTCTAGCTGAGCTGTGTGCACAGGCTAAGGGGCCCCAAGACTCTGGCTGGACTATCCACCCAATATAGGCCCGGAGTCCCGGGCTGAATTCAGCGTGCAGTGTGGGGCCATAGTCCCTGGCTGAGCTCGGTGCAAAATTCCACCCCGGAGACTCGGGCGGAGCTCGGCGTGCAGTTTAGGGCCAGAGTCCCTAACTGTGCTTGGCAGACAGATTGGGCCCAGAAGCTCTAGCTGAGCTTTTGGCACAGTCCCGGCTCTAAGACCCTGGTTGGACACAGTGTGCAGTTTGAATTCAGAATTCCTGGCTGAACTGGGCGGACGGTTCTGACCTGAGTCCATAACTGACCACAACACGCACTTTGTGCCAAAAGCCCCTATCTGAGCTTGGAGCGGAGTCTCAGCCCAAAAATTCTGGCTGGACCCTGTGTGCATTTTGGGCCCAGAATCCGTAGCGGAGATCGGCAGACAGTTCGGGCCCTGAGAATTCCTGGCTTGACTCGGCAGGGAACTCAGAAGGCTGTGGATACCTTGGCCTGACCCAACGCTCATTCAGAGACCCAGAACGATTGCAGGACCCATAACACAGGGGAGCTGATGATCACTGGCTGTGACAGTGAAAAAAAACAGGGCTAACCTCCTGCTATCCACACCAGTGAAGCATCAGAGATTCCAGCCTACGGAAATCGTGAGAAAACAAGTGAAGCTATCATCAGACTCCCTCCATCCAACTCTGGAAGCTACCCAACAAAACAAAGACAACAAGATGTCTAAAGGACAGCATAAAAGCATATGCAAAAAAACCCCAAAACAACATGGCGTCTCCAGTTTCCAGCTATCCCAAAGAAAACAACCCAGAGAGCTCAAATACAACGGAAATACAAGAAAATGACCTCAAATCCTTAATAAGGAGCATATTAATGGAGGAAACAAATAAAATTCATAATCAAATACAGGAAGACGCAGCCAAACAGGTGAGAGACATAAAAGAAGCACATAGAGTGGAACTGGAAAAATTTCAGGAAAATGCAAATAACCATATGAAAGAAAGAAATAAAACGGTTCAAACTCTGAAGACCTATAAAGAGGCAATGGAAGAAACTCAGGAATATACAAAAAATGAGGGGAAAGAAATAAAAAAATCAGTTCAAGATCTGAAAACGAAAATGGATTCAATGATAAACACACAGACAGAAGAAAAACGAGAACGTGAGACCTCAGAGAAGAAGGCGAGCAACACAGAGGTGAGCTTTTCTATCAGAATCCAAGAGACTGAAGAACGAATCTCAGGTCTAGAAGACACAGTCACAGATCTTGAAGCAACCATTAAAGAAAATGCCAAATCTGGAAAACTCCTGACACAAAACATCCAAGAAATTCAGGACACCATGAAAAGAAGAAATCTGAGGATAATAGGCATTGAAGAAAGAGAAGATATCAGACTCCAAGGCCCAGAAACTATTCTCAACAAAATCATAGAAGAAAATTTCCCCAACCTAAAGAAAGAGATACCTATAAACATACAAGAGGCCTATAGAACACCAAATAGAATTGACCAGAAAAGGAAAACTGCCCGTCACATAATAATCAAACACAAAACATACAGAACAAAGAAAAAATATTAAAAGCTGCAAGGGAAAAGGGCCAAATAACATTCAATGGCAAACCTATCAGAATTACACCTGACTTCTCAGCAGAGACCATAAAAGCCAGAAGAGCCTGGACAGAGATCCTGCAAACTCTTAGAGACCACAGATGCCAGGCCAGACTACTTTACCCAGCAAAACTATCAATAACCATTGATGGAGAAAACAAAATATTCCATGACAAAAACAAATTCAAACAGTACCTATCCACAAATCCAGCTTTACAGAAGATACTAGAAGAAAAACTCCACCCCAAAGAGTCAAGCTACAACCAAAACTACTCAGGAAATAAATAACTATACCAGGGAAAAACACAACTACACTAACACTTGATTGTAAACAACATCAAAATTAAGACTCTTAACAGTCACTGGTCGTTAATATCTCTCAACATCAATGGTCTCAATTCTCCAATAAAAAGACACAGACTAACTGAATGGGTGCATAAACAAGATCCAACATTCTTCTGCATTCAAGAAATACATCTCACCCATAACGATAGGCATTACCTCAAGAAAAAGGTTGGAAAAAATATTCCAAGCAAATGGACACAAGAAGCAAGCATCCGCAGCCATTTTAATGTCGAACAAAATAGACTTTCAACCAAAATTAATCAAAAGGGATGAGGAAGGACACTTCATACTCATCAAAGGTAAAGTCAACCGAGATGACATCACAATTCTGAACATCAGTGCTCCCATTACTAGGGCACCCACATTTGTAAAAGATCTGCGAAAAAGAGCTTAAACCACACATCGATCCCCACACAATAATAGTGGGAGACTTCAACACCCCACTCTCACTGAAGGATAAGTCATTGAAACAGAAACTAAACTGAGAAATAACATCATTAACCAATGCCATGGGTCAAATGGATCTAACAGGTCCATAGAACCTTTCACCCAAACAAGAAAGAATATACCTTCTTCTCTGCACCCCATGCACCCTTCTCCAAAATTGATCACATCGTAGGTCACAAAGCAAGCCTCAACAGATACAAGAGGATTGAAATAATACTTTGTATCCTATAAGATCACCATGCTCTTAGGCTGCAATTCAACAACAACAGAAATAACAAAAAGCCTACACGTACGTGGAAACTAAACAACTCTCTGCTAAATGACACCTGGGTCAGGGAAGAAATAAAGAAAGAAATCAAGGAGTTTCTGAAATTCAATGAAAATGAAGGAACTATGTACCCAAATTTGTGGAATACATTGAAAGTAGTGCTAAGAGGAAAATTCATAGCACTAAGTGCCTTTAAAAAGAAATTGGAAACATCGCACATAAGCATATTATCTACACAACAGGAAGCCCTAGGGAAAAAAAAAGAATCAGAAACACCCAAAAGGAGTAGACGTCTGGAAATAATCAAACTCAGGGCTAAAATTAACAAATTAGAAACTAAGACAACAGTCCAAAGAATCAACAAAACCAAGAGCTGGTTCTTTGAGAAAATCAACAAGATAGACAGACCATTAGCCAAACTAACTGAAAGGCAGAGAGACCGTATTGAAATCAACAAAATCAGAAATGAAAAGAGAGACATAACAACAGACACTGAAGAAATACAAAGAATCATAAGATCCTACTTTGAAGGCATATATGCCACAAAATTTGAAAATCTAAGGGAAATGGATGATTTTCTTGATCAATTTCACTTGCCGAAGTTGAGTGAAGAACAGATTAACAAGCTAAATAGTCCCATTTCCCCTACAGAAATAGAAGCAATCATTGATAATCTCCCAACCAACAAAAAGCCCAGGGCCAGATGGTTTCAGGGTAGAATTCTACCAGACCTTCAAGGGCGAGCTAATACCGATACTCTTCAAGCTACTCCAAAAGAAAGAAATGAATGGAATGTTACCAAATTCATTCTATGAGGCCATAGTCACATTGATACCTAAACCTCACAAAGACTCAACAAAGAAAGAGAATTTCAGACCAATTTCTCTTATGAACATCGATGCAAAAATACTAAATAAAATACTTGCAAAATAAATACAAGAACACATCAAAGATATCATTCATCATGACCAAGTAAGCTTCATCCCAGGCATGCAGGGATGGTTTAATATACGGAAATCCATCAATGTAATCCACCATATAAACAAACTGAAAATAAAAAACCACATGATCATATCTTTAGATGCAGAGAAAGCATTTGATAAAATCTAACAGCCATTCATGTTTAAAGTTTTAGAGAGATCAGGGATACAAGGCACTTTCCTCAACATAATAAATGCTATATACAGCAAGCCAATAGCCAAAATCAAAGTAAATGGTGAGATACTCAAGGAAATTCCTATAAAATCGGGAACAAGGCAAGGCTGCCCACTCTCTCCATATCTCTTCAATATAGTACTCGAAGTTCTAGCCAGAGCAATAAGACAGTGAAAGGAGATCAAGGGTATCCAAATGGGAAAGGAGGAAATCAAATTATCCCTATTTGCAGATGATATGATAGTGTACATAAGTGACCTCAAAATTCCACCAGAAAACTCCTACAGCTGATAAACACACCTTCAGCACATTGGCTGGATACAAAATTAACTCAAATAAGTCTGTAGCCTTCCTATACACAAATGACAAGCTTGCAGAGGAAGAAATTAGGAAAGCCACACCCTTCACATTAGCCGCAAGCAATATAAAATATTTAGGAGTTACTCTAACTAGGCAAGTGAAAGACTTGTTTGAAAAAAAAATTCAAAACTCTGAAGAAAGAGATTGAAGATGACTTGAGAAGATGGAATGATCTTCCTTGATTATGGGTCGGGAGAATTAACATAGTAAAAATGGCCACCCTACCAAAAGCAATCTATAGAATCAATGCAATCCCTATCAAAACACCAACACAATTTTTTAAAGACATTGAAAGTTCAATTCTGAACTTCATATGGAAAAACCAAAAACCCAGAATAGCTAAAACAATCTTGTACAATAAAAGGGCTCCAGAGGAATCTCCATACTGGTTCTCAAACTGTACTATAAAGCAATAGTAATTAAAACAGCATGGTACTGGCACAGCAACAGGCTGGTTGATCAGTGGAATCAAATCAAAGACCCAGATATGAATCCACACACATATGGTCACTTGATTTTTGACAAAGAAGCCAAATCCATTCAATGGAAAAAGGATAGCATCTTCAACAAATGGTGCTGGTCTAACTGGATGTCTATGTGTAAAAAAATGCAACTGGACCCATATTTGTCACCTTGCACAAAACTCAAGTCCAAGTGGGTTAAAGACCTCAACATAAAACCAGAGACAATAAGTCACTTAGAAGAAAAAGTGGGGAAGAGCCTGAAACATATTGGCACAGGAGACAACTTCCTGAACAGAACACCAACAGCCCAGGCCTTAATGTCAACAATTAATAAATGGGACCTCATGAGGCTGAGAAGCTTCTGTAAGGCTGGAGACACTGTCAAGAGAACAAAGTGACAGCCTACAGACTGGGAAAAGATCTTCACCAACCCAACATCTGACAAAGGTCTAATATCCAAAATATATAAAGAACTCAAGAAATTCAACACCACCAAACCAAATAACCCAATTGAGAAATGGGGCTTGGAATTAAAGAGAGAATTCTCAACAGAGGAATATCAAATGGCTGAGAAACACTTAAAGAAATGCTCAACCTCCTTAGTCATCAGGGAAATGCAAATCAAAACAACTCTGAGATCCCATCTTACACCCATCAGAATGGCTAAGATCAAAAACTCAAGCAACACCACATGCTATCGAGCATGTGGAGAGAGAGGAACACTTCTTCATTGCTGGTGGGAATGCAAACTAGTATAGCCACTTTGGAAATCTATCTGGTGCTATCTCAGAAAACTGGGAATAGGGCTTCCTCAAGACCCAGCTATTCCACTCCTTGGAATATACCCAGAAGATGCACCAGCACACAGCAAGAAAATTTGCTAACCATGTTCATAGCAGCCTTATTCATAATAGCCAGATCATGGAAACAGCCTAAGTGTCCCTCAGTAGAAGAATGGATAAAGAAACTGTGGTACATATATACTATGGAATACTACTCAGCTATTAAAAACAAGGAATTCCCGAAATTTGTGGATAAATGGATTGAGCTAGAAATTATCATAATGAGTGAGTTAACCCAGAAGCAGAAAGACTCAAATGGTATATACTCACTTATATCTGCATACTAGCCCAAGGGGCATGTCCCACCAAAGCCTTCACTTACCAGAAAACTGGGACAGAGGGGAGGACATCCTATTGGGACTGTAGATGAGAGAAGCATGAGAGAATAGCAAAGTAGAAAGATCCAGTGGGTCCTAGAAACCTACAAGTAGAACATTATGATAGGCAGATTTGGGCCAAGGAGTCCCGCTCAAACTAAGGCACCAGCCAAGAACACTACAGGTGGTAAACTTTAGAACCCTACCCAGATCTAGCCAATGGTCAGAACATTTTCCACACTTGAGTGGAGAGTGGGATATGACTTTCTCACTTACTCTGGTGCCTCACATTTGACCATGTCCCCTGGAGGGGGAGACCTGGTGGCACTCAGAGGAAAGACAGCAGGTTACAGAGAAGAGACTTGACACCCTATCAGCATATACAGGGGAGGTAATCCCCCTCAGGAACAGTGATAGAGGAGAGGAATAAGGGGAAACTGGGAGGGAGGGAAGAATGGGAGGATAAATGGGATGGGATAACCATTGAGATATAACAAGAATAAATTAATTTTTAAAAAAGTTAAAATATAAAAAGTAAGGATAACATAGTCATTCTCCACAAAACATTTCTCGTATTATTGGAGTCCAGTATTTGTAAGGAGGCGGTGTGCAGGCATCCTGTTTGTCTGCTAGGTTGTATAAACTAAGGATCGAGTGGAAAGTGACATGAAATGGAGACGTAGTTACAGAGTGGTCTCTAAGCATATTGGAAATGACCTTCTCGCTGAAGGCCTGAGTCTACCCCAGGCCCTGAACTGCTGACTCGGAAGTAGACAGAATTAAAAACCAAGCAGATGAAGAAGGGAATGAAGAGTCACACAGAGGGAAACAATCACAGGCCCTTTCTATTTGCAGAAAAAGATGGTTTCAAAAGGCTGCTAAGAGTCTTAGGCCTCCTCCAAGGCCCCACAGTCTACACAGATGGTGAGGAAGCTGTGGAAAATGCTCTCAGATGAGCATCACCTTGGGAAGATGACTCCAAGGAAGCCTAGACCTGCAACCTCATGTGCAAAGAAAGAACATTCTGGGTTAGTATTAAGTATCATGGGAGAAAATGCTTCTTTGTGACATAACCGTTGATATTTACTTCATTTCCAAAACTTACCTATGTAAACTCAAGTGAATTTTCCATTAGAGTTTCAGGAGTAAGGAGAGGGTTGACCAGGCTAGGACCAGCCAGGTGTGTGAGGTGAAATGCTTGTGATGGGTGCTAAACACCAGCGCTACACTGCTGTCATGATGGGACTCCTACAGGAGCCCTGAGTCCATGGAGAGCCCTGAGCCCAACCATCAACTCCGGAGCCCATGCATGACTTACTTGGAATCGAGTGCAGAAATATACCCTGCTATAAGCGACCACTCATTAGCCATGATGGTGTGCACCTTGATTGTTCTGTGCCTTAAAGTTCAAATATGTAAGATGGAGTGACAGCGATCATAGAACTGAATCCAAGGCACAGAGCCCCAGGGGTAAGGAAACAGATGCCTTCCTTCCTCCCAAAGGAGCATGCCACGGCTTGAGTAAATCTGCTGAGAAAGCAGTAGTGTTGCCTGGCTATTTTACAGATAGCCTGCTGTTGTGGACACCAGTGGAGGTCTACTGGTTCCGGTTATTCCATACCATCCCCTTCCTTTTAAAGTATGTGAACTGAAACGCTGGTTTCTTCTTCTTCTTCTTCTTCTTCTTCTTCTTCTTCTTCTTCTTCTT
>OU015743.1:60081283-60093691 GCA_907169655.1 Acomys percivali | reverse complement strand
TTCTTCTTCTTCTTCTTCTTCTTCTTCTTCTTCTTCTTCTTCTTCTTCTTCTTCTTCTTCTTCTTCTTCTTCTTCTTTTTAGCAGAAACCAAGACTCTTTATCACTATTTGGTGTATCCTTATTGAGACCCAAACATATAGATTTCCTAGGGCTTTTTAATTGAGGAAGCAATTTTAAACTCTGTCAACATCGGCCTTATTAACCCAGATGGTGTTAATTTGCACAGCTCTACTTAGCATCAGTGTGTTTCCTGTGCATTAAGCAGTAGCTGCCTCCTTATTCCAAGCCTCGCTGTCGCCCACTCCTAAGATACACACTGTGCTAGCAGCAGCCTGCATAGTATGGCGAGGAGCTCATAGAGCTGAATTGAAATCTCTTGGAAGGTACAATAATGTAGTCTAAAGACGCCTGTATCCCACACATCTGTACACATCTGTATGTATCCAGAGGGCCAGGGGCATTAAGAAACAATATAACTCACACTGTGATTCAGTGTCACTGTGTTCTCACATTGTTTCCGAGTAAATGCCACTCCTGATAGTTACCTGTAATTGATGACTCTTCCTTGGCCAGCAGATTCTATTGTTTTTATTTATAATGAAACAGGGAGCCCAATTCTCAGCAACACCTTAGGGTCTCTTAGAGGCTATTTTATAAAATTAGGGTTTTTCTTCTATTAAAAAAAGGGGGGCTTTCTAAGTGCAAAAGTCTGAAGTAAGCCTGGCTTGGTAATTAACTGGGAGGCATTAGTCTGCATACATTCTTACTGCTTAATGAATGGGTAAAGATAAACTGACACTGCTAAGCATGCAGAATCCACAAGTCTGTGTTCAAACGGCTTTATATATATGCAGGGGCCTTTCTATTTGTATTTTCACAACCAACTTTGCACAGTGGTGCTGCTATTAATTCTCGCAGGGCAATGAAAGCAAGTTCAAGGCCGTTGTAAACCTTGCTCTGCCTCTTAGGAGCGAGGTGAGCAGAGTGTCAGGTCTCTCCTCCCTAAGATGGAGAAATGTGGTCTCCGCTGCAGCCAGATCCCTTCCACTAAGCGTGCAGGAGCATGCAGGCAGCCATC
This sequence comes from Acomys percivali, assembly GCA_907169655.1. NCBI lineage: Eukaryota > Metazoa > Chordata > Mammalia > Rodentia > Muridae > Acomys > Acomys percivali. The sequence goes on along the minus strand of OU015743.1, from coordinate 60,092,612 downwards.
ACACTCAAAAAGACAGTTCCCCTGGGATCTCTCGACCTAAACCTTGAGGAGTGTATGGGGGTTGGAGAGGGTGGGGCACGTATGCACACACCACACACATGTGTATGTGTGTGTGTGTGTGTGTGTGTGTGTGTGTGTGAAGTGCACATATTTTAATTATTCTTCACCTCACTCTCAAATACACACCCCCTGTATTTTTACCTTTCCTTCCCCACCCCACCCCACCCCCCGGCCTCCCCTGTCCACTCTTCTGCCCACTCCCTTTCATCTTCCCAAGCAAAGGTTATTTCCTTTCAGGCTGTCAACTTCCTTTCCCCATTTTTGTGACACAAAGAACATGACAGCCATAAGAAGTCACTGGGCCTTGTGGAAGGCTGGACCAGTATTATAAATGTTTTTCTCTTTAAAACTTTAGTTTGATTTTTTTCGCTTGGAGAGACTGAATATACATGTACCACAATCCAGCTAACGTGAACCCTGCAGATCTGAGATGAAGTCTTGTGCCTGCCGACTCCCAGCCAGCCTGTTTCAAGACCAGGAAGTGACGACCAGCACCGATACCCTAAGAGGGGCTGATAATTACACGTGTGACTCCTTTTGGTTCCACTCAATTACTGCAATCACCTTGTTTCTCTAAGAATCGACACACAATTTTCCATGCCTGTTTTCTTTCTTGGTCTTTGTCTGCTTATTGGCTAGAAAAATCAATGTATGCACTCCACCCGTACACCTCATGAATCTGAGAAAATGGAAGAAAGTAGCATTTCTGTGGCACAATTCCTGTAACTGCTTAAAGATGTAGTTGCTCACTGTCACTGTGGTTTTGTTTTCCATTCTGTGACAGACATCAAAGTAGGGAGGGTCCCAGCATCCAGGCCACTTTCTCTGCGTTAAGCTCTACATGGACTCACTTTCAAAACCCTGAAAGGCAGGCGCTGTCCTCTCTCTGTAGATGAGGAGACTGAGAGGCATTGTCAAATAGGATTTGGAAAGGAATGAAATCACTTCATAGGAAAAGAGATGCCTGAGTTAAAGTGGAAATGCTGTGGGCTTCACTTCGAATAAGGCTTAACTCACGCACAAGGCCCTCACCAACTGAGTACCCAAGAAGGCTTCGCCTAGTGAGAGCTCAGGTTTTTTGTCATCTCTCAAATATGATCAATAATTCCTATTGCATGCAGGTTACTGTAAGAGTCACTGTGAAGAAAAGACCATAGAGACCTCCACGCATGCTCATGCCCTTCCCTCCCACTCTTATGATTACAATGACCACATTTAGAAGATAGAAGAAACTCTACGTGTCGGACACATATTATCATATATCTCAGCCAACTGACCTTTCAGGGTAGAGTTGATTTCTGTCTGCAGACTAGCTTTGAAAATATGTATTTATTATACAGATGCCCTTCAGGGCTATTATAGCTTTGTGGAGACCTATGGCTTATATGTCTTAGCTCACAGACCATTGGCCCAAGTAATCACTGAAAGCTGATAAGAGTGCATTTTGTCAACCTGATGTCCTGCATGAGCACTAAGTCTTTGCACTACAAATCTTCTTACAGGAACAAAAACATAGCAAAAACCAAAAAAAAAGAAACCCACATCATTGCAGCAGCAGATTTTTAAACGTCTGCTGTCTTTTAGAATAGTAATAAAAGCCAACCCCAATGACCATCCCTTTTCCATAGGTTTTGGTGTGGTGATGCAGAAGCCATGGGGACCACGCATGTGTGCATGTGTGCATGTGTACATGTGCACATGTTTGCATGTGCGATCCTCCGGCTAAAGCCACATGTCCCAGGCAAGCTCACATCCTCGAAAAATAACAGCTTAAAATAGGAATGCTGACACCACCTTAACTCCGACAGCACAAATGCAGGGCTGTAATTTTCTATGCTACTTAGTCTCCTGGTACAAAAACCTCTGCTGCTCAAGGGAATTCTTCATCTAGTCTGAGGAAGAAAGAAAAAAAAATTCTCTCAAGGATGTAATAAGTTAACAAACCAAATTAGTATGTGGTGGGGTCTGTGGCTCTTATCATCATTCACATTAACCTCAGGGCTCTCTAAGGCTAATATCTTTAGTTGTGCTGTTTCTTGCTTGCTGTCTCCAGACCACTAACCTTATTTCTCTGTTTCTCTATGGGAGAATTGAAAGCTCTGGTCTTGCCAAATATCTCCCTCTCTCCCTCCCTCTCTCTCTCTCTCTCTCTCTCTCTCTCTCTCTCTCTCTCTCTCTCTCTCTCTCATTTTCATTCTCTTTGGTAGAGCTCAGCCCTTGGTTTCCAAGGTCAAATAAGCTAAGCCTCTACCAAAAGAAGCTTACATCTGACTGACACAATAAGGGGCTACACTTTTTAGAGCACCCTTTGCACCCGCATCATTAAAATACTTCCCCATTAGAAATGCAACTTCCTTTTATGCAGGCGAGGTCGGCTGAAGAGAAGTAACGAATGGAGCAGCAGCGCCACCTACTGGCTCGCTCATAGCAGCAACCTGATCTTTGCTGCAGCATTGTCTGAGAATCGGCCTAGATTGTAAGCAATACCTCACCTCATTGTGGAATACTGATGCTCACACGGGGGCCAAAACCATGCCACATTAATATCCGTTATTTTCCCCTCTCCAATGGTTTTATTTATCCAGGGTCCATTTTTTTCACATAGAAGGGAAAATAAAAAAGGCAAACCTGGAACACAAACTGTTTCCTGTAAATCCCTGAATGGCATCTTTTCCAAGATCCTGTGGGCACTGCTGTTCAACTTAATATGTATTCAACCCCTACTAGCTTATCAAGGGTCTGTCTGCACAGTGGACGCCATGGCATATTGTCAGCTTCTATGTCTGTACATAGAGGCAAACGATGGTTCTCTAAGTGGTTTTCACCTCTGGCAGAAAAATCTGCTTTCCCTTAACTCATAGGAAAACTGCCTGATAAAACACCACATCGCTGGGCTGCATGAACGGCTAAGCAGTCCAAAGCACATACTACTCTTCCAGAGGACCAGAGTTCAGTTTCCAGTATCACCTAAAACTCCAGCTTAAGGGAAACCTGATGTTCTCTTCTGTGCTCTACAGTGCCTGTACTCACACACACACACACACACACTTAAAAATAAATTTAAAACTTTTAAAATTATACCACATCACAGCTCATAAAACATCATACAGGAGACATGCGTGTGGCAGAATGGATGGCTCAGTGATTGACTGGACGCGGTCGATGCCGTTGCCAAGGAAACCAACGTAATAAATGCACCACCACCACCCCAAGAGAAAGTTTACAGATGCTCTGCATCCTGTGGAGGTAGAACTAATATTTACATATGCAACGTGCCTTTAGGGATATGTGCTATCCCCCTGAATTAGTAAGCTAGTCGAGGAGAACGTTGTGGTCCCCATTCACAAAGAAACCAAGGCCCCCGGTGATGATCAGGCTCCTGTCTAAGGAGACACGAGCCAATAAATGATAAGCTGGGGATTCAGTTCAGTATCTGTCAGACGCATGTGATGTCTCAGCACTGTGCTCGCTTGACTCTTGGGGGGACCAGTCCCCTAGAGACAAGGAGGACACCGTGAGGAGCGTTAAAGATGCTCCAAAAGCTTCATCTGTTTCTTCAGGAATAACTCCACAGGCCTGCTCCAAGGTGATAAATAACATCACCTTCATCAGTGACAGGAAAAGAATACACCAGACAGCACCGACAGCACAGTCACTTAGAACACACCCTCCCTAGAAGAGAGATCACAGCACAGTCCCAAGACCTACAGGTAGGGTCATTCAGCACTACCTGCCCTTTGCACGGTGTCACCGTGGTAATCATGTTCTCTGTCCTCAGGAACAGAAGTAACACGTCTCTCTTGAAGATCATAAGCCATTCAGACTAACTGAATGGGTGCATAAACAAGATCCAACATTCTTCTAGTCCTTTAGACTAGGTCTCACTCTGTAGCTCAGGATAGCTTCAAACTCATGCCATCCTCCTATCTCAAATTATATATATAATTTGAAATGTTTCAGATAGATAGGTAGATAGATATGTATACGCTGGGCACATATGTGTTTCTGCATGTTCCTTTGTATTCTATGCATATATGCAAATATGCCTATACATATGGCATTTGTGGAAGGATCCAAGATGGCGGCGCCTAACACACACCGTGTCTGAGCAGCAGGCCAGCAGCGTACATTCAGCAACCCAAGGACTGATCTGAGACCCATACAACAACAGCACCAGGAACCCACAGATGAAAGGGCTCCAAAAAGTGTGGAACGCGGTCGCGGTAAAGACCCGGGTCCCCACAGGACTGAAGGCTAGAGCCACACATCTGACTGGCAAGCAGCCACCCAAATCCTGGGCACCAGTGCATCCCCAGGTGCTAGCTGGCAGTGTCTGATTTCCCAGGGAACAGAAACAGCCTCTGCCCCCAAAAAACTCTAGGGTCGGTGGGTCCTAGCACTGAGCAAACACCACAAACAAGAACGCCAGTGGATCTGACTACAGACCACCTAAAAAACCCATCTGTAACTCCGGCTGGCCAAACATATGGCATTTTCTAGATAAGAAAACATTTTAACTTTAAAGTAAACTCTACAGTTCATGTCAAAGAAAGGACAGGGCTTTGTTTTGTTGTTGTTGTTGTTGTTGTTTTTTATCAATTTTTAAGTTTAGCATAGGAAATAAGACCTCCCCTCTTTTCTACCCTCCCCTCTCTCCCTACCCAATCTGACACTGCAGTTTATGGGAAGATGGAAAATTATTAAACAAGAAAGGGATGTGGATCTTATGAGGGCAACAAAAAGACATAAGCAGACAAAAGGGAACCAGGGGAAAAAGGCAGGGACTCATTGTAAGGGCAGAAAGCTACCCAGGGTACCAAGAGCATTAAATCCAGTCAGCTCACCCACATGTGTAATTTTAAGGGATGAAATGGTAGAAGAGATGATTTCCTTCAACAAAGAAGAAGCCAAATCCAAAGACCAAATTCAGGAAAATGCATCCATCCCTTCAGACCAACAGAGATCCACAGTGCTTCCTAATTCCACAGTCCTTGACTTGGGAGAGTTGAGGTGATTTGTTCAGACAGGAGGCCTAAACTAACACCCGAGCTCAGGCGCTTGTGGGTGCACTGCTGGCAGGCTTCGGGGCTTCGGGGCTTGCCCCACAGTGTTCAGAGCTAGCTTCTTTGCATGCCTTCCTGGGAGATTCCACAAACAATCCCACCTCCTCGCTCTTCGCATCCGATGGATGTCTGAAGGCTCTGGTCTAGGATTGCTAGAGTAGGAAGAAGTGGTTTGGCTTGCGCAGAACAGGGAAGCTGTTGCTCAATGAGACCCTCTAAGAGCTGACTTCCCTCAGCCCTGGTTGCTGGTAACAAAACTTACCCAATGTGGAAATATTTTCTGTGACATGAACATAAACACAGGGACCCTAATTAAAGGACTCGGCATACAGAATTATTTCCAATCTATCAAACTCTCTGCAGAAATGATTTTACCAAAAGCAAGCAAAGGGATATCCAGGCCTTTCCCTCTACATTGTCATTTGTACGTCCATGTCAGACAAGCCTTAGAACAGATAAGGGGCACGTGCAATGTGCCGCATGTGAGATGCTAAGAGCTTGAGTTCGGATGGTGTAGTCAGGGGAAGAAAAGTCTTAGCAAAGACAGCTGGGAGCTGCATGCTTCTATAGATACAGGAAAACAAGGACTAAGGTTCCACCTTGTGCCACCCAGCCTCGGAACTCAAAATAAGTAACAGAAATTAGGAAAGAAGGGCAGTGCAAAAGAAATACAAAGTTTGTTTTCCATTCACTGTTTTTGTTGTAGATGCTTCCAGCGAGGGTACATGGGACTAGTGGAATTAGCCAGGAGTCAGATGAAAGGTGAGATGAACTCAGAGTCAGCACAGTGGGCTGCAAGACCTCCACACAGGCCAAGTGAAGTCAGAGGAGTGGCCCAGGCCTCAGGAGGAGGGATGTAACCCACACAGAGCACCAGTGAACTGTTTTCTGAGGAGTGGGTATTTTCTCCTCTTCCTAACAGATGTTCAGCAGAAGGCGTGGGATAATGTAGCAGGCTTTCCGTTGCCTTATGGGAAAACAGGCCGCAGTCCTGGGTCTCTGATGTACTTGACTGAGAGTGCAGACAAGATGATTAAAGCCACAAGAAGACAAAGGGAAGCTCTCTCTTAGTCACTTCCCTAGACAGGCTTTGAACCTTCTACCAAAACGAGAAAAAGAAAACTTTTAGCTTTGCCCATTAACAAAAGCAAAAAACCTCATTTCGTGTCTTTGCCTCTGACCCTAATGTAAAGAAAGAAAATGTATAGAAAGTTAAGAGGACGTCTACTGTTCTTTTTTTTAAATATATTTTATTAATTTATTCATATTACATCTCAATTGTTATCCCATCCCTTGTATCCTCTCATTCCACCCTCCCTTCCATTTTCTCCTTACTCCCCTCCCCTATGACTGTGACTGAGGGGGACCTCCTCCCCCTGTATATACTCATAGGGTATCAAGTCTCTTCTTGGTAGCCTGCTATCCTTCCTCTGAGTGCCACCAGGCCTCCCCTACTGTTCTTTAAGTTGCTGGACCTTTCCAGAAACCCCAGAAACAGTTCTTCAGCCAACAAAACACAAGGCTAAGAAACGGGCACAACGATGCAAATAAAGACTGCAGGGTGCCGGAGCAAGCCCTGCATTTACTCACATCAGGCAGCCCTGTGAATCCTCGTGAATAATCTGTGTCTGTGCCTGGGGTTTATAAGGGAGGTGAGCACACATCTAAAACCAATAGCCTGGCAGCCGCATCTGATCTCACTGTTGATCTGGCAACTATGTGTAACACTGCCGCTCACAGTGAACAGAAGACTTCAAAAGAAAGGTTCACAGTATCACATTATACTATAATGTAGTCTCAAAAATAAAGGAAATCATTTAAAAGAAAGGAAGAAAATAAAGACTTAGCAGGGCCAACCCTTTCCTAAACATTTTTTTTCTGGAAAAAAAAGAAAAAGAAAAAACAAAAAGAAAGGAATAGCATTACTCCCCTAATCTATGCAATCAGTCAGTTCTCCAGGTGTGGGAATTCTGCAGTAAGATCACTGGAAAACTCTTATTAAACATGAATTCCTATGCTCCAGAAATACTAATACCACTTCATTGTACACTTCCCACTCATTCTCCTTCCTTCCTTCCTCCCTCCCTCCCTCCCTCCCTCCCTCTCTCTCTCTCTCTCTCCCCCCCCCCGTCTCTCCCTCTCTCTCTCTCTCTGTGTGTGTGTGTGTGTGTGTGTGTGTGTGTGTGTCAGTCTTTTTGAGATTCTGCCGCATTCATCACAAAGAGAGATTTGAAACCTCATAGGTAGCAAGGATGACCTTGAACTACTAATCCTCCTGCCTTCACCTCAGTTGTTTGTATGGAAGACATCTTGGCTTTCCAAAGGCTGCCAGTCCAGATAGTTAAGGGGAAATGCAGTTTCCCCTAGGTCTTTAGCTCAAACATTAACTACTCTGCAAAGTCTACAGAAACTGAGGGAACCATTAGATTTTTTTCTTAGATTGGATGGATATAATCTTTAGTCTAGGGGGAAAATGTGATTCTTAAGCATCTATCTCAGAGTGATTTTATTGTGAGATAGATTCTACCAATTAAGTTGTAGAAAGTAACTGATTCATCAATTAGAAATAGTGAGGGAGAGAGGGAGGGAGGAAGGGAGGGAGGGAGGGAAGAAGGGAGGGAGGGAAGGAGTGAAGGAGGGAGGGAGGGAGGGAGAGCAAGCAATGAAATTTGGGAGTTTCCTAAATGATGGAATTTCTTGTCTCCATCTTGCTGCTGTTTTTAATAAAATGGAATCTTTATCATCTTATTGTTGGACCAGTTACTAAAAAAGAGGAAGGAAGGAATTTAGAGTGAGGGATGCAGGAGAAAATAAGGTAAACTGCTAAAGTAAAACCCATCTTAGCCCTGAGTAGGCAACGTGTGCACTGCTATCCTTACTGCCCTGGCTCAGAGCATCACTGCCTAGCTCTGCTGAGGAACATCTGTCTCCACTCCTTTCCAAATTTGCAATGCTCAGTTTTTTTTAACTTAAATTAAGTGGGTTTTTTTTCCCAAATAAGGTAGAATTTTACAAAAATCATTTCCCCTCCTACAAGTATGTTCTCTGTGTCAGAAAGCCACAATGGCTGCTATTTCCTGAGCTGTCGCTGTATTCTGTCATGAAGCTCCCTTCCCTTCAGCAGAGCTGAAGGCTGATAGTGCTTTCACAGTAAGGTGTTCAAAGAATACAGGCATTTTCTCCTTTAACCTGTGCCGTCTAACTGCAGCTCTTCTCTTTCCTTTTCTTGGATGAGGCTCACTTTAGGCCCAAAGATCAGTAACTGTAGCCCAGTTTTCACCAAAGATTCTGGGGCTGATACAAACAGCAGGACTGGGTCCCTTGGGTGCTTATGGCAGAAAGTGTCAGGAGTCAAAGGAGGCAGTGGTACCTGCAAACAAAGACAAGCTAGTGGCCATGTAGCAGTCAGCTAAGTCAGCATTAGAACCCTGGGCGCTTCTACCAAAGTAACCAGTAAAAACTGAATCTCACGTGCAATACTGAGAGTGATAAGCAGCGGGGACCCGTCAGAAATTCCAGTCTCTTAATCCATTGGCCACTGTGTAGATCAAAGGCCATAGAGGCTTCATAATACCCCCTTGATTTCTCTCAGCCACGACTAGGGGCAGAGTTCCCTGGTGACTAGGAAAAAGTAAGCTACCATTCTAAAAAGGTCAAATGGGAAAGATATGAGTGGCCTCCAGGCAGATTTAGGTGCTCCCAGATGACAACCGTGGAGAAAGCAGACCGCAGACCTCTGCCAACAAGCTTGTGAGCTCGAGATGGGACCCTGAGGATTACCGACTCACTGGAAATTACACACATTGCAAACAAAATAAAACTTGACATTTCCCTCTGTGTGACACTTAACACTTGTGTCTTGACACAAGTGAACGTGCCCCTAAATACGCCACAGACATTTCACAGCTAAGCAACCAGATATCACACAGAGGTAGACCAGTTATCCCAGTTTTTCAGAGGTTGAGATGTTCCTCCAAGATGCTGCATAGTCATTCATAAAATCAGGAGGCACACATGGGAGACAAGGAAAACATTATCAATGTGCATCCAAGGCTGGAGATGCAGAAGTAGAGCTAGGGAGCAAACATGGAAAAAAAGGGGAAATCCTAGATGCAGAGTGTTCTCTAAGAGCCAAATTTTATTTCTTGGGCACAATCCCATGTACCCCCCCCTTGAAATATGCCCAATTTAAGTAGAATCTGCCCAAGCCATCCTTTAGAAAAATCACAACTGAGACCCACTTGTCTGCCCAACAGCCCTCTGCAGACCCGAGTCCCTCACTCCAGTATCCTGATTACAGGATGTAGGGTTGAAAGCTTATGTACTTTCCATGTAACCATCAATGCTCTTTGATCCATGTAATACCAAAATCCCCCGAGAATAAAGTAAACATCACAGAGGTGTTGTTGCTCTGTTGTCAGCCTCTAATTCTGACCCAGTGAGTCCTTTATCGGCTTGCTAGAAAGATCTCAGCAGTAATTCTGAGCTCTTGTAATTTAATAATTTCATATGCTGGGGATAATAGGCAGCGGTAGGAAAGGCTGCAGCCTGAGGGAGCATCTAATCTAAAGTATATAATGTTAATTATGAAAAAACATATCCTTGTCACTTTCTGACTCAGAATTGGCTACAGGGTTCGGGTGAGTTATACTGAGGGTCTTCAGCCATGGTGAACCCCAGTGTCAGCATCCCCCCACTGGTCCCGGCTTGTGCTGGGACCCAGGAGTAGCCTTGCCCAGCATCCAAACCTGTCTAACTGTTTTTCCCCCCAAAAGAAAGAGCCAAGTGTTCACAGTGCCAAAAATCATGACACTTCTTTTGGCCCAGATCTCTGAGAATGCACATGGATGGACACCAAAACTCTGACTACCAGATGGCCACATCTGGGAATTATGAGTCCCCTTTACAGTGTCCTCACTGATATTTAGTCATTCCAAAATAAAATTAGCTCCAGCAGCCACAAAGAGGGTTTTCATGCACAGCAGGGGATAGCTGCCTCCTGACTATCTCCTGACTATCCTACGGCCAAGCCATCACCTCCAGATTTCAGCATCACCAACAAATACTATCCCTTTCCTCATCTGAGTGCTGGATAGCCAAAGGAGCAGCAGACTAAAGTCCAAAGTACCATTATTATCATCCCCAAGGGCTCAACTGGAAGGTATAGCTTAGTAAGGGAACCAATGATGCCTGAAAATGAGGTGCAGATTTCACTTTCCTCCTCATAGAACTAGGGTTGACCTCACCCTGAAGAAGGCTAGAGAATTACTATCCAATGCAGACCATTTCCCAAAGTTAGGGAGGAAACCAGAACAAGCCTCTTTCTAACCTGTTTGCTCTTCTCCAGTTTACTAGTTAGGTCAGCCAGTCCCTGCCCCATCTCTGTGAGCAAAGGGGCCCATGGTAGCTGGGAGGAGTTAGGGTGCTGGTTTCCCTCCACTTGAAGAAAGCACCAAATATAAATAACCACAGACGCCAACTCCATTCAAGAAGTGCCTGTACCCAGGGCTAGAGAGATGGCTCAGAGGTTAAGGGCATTAACTGCTCCTCCAGAGGTCCTGAGTTCAATTCCCAGCAAGTACATGGTGACTCTTAACTATCTATCATGAGATCTGGTGCCCTCTTCTGGCCCACAGGTGTACCTGCAGCCAAGCACTGTATACATAATAAATAAATCTTTTAAAGAACTCAGGTGGTGGGGCTGTATGTGCACTTGGAAGAGAAATGAGCCAACGGGAGAGGAAGGCAAGAAGTCAGCAAGCTTCTGAGATGGAGACACCCCAGGCCGACTGAGAGGGGTGGCAATGGTTTGAATAGCTAAAAGAAGAGAGACCCTGGAAATTCTTTTTCATTATTAACTTACTTGTGAGACTGGAAGTTCTGGTAAAGAAAAGGCCAACTGGAATGGAGGTGCATAGACTGGAGGAGAGTGGAGAGTGGGCACTTGGAGAAGGAGAAAGGCCTGTGTGGCCACTACCCGAGAAGCTAGGATTCTCACTAACTGGTCCATCTAAGACTCCTGCTTGCGAAGGATTGAGCCTGGACGAAACAGAATGGCTTACAGGCTTCTAGGAAGCAAAAAGTGGTATAAGTGCATTCAGAACCTGAAATACAACTACTTTGAACATTCGCTTAAATACATAATCATAATTTTTAAATCATGAATAGAGTTTTCAAATCTGTACAATTCAAAATGACTATGTGTA
>OU015743.1:60060257-60070406 GCA_907169655.1 Acomys percivali | reverse complement strand
AAGAAGAAGAAGAAGAAGAAGAAGAAGAAGAAGAAGAAGAAGAAGAAAGAGAAACACAGAGGCAGAAAGAAAAATAAAGTGAAAAGGAGAATGACACACATGTTGCTTGCTGACTCCAGTCTCTTGCTGAAGCCCAGAATTGTATGTCGTTATCTCTATATCCTTATAAAGTGCCCCCTCTGCTAAGCAACAACAGCTTCAAGCCATAGAGGCTATCGGCTTCTTTCACTTTATCAGTTCCTACCAGTGGGAAAACTTTGTGTTCCAAATCACTTCCAGTGCCTCTGCTTCCCTGACAGAACGCCAGCTGACACACCAAGAGTCTGCACTTAGACTATGCAGGGACTGAACCTATTGTCTGTACAGTCGAGAAGGTCACTTCTCAGAGCTTCAGATGTTATCACTAGTGAAAACCAGAATGCAATTCCCAATTTATAGGCCTCTTTGAAGGGGAAATGTATTGGAGGGTACACTGAAAGAAGAGATATATGCATACCGTGTAGCTTATGCCATGTGAGCTATTGCATCATCACTATCTTCTTGACTATTCATACAGCCCTGTAAATCTACTGTGTGTTACAAGGTCAACTTACTAACAAGCTTAGACTGATGGCCATGTCCTTCAGTGATGGAATTTAAGCACTGTCGTTTGCCCTTAATTTTAATTCAGAGTTGGTGTGTCTTAGCAAGAAATGATACTCTAGCCTACTGTAGTTTTGTGTTTTGTTTTGAGGTTCGATTTTGTTTTATTTTTATTTTTTTAAGTCCCTGACTTCAAGTTAGAGTTGATGGTCATCAAGCTAATGCTCTGATTCCTATCCTGAGGTTTTTTTTCCCTTTGCTTTTTCTCCCTTAAATTTCCACTTATTGGGGCTGTCGTGTGGCACCCAAGCAGAAGGAGGCCAATGCCGCCGCAACAACGGAAAGTGCTGACGTGACAGGTACAGTCTAGCGCACTAGCGGCCAGTGCGGTGCTCACAAAGTTCAGCCAAAGGCCACCAGTCAGCACAGCAAACACTCCATATCATGGCAGATGGACCAGTGACCACAGACAAGGGCTCAGAAGGAGTCGCCTGAACATGCTGTGCGGCCCCAACAAGCAACGGGCTTCCTCTGCAGGAGCTGTTGGAAGGAAGTGTAACTCTGACATGGTTGTGAGTCCCCAGAGGGCATCCTCTATTTCTAAGCTCATGAATTTCACTTTCCTAACCTGACAAAAGGTTCCATGTTGGACGACACATGGAAGCGGGATGATTACACAGGAACCATCAGAGAGACAAGGCTGTCTACTCTTATTAGGTTTGATGGCTAGGCAAGACATATGCTGCTGTTCTATAAAAGCCGTGAGGACAAGAAAGCCTTAAATTGGGCTAAGGTAACTGAAGGAATTTGAGACGCCTGTAGCTTTAGAAATAAAATCGAGCCAATGTCACCTCTAGGGAAAGAAGAAGGACGGGTGCTTGAATCCTAACTGGAGGCCATACACTGAACAGAAATCTAATATGAAGAGAAAGATCCAGGACAGAGGATAAAAGAGTAAGCAGATAGCATTGCCTGCATTTCCCCATGGTAGAGGGGAGCGTTGAAGCATGACACCCACTCCACCCATGTCAAAGCTGCCAAGACACTTTAGGAAATAATGTGGATGAAGAAACACACGATATTGTTGCTGCTATGGAAACAGGAGGGGAACCAGGAGTGACTGGCTTAGTTCATGTACCAAATATTTCTTAGAGTCCTACTGTGTGCTGAGCTCCACATCAGCCTCATTTGGAACTACATGAATAAGACTTTCATATTGAAATATGTCTCAGAGGGGTCCAAGCAAAAGGCCCTGGAAGTTTTACTCAAAGAAGGAGCTTTGAATCTGTTCTGTCAAGAAAGAAGTTGAAAGCCTAGAGGGTTGTGTAATTTAGAATTAAAGGGTCCATTTTGATCTGAAAGCCTAATAAGAAAGCTTTATAAATACATCTATAAGAACTCAGCCTGTTCAAATATAAATAGCCAAAGACACTAAGAATGTAACAGTTATATAATTCCTGATTGTGTCATGGTTTTTGCTATAGGTAATCTATTGTATATGTGTGTGTAATAATATAAATGTATATGTAAAAAAATAAAATTATAAAATAGGGAGAAAAAAAAGAACTCAGCCTGGGGCTGGAGGGATGGCTTAGAGGTTAAGAGCACCGGCTGCCCTTCCAGAGGTCCTGAGTTCAATTCCCAGCAACCACATGGTGGCTCACAACAACCTATAATGAGATCTGGTGCCCTCTTCTGGCAGGAAGGCACACATACAGGCAGAGCATTGTATACATAATAAATAAATCTAAAGACAAAGATCAAGAAAGAAAGAAAGAAAGAAAGAAAGAAAGAAAGAAAGAAAGAAAGAAAGAAAGAAAGAAAGAAAGAAAGAAAGAAAGAAAGAACGAACTCAGCCTGTCCTTCCCAGAAAGGATGACTTTAGGTAGACTTGTGTCCCTGACGCTTTGTGACACTGACCGATGATGACATTTTGAAGGAGTTGGTTCACAGCTACCTCATCTAAAATCCCCATCTGTCACTTCCTCAGCTTTGTCCATCCCTCAGCCTTGTGTAGCTTCTGTGAACTCTGTCTGTCTTCCCCTTAATATCCCTCCTCGGAGACAAGGTCTTGCAACCAAACTAAATGTGAACCAGACACAAGTAGATCCACCCTAGAACACATTCAGATTCCACTTCTGGGGCTTGGGAGATAGCTCTGTGGTAAAGAGCATTTGCTGCTCTTTCAGAGAACCCAAGTTCCATGTCCAGCACTCACACGGAAGCCCACAACTGTCTACAACTCCAGTTTCAGGGGATCTGATGCCCTCTTCTTGCCTCTATGGGCATCAAGAAAGCATGGGGCACACATAAGTGCATGTATGTGCATATACGAGTGCAAAACACTCATACACAGAAAATAAAAATAAACTTAAAACAACACTTCCATACTGCAGATGAAGACCAGAAAGGAACAGATACGAGTGCTTGTATAGGACTAAATTCCTCATCGCCTGGTGTGAAGCACACACATTCTCTTTTGTCTTCCTGGTATAGTCTTGAAGGGAATCTGTTTGCCTGAAAGCCTTTTTGCTAAGTTCCAACTTCATTTTTTAATAACAAAAAAAGTCATAGTTAAAATATGACATAGCTGAAGCTCGCCTCTAACAAGCCAATGCCTCTCCATATGCCTTAGTTCCTTTTTTGTTGCTGTGATAAGCACCATGAGAAAAGCAACTTATGAAATTTAATTGGGCTTACAGCTCCACGGGGTTGGAGTTTGTAATGCCGAAGTGAAGGCGTGACAACAGGAACAGATAGATGACAGCTTCTACCTAAAACTGCAAGTGGGAGGCAGAGAGAGCACACTGAGAATGGTGTCGGTATTTTGAAACCCAGAGCCCAGCCCCAGTGACACATCTGCATCAGGGCCATACCTCCCAATCCTTCCCAAATAATTCTGCCACGTTGGGACCAGCTGGGTCAGTGGGGGGTCATTCTCATTCAAATAACCACATTCCATTCCCTGACCCCCACAGGCTTATTGCCATATTTTAATTCAAAAATACACTTAACCCACTGTAATCCCAGCACTCAGGGAGGCAGGCAGAGGCAGGTGGATCTCTGTGAGTTTGAGGCCAGCCTGATCTACAAAGTGAGTCCAGGACAGCCCAAGGCTACACAGAGAAACCCTGACTCAAAAAGGAACCAAGCAAACAAAAAGAAAACCACTTAATCCGATCTCAAAAGTAGCCATTGTCTTTCCGTCTTAATATGTTTAAAAGCCTAAAGTTCAAAATCTCTTCTGACACCCAAGACAGCCTCTGTTAAGAGGTTATAGCCTCCTAAAAAATAATATTATATCCAACATATAGTGGCACAAAATACATATTACCATTCCTAAAGGAAGGAATCAGGGCATAATGAGGAAATACCGGACAAAAACAAGACCAAAACTCAGGGTAAGCTCCAAATCTTACAGGTCCATTACTGATAAAGGACGTAGATGGCTCCTCCCTTCCAACCTCTACCTTGAGCTGGCTCCACTCTGCCCGTGCAACATTCCTTGCAGATATCACACAGCTCTGACATTTTTCATATCTTGGGATCTCCAACATGCTACAGGCTTCACGTCCACAGCTTCACACACTGGCATCTCACGGCCTCCATTCAGGGACTGTCCTCCCTTTTGCCTGACCTCTGTGGCTCTATGTAATCACAGAGGAAGGTTCCATAACCTTGCTACTTGTATAAAGCCAGTACCACAAAAGACAACGCTGCCAAGTTTAGCAACCAACTTGGGCTAAGCCCCAGCACCCTTGAATCACATCTGTAGCAGTTTTGATTTGCTACATTTTTTTAGGAGCAAAAGAAATTAGTCCAAAATTCTTCAATTTAGCATCAGGAGGATTCTTAGGATGGGGAAAGAAAGAAACCACATTCTTTAACAACATATCACAAGAATAGTCTCTACCCCAGTTTTAATATTGTTTCCCTTTGAAATTTCTTGAGCCGGGCCTCCATATTATGCATCGCTCTCAGAACTGCTATCTTCCAAGCTCCTACTAGGGTGGCCCATTAAGCTCTGTGTACAGCACTCAACCAATCCCAAACATGAGTAAGTCAATCATAGTAATATCCCACTTTCTAGTACCAATGTGTCTTAGGTTTTTTAAACTGATTTTCTTGTGAGTTTTACAGCATGCACCCCAATCTCACTCATCTCTTCGTCCCTTCACATCCTCCTTTTGTCCTTGCAATCTCTCCCTCAAAAGAAAATAGAAAACAAAGCATAAGAAATATTGTCCTAGAAGCTATAGTATATAGCCTTTTGTCTACACATCTTTACTTGCAAATGTTTACCGCAATGAGTCACTGGTCTGGTTCGAGTCCTCTGGCTGCTGCTATGCTATCAGTACTGGATCCTCACCAGGAATCCTCTTGGAGAGCCTGTTGTTGCCCTGTGTCATGGAGACCCTGCAGCGTTGGATCTGCAGGACCAGCCTTTTCATGTACCCCAGCAGCTCATAGAGGAGGTAGATGTTAGGTGGGCCAACTCGAAGGCCTGGATCTGGGCCTGGGTGGTAGGTGAGTTGGTCAGCCCACCAGATCTCTCACATCAACACCACCAGGATGAGCTCTCCAGCACTGCCCTGGCTAGCTCACCCATTTCTGCAGCTGACAAGTAGCAGGGCCAGCTCTCCCACTGTCATGCCCTTATAGCCTACTCACCTGCACCCACACCACCAGAGACAGGTCTACCGTGTTGCCTAGTTGTGGTGAGGGACCTGCTCTGCCAAGTGCTGCAGGTGGCCAGCCCTCCAGCTCTCATACCCTCAGAGCTGGCTTACCCACGCCCCTGCCCCACATCATCAGGGCCACCTTTACTGTGCTGCCCAGGTGAAGTGCAGGGCCCACTCTCCCACCTGCTGCAGGTAACCAAGGGCGAGGGAGGGAGGGCACTTCCCCCTTGCTCACACCATCTCACAGCAGACAGTTGGTGGGTCCAGCTCTCCCACTCTCACACCCTCAGGAGGCTTACCCACGCCCCTTGCCACCAGGGCCAACTCTACTGTGCTGCCCAGGCAAGGTGCAGAGCTGGTGCTACAGCTAGTGAAAGATGGGGCCAAAATGCAACAGCCAGTGAGGGGCAGGACAAGTTCTGCACAACTCTCAAACATCAACATGGACTCCGGCAGTATCCCAGACTAGGGGCATCCCCTTGGTCTTTCAGTGGTAATATCAGCCATAGCCATTGACTGCCACTCCAGGTCCGAAAATAGTGAAAAGGAGAGAAGACAGGTGGGTCTGCAGTAGGGAGAATTGAGCAGGTGGTGAACACTGGTTAAGGGAGGCCAACCATTGGTTGAACAGCTAGCTAGAGGAACTAGTTGTTGAGGAGAAGCTGAGGATCATAGGAAAAAGAAATACTTGGAGACTCAGGCATATGTGGTACAAGCTGAAAGTCTTGAAAGCCCAGAACTTTATTCTTTGCCTCTGTCTTGTCTGTGTGACTTCTTTCTCATTGTCACCCATCTTTCTAACTCTCTTCTTGCTTGTTGTTACCTGCAGTGGATGTAAACATATTTCTGTTTTGGTCCCAAGTATGGGATGGGGAAGAGACTTGTGAGAGAACAGGTGATGCTTATCCACTTAGAAGTTGAACCACTTCATTGGGAGGAGGGTGGCGCTTGGTTTTTGCCAGCTGAAACACATCCTAGTACAGACTCTGAGAGGAGAGACAGAGACACACAGAGAGAGACAGAGAGACAGACACAGAGAGGGAGAGGGAGAGGGAGAGGGAGAGGGAGAGGGAGAGAGAGAGAGAGAGAGAGAGAGAGAGAGAGAGAGAGAGAGAGAGAGAGGAGCCCAAAACAAGAGGCGAGGCTTTTTTGTGTCTTGGTATTGTTTGACTGTTAATGGCTCCACTTCAAGACACTCCTATAGAGACTGCTCCAGAGAACGCTTCTGGGCTCTGGGTTCCGGCTGCTGTTCCAGGTTCCAGCAGCAACTCTGGTGGAATTGCTGGTCTGCTGAAATCCTGCTGACTATGCCAGGGGAATCGCTCCCAGGAACTGAGTCCAAAAAGGTCTACTTCCCCTGTTCCCATAAGCCTCCTTTCTCTCCAATCTAGGGTAGGTGGGTTGGAAGGAAAGTATAAGCATTTAAAGAACCCTAAATAAAGTAGGTTGGGAAAGGTGAAGCCTACAGTTACCCATCTTTCTGTCTCTCTTCCTGCTTGCTGCTACCCGTCCTTCTATCTCGCTTGCTTGCTGTTCCTACCTATCTATCTCTCTTGTTGTTCCTCCTCTGTCTTCCCTCTTGCTGTCTGCCTCACTCTAGCTCACTCTCTCGTATCTGTTATTTGCTTGCCTTTCTCCTTGGTCCAACCTCAGTATTTTGTTAAAATGAAATTCAATTTTTCCATTACAGATTACATCATGATTTTTCTCATCTTCTACAATCAATGGGGCATTCAAGAATCAACAAAGTAAGAGAACTGTCTAACAAGGAAATCCATAAAGTTCTGTATCACCTACAATAAAGCATACAACAAAATCAATTTCCAAGCAATGGTCAGCATAACCTGATTATTACTTCTTAAACAATACTCAGGAAAGTTTAATCATAAATTTTCCCAGGCTAAAGCCAGTGTGTTTACAAGATGATCATAGCAATGTAGCTTGAGCTAAATGTTCTCTAACAAAGAAAAATCTTGACTTACTCCCAGTTTGAAACCAACACGTGTCTTATCCAAGCCTAGGCTAACTACCAAGAGGTCCTCTACTGTAAAATACCTGTAAAGCATAACATTCCAAGCCCACCTTCTATTGCTCTCAGTGCAGATTCTAAGGAAACATTTCTACAGGTAACAGTATCTAGCCAGGTACTGTTATGTCCAGGTCTTAACTTTCTTTCATGCAGTTTCTGCTTGGGTGCTCACAGTCAGAGCAAAAAACTCTATCATTGTCTCAAGCCTCTGGCCAGATGCTCTCTTTCAACATTCTCTGTGGGAAAAAGTTTTCCCTGTATGGATTTCCTTAGGGCTGAGAAATAAAGAGAAAAAGACCATTTTAGGAGAAAAAAGGCAGATTTCTAGACAAAAGTACACATGGACCATCCATACAAAATATTTAAGAACACTGGTGTTCAGCCAGAGATCTTTGGAACTTTTTCTAGCAAGGCCTCAACAGCTGTTCTGGGTGTTTAGAGATCATGCTGGACAGTCGGAGATCTCTGGAACTTTGTCAAGCAAAGCATCTATAACTTATCCTTGTGTCTAGGACAATTTAGACAGACCCCTGCTGCTGCTGCATGGCCACAGACCCAGACATTGGCTCTCAATGGCAGCATGAGCTGTGACTTTACCATGACCTTACCTAGGGGGCTAGCTGTTCGCATTGGGCTGTTCACTTTACCCCCAATCACCTAAAATGCTTTGAGTCATGTTCTCTTTATTTTAATTTTTTTTACTGCTTGATGCCAAAGGAAATTCCACAGCTGATCAATTCTGGCACACTAAATAGTCATCCTTTGCTAGAGTGAAATGGAAAGACCCTTTAACTGGACAGTGGAATGGACCCCACCCTGTATTAATATGAGGTGAAGGCTCTGTTTGTGTTTTCTCACAGGAACATGATGCTGCATGCTGGCTGCCTGAGAGGCTTGTATGTCAAGTGGATGCTGGCATGGATGAGTTTGCCAATGATCTCGAGGTTGGAGGAGGTGTGCTATTTCTATGCTAACAAGTCTGGGATTGTTGGAGATAAGCTTTAAAAGCTGCAAAAAGACCTGGAAAAGCAGCGAAAAGAGCTCCTCCATAATCCCCTTTGGAATGTCTCTATGGGTTCCTCCCATATCTTCTCCCTCTTTTAGGTCCTTTACTTGGCTTATTAATATTACTATTGCTAGGACCCTTTCTCTTTAACAAACTCATTGCCTTTGTCAAACAGCAAGTGGATGCCATATGGGCAAAACCTATACAGGTCCATTTTCACAGGCTGGAGCTTGTGGACTAAGGCTATTCAGATGAATAGCAGGCCACACCTTGCGTGACCTCACCTAGGACAGGGCCAAGGGTCAAAAGTCTACCCTTGGACCCAATGACGGGTTGTAGAGGGCACCAGGGGATCCAGAGCCTATAATGGGATTGTGCACAATTGGGACCGTATCCAACCTATGACAGAGATATCAGCCACTTTTCAAAGACATCGAGCTGTTGGCTTCTCAATGATGGGTAAAGAACGGTCTGACAAGGTTGATACAGCCTAAGACAGGCCTGAACCATCCATCCAGCTTAAAAATATATTTAAAAAGGGGATCTGTGAGGGACGGTCATTCTAAGACTCCCCCTAAGCTCATAGTAAGAGCTACTCCTTTCTGGCTATAAACTAGCTTTTCCAGTAAGACTACTGGTAAAATCAGAGTAAAGGACAGCTGCCTGTGAGCAGCAGTTCCAGGAACTTTTTCCTGACTAACCAGATCTTTTACAACTCTCTCTCTCTCTCTCTCTCTCTCTCTCTCTCTCTCTCTCTCTCTCTCTCTCTCTCTTTCTTGCTCTCTCTGGAATTTCTCCCCCTTCTGTGGTTATAACAGCCGTAAAGGTAGACACCTGCTGGAGCATTTCACAGTTAGGTATCCATAGCAACCCTCACTTACACAAATTCCCATGCCACTGTGCCTATAAAAACCCTGTGAAATTTTTCAATAGAGGGGGCTTGATCAGAATCCAGACTTGCCCTCATTTCTTCATGTCTCCTGTCCCCCCACTCATCTGCTCCCCTCCACAGGTACCCGTTGAAGACTCCACGGGCCGGAACATGTTCCTCTCCATCCTCGCATCTCCAGTTCCACCTCTCTTCATAATGCTCAAAGTGTTCTGTTTCTCTTTCTCTGCCATCTCTCTACCACATCCTTGCACACTGCAGTAGCTCCCCCTGCAAGCGAGCCATGCAGCTGGCTGGCCTCTGGGTGTCTTCTGCTCACCTTTGCTGCATGGTATATGGGCAGGCAGGCAGAGTTCTGGGTGTCTTCCACCTGCCTGTGCTCCATGGCATAGCTGCAGGTAGACCTCTAGTGTCTGTAGTGATGCCCTTAGTGATGCTTTTATTGCTATGATCAGACACCATGACCAGGACAACTTATAAAAGAAAATATTTAACTGGGATTCCTGTTCCACAAGTTTAGAGTCCATGATGGTGGCGTACAGGCTTGGTAGCAAAAACAGCTGAGCATTCACATTGTCTCAAACTACAAGCAGAAAGCAGAGAACACACTGGAATGGCATGGACCTTTTTAATATTTGAAAACCTAGCCCCAGTGGCATACTTTTTCCAACAAGACCACGCCTCCTAGTCCTTCCCAAATATAAATCCACCAACTGGGGACCAAGTATTCAGACATACGAGCCCATGAAAGCCTTTCTCATTCAAAGCACCACAATATTCTAAAGCCAATATTATCAATAAATATACGTGCTTTATCCATTATAGTGTTCATAAAGTGATATGTGCCAACACACTTGCTAGTGCTTCTCATTTGCATTTTAGAAGCCATCTTTACTTCATTTAATATAAAATGAGAAGTCACTGACCCTGTTTTGACACAATTGTAAGTTGCATTAATCAC
>OU015743.1:60018942-60034404 GCA_907169655.1 Acomys percivali | reverse complement strand
GAAAGAAAGAAAGAAAGAAAGAAAGAAAGAAAGAAAGAAAGAAAGAAAGAAGAGGAGTGGTTGAAAAAAAGCAGTCTTGCAGTTGTTCCTCAAGCTGATGTGAGCCTAGAGGCAGAGTCGGGGAGCACTGGACCTCAACCCCACCACTAGTGGAGAGTGTGTATTCACTCCAGGTCTGTCTCTGCCACACAGCCCACATCTGGCTCATCGCAGACCCTCAGTCACCTAGCACAGGCATCTAGCCCACTCCAATTCAGGCGGAGAGCCCTCCATTGGCAAGCCCTACCAGCAGATCCACTGAGCAGTCCTAAACACAGGAACTCAAATCCTGGTGCTGCTACTCTTTGAATTGTACCAACATGCATGACCTTCTGCAGTGCAAAAGGATCCTCGGATCCACTGGTAAAAGAGCTCAGTGAAGTACATGAGATGGAAATTTCCAGATATTTTTTTTCTCCAGATCTTACTTTGCCCAGGGAGTTTGCGTTAGAGTATTTCATTATCCCTTGAGGATTGCTTGGTACCTTGGAACCAGACTAAACAGTCCTCAGTAACCCACACTCGAGGCCAGCCAAACTCAAGTCCTGGAGAGACCCAAGACACACCCTGGTCTTCAGGTTCCAAGCAAAATAGACAAAGAGGTGATCAATAAGATGCTGAGAAGGTCCTCACTCCCACCCCTTGCAGGATACCAACTTCCCTAGGACCTTGACAATATAACAGAGTAAACAGGCTTCTTCCCTAAATGAAAATGTTAGGAAGCTAAAGGAAGAAAAAAATCATCTTGGAACGAGGTAATTTCCAAAACTAGAGGAGGAGTCCAGGACCATGACAAGGAAAAATCAGTGCTTTGATGGAGAGCTAGGTCTATGCTGGAGCCTGGCAACATTCTGCGTCCTTCAGGTCTTCTTTGCCAAGGGCACTGAAGAAAGTCTTTTCTTTGATTTCTCCCAGTATACCAACTCTAGGACCTGGACATTACTGAACTTTCTTTGCGTTTTGTGTTTCTTGTATGTTAAAAAAGTAATTTTTAAATAGTACTTTAAACAGAAAAAAATAAAGTCTTGAAAGATGTGAAATTGGTAAGAGGAATTCAGCCAGGACAAACCTACTTGCTAAGTATATGTTTAGAGACCGGGTGGTGGTGGCACACACCTTTAATCCCAGGGAGGCAGAGGCAGGCGGATCGCTGTGAGTTCGAGGCCAGCCTGGTCTACAAAGTGAGTCCAGGACAGCCAAGGCTACACAGAGAAACACTGTCTCAAAACAACAACAACAACAACAACAAAGAAGTATATGCTTAGAGAATGGGTTACACAACTTGATGAATGACATTTAAGAGTGTGTACATGGGAATATGAACTCTACCTGTGATTGGTACTAAGGTCAGTGTCAACACACTTTCTTGTTCGTGGTGGGGGTTTTTGTCATTTGGAGAATGTATATTTATGTATTTGAAGCACAGTCTCTCTATGCAGACCAGGCTGGCCTTGAACTCACAGAGGTTCATCTAAGATGAGAGAAAGAGAGAGAGAGAGAGAGACAGAGAGAGAGAGACAGAGAGAGACAGAGAGCGCCCAAGTGCTGATATGAAAAGTATGAGCCAACATGATTTTAAACCTCTTTGAGATCAAGAATTTCTTTAAGAATATTGGTAAAATTAAGTACCTTAGAAACACGTATTTCTCCATTCTTTGCTTCAGGAAGTCCGTGGTGATCCTGTGGGGCTTCATGAAGAGTTTGTGATTCAGAACCTGAGGCTTGTTCTAAACATGTCTAAAACCCTCCAACGGCCCCACGGTGTCCCAGCTGCTCTCTTTCTTACTGAGATTTAGAACGGAAAATGGGAGAGGAGAGAGGAGAGAGCAAGGTGGGAAGAGAATAAAGAGATAGGATACAAGTAATCTGAGAAGGGAAAAAGAAAAGGGCACTCCTTAGGGAAGGAGGAGAAAGGTAAATAAATATAGGAGAAGAAGGGAGGGAGGTAACTTACCAGCATGAGTCACTGAAAGGGCCATAAGAAATCACACTATTAGCTATTTAGCTCAAAAAACTATAATGCACACAATTCATATATGTGTGTATATGTTTGAGATAGAGACAGAGAGAGAGAGATCATCATCGTCGTCGTCATCATCTTCCTCTTTTTCTGGGAAATGCCACTCCCTCCACGAGCTAAAGAATACCTAATAATAAGCCAATACCAGACATGGGAAGCCTTTGTTTGAGTTGTTGGCCAGGGCTATCTAAGAGACTACCAAACCATACAGCCTACTGCCATTGCCATTGGTTACCCCAGAGATGAAATGTAAGAACATCACCAAGACAGGATTGTTTCACTGCTGATGAGTCAAGAAAAACTTGTATTATTGCTTGGTGCCCTAATTCACCTTATTGGCTTCAGGGCATAGTGGTTAGATTCAGTTAGGGAGTCAGACAATGATTCTGATCTTCTTCCAGTGACTTGCCCTTTTCAAAGTGATCTCCTGAATAAGACAGAGCCAGCCATCGTAGCACACGTCATCCTCTAAACTTCTAGAGCAAAGGGAACGGTATCTGTCCTGTGTTTACACTTTTAAAAAAGAGAATCCATAGAGTGAATCGCTTGGCCAAACTCACACGGAAACTAAGTGCAAAGGCCAAATTTTAAGCATCCATGTCTGGCTCCAGAGCCCATGAGTTTCAGAGCCCATGTGCTTTGTCTGCCTCCACTGACTGCCAGCAGGTAACTCCCTCTGATGCATTCCCTGTTAGACCCGCCATGATGGTGTGGGCCCACTACCTGGATTCAAGAAGGAAGAACAGCCCCACAGAGAAAAGTGGATGTGATTAGGTAGCTGGCTGGAAAAAGAGTAGGTTGACAAAATTACCACCTGCAATTTTCATTTCAGTCTTTCTCTGTAATTTAATTCTCATTATAATTCTAGGTAAGCAAACTTTGACACTTCAGTGTTCTGTAGATACGGCCTCTGCTACATGGTAGAGTATTGCCTGAAGCTATTGCCCTGTAAAGATACAGAGACAGACTCCCTCCAAAACCAAAAAAAAAAAAAAATTAAGAAATAGATTGTGTTGAGCCAAGTGGCATTAATTACACCGTCCAGACAAGCACTATCCTTTGCAATCTTGTCTGAGAGAAGAGCTTGCCCCAGATGGCACCACTTAGAAACCATTTGCCTCTTATCTCAGACTAGAAATAATTGAAAATCAAATTTGAAAGTATCACAGAAAATCAGAAGAGGATTCCACAAAGAGAACTGGGTGAGGATTATTATATTGCATTATTGGTTCTCAATTTCTCTTCTCAACTTTCCCCTTACATTTCCCCAAATCCCCTCAAACTAGTTTAGCTCTTTTGTCCACAGTTGCTGAATTTCTCACAGAGAGAGGAGCATGAGGAAGTGAGTAAATATAAGTAGAGAAAGGGTCGGGAAACAGAAAAAAATAAAAAGAGAAGAGGCGTCAGGGAGGAGAGTATCTGCAGAGTTAAGGTCTATGTGAGGCTGATTTCATCATAGCGAGATCTTGGCTCCAACAGAGTCCAAGAAAAAAAAAGGCTACACATGGGTTGAAATATAACTGATTAGAAACAAGATAGAGGGGCTGGAGAGATGGCTTAGTAGTTAAGACCACTGACTAATCTTCCAGAGGACCTAGGTTCAAATCCCAGCACTCACATGGCAGCTCACTATTGTCTGTAACTCTAAGATCTGACACTATCACACGCACACACGTTCAGTCCAAAACAAAAAAACAACCCAAAACAAAAACAAAACAAAACAAAATACCCACCAATAAATAAATGTTTTTAAAAACAGAAAAGAAAAGAAACATGATAGAGCAGAGATTGTGGAAATGACCAACCAATGCCTGGCCCAACCTGAGACCCACCCCATGGGAGAGAGCCAGCCCCTAACACTATTAAGGATACTCTGCTATGCTTGTTTGTAGATGGGAGCCTAGCATAGCTGTCCTCTGAGAGGCTCCACCTAGCAGCAGATCAAAACAGATGCTGAGGCTCACAGCCAAACTTTGGCCCTGAGCGGAGGTAGCCTTGTGGTAGAGTTGAGGAAGGACCCAGAGGGGACAGAATTTCCACAAGAAGATGAATAGAGTCAACTAACTTGATCCCAGGGGAGTTTGTGGAGCCTGAGCACTAATTAAGGATGATGTATGAACTAGGCCTAGACATCATACACATATGTAGCCTGTGGGCAGCTCAGGCTTCATGTGGGTCCCCTAGAAAGAGGAGTGGAGACTGTCTCTGACTTGCAATCTGTTGCCTGGTTTTGATCCCTTCCCACTGGTGGGGCTGCCCTGCCTGGCCACAGTGGAAAAGGATGCACTCAGTCCTGATGTGATTTGATGTGCTGGGGTGGGTTGGGGAGGAGTAGGTGGCAGGGTATAAGGGGAAGAGGGCTGGAGGGTGAGACCAGGAGGCCAGGAGGTTACAATTAGGATGTGAGGTGAATAAATATTTTTGGAAGGATGAAGGGAAGGAGGGAAGGAAGGAAGGGAGGGAGGGAGGAAGGAAGGATGAAATATCATGTAGAGAAGAACTCACCCAATCTATAGACAGCTCAATGTCCATCAGGAATTTTCTCTAGGCTTCCTGAGTAACAATAGCTGTGCATCCTTTAGGGTCCACAGTGTTCCCAGTGCTATCAGTCATGGGAAGGCTGACCTCGTGCACTCTGAAGTGTAAACTGGTTTAGATGCTAAACTGAGAACCTTTAGAGCTGATATAGTATGCTTTCTTCATGCATGCACTCAATCAATTTTTAATAACTGATTGTAGAAGGAGAGGAGGAAACGAAGCACGAAGAGAAGGAAGGAAGCACGGCAGGCCGACCTTCAGAGCGCGTCTCACTCAGGGTGAGCAGAGAATAATCTGGTCTCCCGTCAGCTATTTCATCCTTTCAAACTCAGCATATATTTGCCCTGACAATTAAGAGAGGGGAGAAAACAGGCAAAGTGATTTACATTATATCTTTCATTTGGAAGTTTAAAAATGAGCAGCAGAATTAAAACTCAAGGGCAGATATTATAAACTTAATAAACCATTATCTCTAAAGTAATTGTTCTGAATGAGCCTTTAGAAATGGTGTTATGCCTTTTTACAGTCCCATCTGCACCATGTTAACAGCCTAAAAACTCTTATCGCTTTGCCTTTGAAGTCATAACTGAGATGATCCTATCAATTACTGATGATTTTCCAATTTCGGAAAAAATGAGGAAATGTAATAATGGCAAAATTTTATCATTGAGCAATATTTTGTTTTTCAGATTAACTTCTTATATTTGGGGCATGACAGCCAGTGTCTGGCGGGGGAACATGATCAGCCCACGGATGTGGAAAACGAGAGAACGGAGATGATAGCCTAGTACGAGCTAATGCTGAATCTTAGTTTAAGTGATATCATTCTAGAATTTTCTTTGGCTACGTCTTTGGGAGAAGAGAAAGAAGAAAAATATCGCTTGGCCCACCCGCACCTCCTTCTCACTTGTCAGTTATGTTCCTGCGTGTGTTTATCCCTATTTTATAAGATAGATCTTTATTCCTACACAGCTGTGGTTTTCATATTTCTCTTAGCAGCAGAACCTTCCATTAAAATTCTGTGCTGCAGCCCTCTCTACAAAATAATGCTGACTGGAACACAGAACAGAGACCTAGAAGTGGTTCAGCAATAAGAAAACATTAGCAGAACACCACCAAACTCAGAATGAAGCCAGCTCATAAAGATGTCTGGTTTCCAGGAGGCAACTGTGATTTCAGCACACCACATCATTTTGATGGCCAGCTTTGCTAGCTGTGGGGAAAGCAAGGATGAGCTGCTGAAGGTCAAAAAAAAAAAAAAAAAAAAAAAAAAAGATGTCTGGTTTTAGGTAGAGGAGACTGCCCACAACTTCGTAATCCAACCCATACCAATCTCAAGCCTTTAAACTGCCCACTCTATGCATTGAAGACGTCATCAACTTTTCTAAGCCTAGTTTCCTTGTCTACAGATCAGTAATGGCGGCCAGGTGAGTCTGTTGTGGACCAGATGCTCTCTTAGAGCCATAGGCTGTGGTGCTCCGAATGTAGCAGGAAACACAATACTTTCTTCTAGAAAGACCCTTCCCAAGCCTACATGCTTCTGTGACAACCCAAATCTGTTACCATTTTCTCAGAGGGTATAAATTCCATTTGTTTTCTTACGTCCAGCTCATGTAGTTAGCACTTGAGAGCTTGCAGGACTCCCTCAAACGTTTAGCATTTTCTATTCAGTCAGCACAGCATCAGGACTTTAAAAGCAAATTGAAAAATAAACTTGATTCCAAATATGATTTATAATGTCCCAAGAAACAGCTCATTTACCCAAGAAAGCGCTATCAATTATTGACAGACATGCCCTCGGAGGAGAAATAGCATTAAGACTTAGAGCTGGAGAGAAAAGCATGCCTCGACCCTTTAAGCCAATTATCCAAGGTGATTTTGAACATTAAATTCTTAGATATCCTTAATTTACTGTCCTTGCCTGTAAGCACAGAGAGAAGCATGTGAAGGGGAGGAAATTGTAACCAATTTAATACTGCTTTTTAAAAACAAAGAGAAAGAATGGCACAGAAGGAAAAAGCACATAGGAGGTAATACGTGGGTGTGGAAGGCATATAGGCTTACAGAGAGAACATCTCAGCCTGTGAACCTTGCCCCTTTACTGCAGAGCCAGCTGCTCCCCATCTGTCTTTGTTCAGTATGGAATAATTGCACTTACCTGCCTCTGACTTAATAATTACAGCAGTGACTGATTTTATTCTCAGCATGTTTACTGTGGTCCCATTTCCTCAGTCTTCGGTGCGAAGGCCTGACAAAGGATGCTAGCATTATTTGCTTTAACATTAAGCTAGTGACAAGGCTGTGCAAAGTTCTGTATAAAGCCAAGAGGCCAGTGTGAATCCATCTCAGGGCCCTTGTAATCTGAGTGTGACATGCAGATATTACAAAATCTTGGCAAGGTGGGAGGTACATGTGCAGGAAAGGGAATGTGTGCAGCCAGTGCATTTCAGAATGCTAATATATTTCTCCATAGTTTTCACCAATGAAAAAAGTAGGACAAAAGTCCCCCTAAAGCCCAAATTAAAGAGCAAGAGATGACTCATTATGTCTGCTTGACATAATCTGCATGTGCTGGGGGTAAATGCACATATGTGCTCAAATACACGTAAGCAAGAGTGTGCATTGCATTATGCTGCAGGTGACTCACATACACATATGCAGTGTGTGTGTGTGCATTGTGTTGTGCTGCAGGTGACTATTGGTAAGTGAAAAGAATGAGAACTGGCATAGGGAAGATGACTAATTTATCCAAAAAAGTATAATGAATTAAACATTTCAATATGGAGAAAATAAATACTGTCATAGAAAAACCTAAAAAAAAAAAAAAATTAGCACTCTGACTAAAGGCAACCTATGGCTTAAGGTATAGTTGTTGAACATTCTAAAATTACCTGCCCTTATCTCATGACCTGACAAAATAATTAAAGGTTAGAAGCTTCCTTCCTTTTCACACTGTTTTATTATTAATTATGGGATTTGCTGTTTAGGATTATTTAAAGACTGACTTTTTTCCATGTATATTTTGTTCTCATTATTACACTGTGTATATAAAAATTCAGTAAGTCTTGATTTTTATAGCTGCAAGTTGAACATGTAAGATTCAGAGTCAACGTTCGAGGGCCAGGAGGGAGTCAGACCCTGGGCACATCCTTTCAAAAGCACTGCCTCACTTGGTCAATACCCAGATTACTAATCAGGTCTTCTGATTCCAGTACAGTGTGAATCTCCCTACAACACACCCTTCATTGTCATGGGGTCCTTGAAGATGGAAACGGGCAGTATAGGAAAGAGGCAGTCTCGCCCATAAGGTGGTGGATAGGTAAGGAAACAGGCACAGTGAAGACTCTTTCCGATATAGCACTGAGTGCTGCTGTGCTGGAGGCATGTGTGGTTACTCTTAGGGACTCTGGCTTCTCTATATGTGAAGCTGAGGCAAGAATACACAGGCTTCAAAAAATAAGAATACGCAGACCTTAACCACATGCCTTCTATATATGTGACACTCACCTAAGCAAACCATCAAGGTACATATGTCCATGAGTAAGAAATTCGATATTTTCAACTATGTTGTAAATTGCTCAGAAATCTGTGCTGGGAAGAGAAACCATCTGGGAAACTGTTACCATCCCAGGATGTGTCCTCAACATCCTCAATTTCTCATCTTTTAGGAGATGGAAATTCTTTTTTCCAAAACTTTATTTCAATGGTTCAGCAAATATATGCATAGATATGTACATGCATATCACATATACATACACAGAGATTAAGACACAAAGAAAACAGTAAGACACTAAAATTGGGAATCTAGCTAAAAGGTATGGAAAAGTTTACTGTACAGAAAAGCCTGGCAACTTTTCTGTAGTTTTTAGATTTTGAACATAAAGACACAGATCTCAATGGTCACATAAAGCTAACGTACACTGTTTACAAGTAGAAACACAGGCAATAAAGTGATAATACAGGACAATGGAATTCTGGGAAGGATAAGCTTATGAGGGAGAACCTCACAGAAGCTTCAGATACTGCAAGTATCTCCACTCTAGTATGAATGCTGGATTTTCAGTTCTATTTATTAACCATATAGGCTAGACAGTTTTTCTAAGTATAGATTTCCAAACTAGGAAAAGGTTAAAAAAAAATGGAATGAAGTACATAACAAAAATTTCAATTTTTTATTGAATCTTTGAGAATTTCACATCATGCACCCCAATCCCACTCATCTCCCCATCCCCTCATATATGCCCTCCATCTTTGCAACTTCCCCCAAAAGAAAATAAAGTAAGATATAATAATAATAATAATAAATCTTGTTGTAGAAGTTGTACTGCAAATCCTCGTTGCAGTGAGTCACTCATCTGGTTTGAGACCTCTGGCTTCTGTTACACTATCAATACTGGATCCTTACCAGACTCTTCTCAGATATCCTGTTGTTGCACTGTGTCATGCAGATCCTGCCTCTTTGGATGTTCAAGTGAGGTGTTCAAGTAAGCCAACTCAAAGCTCTGAATCTGGGCCTCAGAGGTCTGAGTTGGCCTGTTCTGCCCCTGTACCACCGAGATGAGCTCTCCAGCACTAGCCCAGCTAGCTCACCCAATGCTACAGGTTGCAAGGGGGCAGGGTCAGCTCTCCTGCTCTGATGCCCTCAGGGCTGGCTCATCCACACCTTCACCACCATGGCTAGCTCTACCATACTGCTCAGGCAAGGTGCAGAGTCAGCTCTCCCAAGTACTGCAGCCAGTGAGGGGCAGGAACAGCTCTCCTACCTGTTGCAGGTGGCAAGGGACAAGGGCAGGGGAGGGCATCTCTCCCTCACTCATTTACACCATGGCAGACAAGGAGCTGGCCAGCTCTCCCTTGCTTATGCCCTAGGGGCCAGCTCACCTGCACTGCCCCCACTCCACAAAGGTCAGCTCTACTGTCCTGCTCAAGCAAGGTACAGGGCCTGAGGAGATGAAAACTTTTTATACTTGAAATCCCCAAAAGCTGTTCAACATCAACTGTGAGAAGTCAGACTGAATATCATTTTGTAGCAACTTATAATATGTGGCTATAAAGTAATTTACATCTTAAAGAATATTTGAGCTTGGTGTGTATGTGTGTGTGTGTGTGTGTGTATGTGTGTATGTGTGTTTGATATGTGTGCTCATGTGACTATGTTCATTTATGTATATAGTTACAAAGTAGGCAAACCTACAGAATACTTTAGAAACACAGAACTGACTCCACTTAGTTTGGGCTATGCACACATCTCCTAAAATGGACTCAGAAGCCTAGTACTTTTACCTGTACATACTATTTACATATACCTCTCTCTGTTCAACACACTTAGCAAACTTTAGTAACCTAGGACCCCACCTGCATCACGATGCATGTAAATCCAACTTTGAATAATGGAATAAATTTCTTCTCCCTTTAAAAGTGATCAAATTTAGACAGATTATATTATATTATACTAGTCATATTTATAGGGATGAGGAAAAGAAAAATGACCGGTCCTGAGTGATTATGTGTACACACACAATCAGGCCATGTACTCAAAGAGAATTTTTTTCAAACATAGTATTTTTATTGATTATTTGGGAATTCCACATTATACACCCTGATTACACTCATTTCACAGTCCTCCCAAGTCTGCTGCTCCCTGCTCTTGTGGCCTGACCCCCAGTACAAAAGAAGAAAAGAAAAAGTCCAATTTGTATTCCCATATACTTACAGGAGCATTACCAAACTCGCAGTGTCCAGCCCCTTACAGAAAACTGAATCCTTCCCCACCCACATCTACACCATAGCCATCAGCTGTGGAGAGTAACACTTAAGCATCCTTATCACAAGTCTTAAGAAAGCTCTTAAATGGCTTTATGTCTAGCCCGTTACTTTTTTTGAGGGGGTATGAAAGGGTTTGGTTGTCACAGAAACCTTCTATGCCCCCCTTTCCCAACTTTGAGCCTGTAGTTATGGATACCACTGCAAAAGTGGCTTCTTTGCCCTTCACAGTCAGCTGGAGCACAAGCCATGGACTTCCACATGATTTCTGGCAATAGCATGGACCAAAGACTGTTGTTTTTAACAAAATCTCAAATGTTCAATTTTACCAATAAAGACTTGGGAGCCAGATGATGGGGTGAAAGCTTGCTAGCTCAGAGAGGCAGAGAGAGCACCTAGCTGGCCTTCCTCCTTATCTGACAACCCAAAAGCAGGAATTATCCTTCTCCACAGTCTCAAAAGACCCTCAAACTGAAAGCCACTCCTCTCTTCTTCCTGAGTGTCTCTCTATCCATCCTCCTGACTTACTCTTACTCTTTATGGTTTGGTTTTTTTTTCCTGTGCTCACTTCCTGTCAACTGGGTCAATTTACTTAATCCTGATTACAATACTCAAGCAGAAAGCTCTTGGATTAAAGGTGTGTGCTTGGGCTGAGCCACACTTCAAGTAGAAACCGATTTTTCCCAGTAAACAACACAATCTCAAATATTCTGCCACCACAGACATCCACGTGGTCTTTGGCCTCAGCATGCACCACACAGATCACTTGCCCTTGGCAGGAACTCGGCCCATGGACATCAACGTGACTTCAGACGGCAGCCCAGACTACAAACATCTGCCGCAGACATCGACACAGCCCTCAGCTGCAGTACGACCATGAACTCAAACATGGCCCTTGGCAGCAGTACAGGCTGGACAGTACAGGCCACTCACATCAACATGGCCTCTGGTGGCAAGCCAGAACCATGGATATTGTGGTGGCCTCCTGCAATAGCACAGACCACGGTCATCCACATGGCTTCCAGTAGAAGCGCAGACCACAGACATCCATATGAACCTCAGATTTTAACACGGCCTGGGGCAGTGGACCAAGGATACCAATATGGCCTCCAGGGATAGAACAGACCATAGAGGTCTTTCGAGAAAGTCAGATCCAGAAAACGAACCATTCCGTATTTAGGATATCCTGTCATTCTTCAGAGCCAAGGCAACCATGTGCACAGGCAGCGTGTATGCAGGCTACATCTGTGAGAGTTCCAGTCTTCTGAACACGCCCCCTGCTGACTCTACTTAGCAACAGCATGTTTACCCTTCAACCAAAGCCTTCTCTCACACCTGTCACGGTTGTTTCTAGTTCTGTCTCTCTACCCCACGCGCACCTGCTCTGTTCCTTAATCTTTCCCATCTCTCCATCCCCTATCTGCTCATTGAAACTGCAGTGTGTCAGTGTGTGTGTGTGTGTGTGTGTGTGTGTGTGTGTGTGTGTGTGTGTGTTTAAATGTACATGTCTGTGTCCACACCATCCACTGACTCAGGCATCATTCTATGTTAGTGTCTGTTATCTATTATTCAGTCCTGAACTTTCTGCACATCCATCCATAAAGCCCCCACAGAGCAGACTGATATTTCCGCACTTGGTGAAGATTTTATTTTTGTCTTGAAAAAAAATAATAACTTTTAAAGACGATGTGACTTGTCCTTTTCTTTTCATTAGAACTACACACAAATAATTACATACCATATTCAAATGTGTTAGGCCCTAGGAATAAACAATACGTATGACCAATATGATCTTAGTCTTGTAGAGTTACATCAGTGGGAAATACAACCACAATAAACATTCCAATAAACAAAGTTAGTAATTCACTCTTTTCCACAGAGAAAAATTCAAACACTCCAAGAGGCACTTCAAAAGAGGGACAGGGTGACTCCTGCATATGTTGTATGTTTCCCAAACACATAAACCTATGATAAATTTAATTCAATAACTAAGTACAGTAAGAAATTGATTTTTTAAAAAACTGGGGCCGAAGAAATGGTCCTGTAGTTGCACAGCATCTGTGGTTAACAGCACCTGCTGCCGCTGGCTGTGGTGGTGCACGCCTTTAATCCCAGCACTCAGGAGGCAGAAGCAGGCAGATCTCTGAGTTTGAGGCCAGCCTGGTCTATAGAGTTCCAGGACAGTCAGGGTTACACACAGAAACCCTGTCTCGAAAAATAAAACAAACAAAAAGCACCTTTTGCTCTTTCAGAGGGTCTGCCTTTGTTCCCGGAACTCACACAGACAAAAAAACGGTCTGTAACTCCAGTCCAGGGCACTGCTGCCCTCTTCTGGCCATCACAGGTACTGCATGCATGTGGTGCACAGTTTTACATGAAGGCAAACACACACCACAAAAATAAAAATAAACAAGACCCTTTTTAAAAAAAAGAAGAAATTAACAAGAATTAACAGCAAAATGGGATAATTATAACAACAGACCACATTAGAAACTTAAAATTTCTGAACTGTGTCTCAAGTTTTCTATGTAATATACATCAATCACAGTTTGCTAAAGGGAACTGAAACTGTGGATAGCAAAACTATAGGTGAGAGATGCAAACACTACCCCAAGAATAAGTATACAAAACATGGAGTCACAATGCAAAATGCACCAAGGACGCTCAAGTAAAAGGCAATTAGGGGCTAGGGATGCTGGGAAAGTGCTTGCCTGTCAGGCAAGAAGGCCCTAGGTTCAGAATAACTGAACACATAGTTGCATAAGCTGAGCACAGTGTCACACACCTGCATTGCTAGCACTCCGAAGCCGGGTGTCATGGTTGGCTAGAAGCAAGCCTGGAATGTGTTACATTAAATTTGTATCATTCAGGCTTCACAATAACGGACACAGGGAGACCGAAGCGTACTTTCAGTCTGTTAGCTCTACGCTGGGCAGAAATCTAAACTGATACAAATCTACTCATAAACTAAACAAACTACTCTGAACCTCATAACTTACTTATACCCCAAGCACTTGCCACTGTGGTGATCCTAGGGTCCTTTCTCTCCCTGTCCTCCTCTCCCAACCCTCTCCTCCCCTCCAGGAAGGTCCCGCCTTCCACTTCCTGTCCTTCTGCCCTGCTGATTGGCTAAACAGCGCTTTATTGATGGTTGATACATTCACTCAGCATTCCTTCACAGGAATGCATGAGAAAAAAAATATGTGTGTGCACGTGTGCCTTCTGCTGCATATGTATATGTAAACAGGAAGCGGGGCAGTGAGACTAACCCTGCTTTAGATGGAAGTCAGCCTGGGCCTCTGAGGAGGTGGTCTTCGAGGAGAAGCAAGCAGCCACGCAGAATCCGGGGCTCCCCTCCCTCGGAGCAATCAGCAAGTACAAAGGCAGTATATGCCGGGGTTGGGGAGGGGTGTGGGGAACTGAAAGCAGCCTGGCACATTTTAGGAACTATTGGAAGGTGGGGAATTGGGGCACGAAAGGAAACCACAGAGGAAAGGTGCCCAGGGCTACTACTAATGGCTTTGCATGCAGGGTTTCATGCAGGTGGGATGAATTACAAACATTACTATCATTTTACAGCTGAGTAAGCTTAATTCTAAGGGGTTGCACAGTTGGTCAACATTCTCCCAGCTGCCAGGCTTTCTACTCTCTCTGCTGGTCCATAAATACACCTGAGGCATGCGGTACACTGTAGACACATGGTACACGGTAGGCACATGGCTACTCACAAGTAAATAGGCCTTAGCTATGTGGTAAAGGCTAGGCACACAGCTACTTGCAAGACAAAATATAGTCGTAATGTATTGGACCCTGTCTGTTGATGAAAATTGATCATGGGAACAAACACAATAAAATATGACAAACTGCAGAAGTCTCTATAGAGTATAAGAAAGGCCCCACCTCGGGGAATCAACGTAAAGGGGATAAGTGTCCTGGTTTGCTTTCTATTGCTGTGATAAGCATCATGACCAAAAACAACTTGAAGAGGAAAAGATATATTTCATCTTTAAGGAATGGAAATCGGTGCAGAAAGTCAAGGTAGGAACGCAGAGGTAGGAACGTGGAGGCAGGAACACGAAGGCAGGAACCTGGAGGCAGGAACGTGGAGGCAGGAACGCGGAGGCAGGAACACGAAGGCAGGAACCTGGAGGCAGGAACCCAGAGGCAGGAACGTGGAGGCAGGAACACGAAGGCAGGAACCTGGAGGCAGGAACGCGGAGGCAGGAACCCGGAGGCAGGAACCCAGAGGCAGGAACGTGGAGGCAGGAACGCGGAGGCAGGAACGCGGAGGCAGGAACGCGGAGGCAGGAACACGAAGGCAGGAACCTGGAGGTAGGAATGCAGAGGCAGGAACCTGGAGGCAGGAACACGGAGGCAGGAACGTGGAGGCAGGAGCATGGAGCCCATGCAGGAACTGGAGGAACACTGCTTACTGGCTTGCTCCCCTTGGCTTGTTCAGCTGCCTTTCTTACTTAAGCCAGGACCACTTGCCCAGAGTGGTGCCAACCAACATAGGATGCTCAGTGCCCACCCAAATTAATCACTAATCAAGAAAATGCCCCCACAGTCTTACCTATGGGCCAATCTGATGAGGGATTTTCTCAGTTGGCGTTCTCTTTCCCTGATGACTCTAGCTTGTGTCAGGTTAAAAAAAAAAAATAACAAGGCAGCATAATGGTGTTTTAAGGGATAGCAAAAGCTGATTAGGCAAAGGGACAATATAACAGCCTGGCGGACCCTGGTTAAGCAGGACGTTTCTGGTAGATCGTGAAGGTTGTGGGAGTGGGGGAGGTATGATGATGGGGTTGAAAGGTAGAAACGGTTAATGGCCAAACAATGATCCTTCATGTGTAAAACTGAACTTGAACTTCATTCTAAACAATGGAAGCCAGCACGACTTTCGAGAAGGGCAGCAACACAAATCTGTTTCAGACTCGCCATTTTGACAGCATTGAAGAAACTGTTGGAGATGTTAACAGAGACAATGACAGACACTGGGGAACCGGCGGGGGGGGGATGTGTGAGGTCTCAGTCAGAGGTGGAGAAGCCTGAGGTGGGAGGTCTCAGTCAGTGAGGGGATGTGTGAGGTCTCAGTCAGAGGT
>OU015743.1:59998516-60018932 GCA_907169655.1 Acomys percivali | reverse complement strand
GGGAGGTCTCAGTCAGTGAGGGGATGTGTGAGGTCTCAGTCAGAGGTAGGGAGGCCTGAGATAGGAGGCTGGGTGGGGGCTGCAGAGGTGGGAAAGGACTGAGAGATGGTAAGAACTGAAGGAAAAGTGAATTTCGTTGGTTGGTTGGTTGATTGGTTGGTTGGTTGGTTGGTTGGTTTGGGTTGGGTTTGGGGTGGTTTGTCAGTTAGTTGGTTTGGCTTATGTTGGTTGGGTTCTTTGTTTGCTTTTGTTTGTTGTTGGTTTTTGTGTTTATTTAAGAAGGAAGAGAACTATGAACTCTAGGGTGATTTGGAGGATTGGGGGCAAATCTTAAGTTTTATGATTTTGACCAATTCCTAGTTTAATGCTTCTGATGGAAACGTGTCCTGACTTGTGAGAAAGTCCTCTTGCTTGTTGCAGACAATTCAACATGCCTCCCCTGTGAGCTAAGAAAAATGCACCGAGACAATTCCCATTTTAAATTATTTTTAGGGAGACTTATAACATGCTTTTTCTGACAAATTATCATTTAGGAAACGATGAAACTCTTTTTTAAAAACACTTAAATAGTCATCACAATGTCCTCCACTGAGGTGTGGAGCAAATTCGCACATTGCCTCTGGCAGGACTGACCTAAGCAGAAAACAAAGAAGGGTAGGTGCAGCAAACTGAAGGTTCCTACAATTTAAGCTCCCGTCGCTGGAAAACGTGTTAGTGTTCTGCTTAGGAAGGCAGCACCCTCTCGGGGATCCTCCAGAACTGTAAAATAACATTTTTTTTCCATTCAGACCTGACTTGCCATGCCCTGCTACCATCACAAACACAGAGCACACGAGTTCTATGTCTAGTCTCAGAAACTGGACAGTAGTAATTCCAGGTCAAGTAAGAATGCGTTTGAAAGACTGGATACTAGCACAGGGTGCCACAAAAACAAAAGCTTTAAATTGCATTTAAACATCTTTCAAAATAAATTGACTCTGGGGGCAAATTGTGTATGTGTGTGTGTGTGTGTGTGTGTGTGTGTGTGTGTGTGTGTGTGTGCGAGCGCGCGCACGCGCGCGCGCACGTGTGTCTGTGTGTCTGTGTATGTGTGACATTTATCCACCAATTATTCTGAGGGTGTGCCTAGGAGAGCTCCCTGTGAATTCTCCTCTGCCTTCAGTCTCTCTTCCCATGTCTCCTCTCTCTCACCTAACTCATTGTGTTTAATATTTTACATAGAATGTACTATATACCCAGAACTATTTTTACATGTATTTATATGTATGAGTTGTTGCCTGAATGGCTGTGCACCATGTGTGTTCCTGATGCTCTTGGAAGCCAGAAGAGGCCATTGAAGGCCCTGGGACTGGGGTTTCACGTGAGTGCGAGGATAGGCAGAGCACTGAGCATTCTTAACCACTGAGCTATCTCTCCAATCCCATCAACCTGTTTATAAAGCAGTTAAAGGCGGGGGGTGATGTGCACTCAGTAGAGCACTTCCCTAGCATGCACAGGTGCCTGGATTTGATCCTTGGGGTACTGAGGAAAGGAGGGCCACCTGTCTCCAGTGTGTGGACGGTGGAGACAGGAAGATTCAGAATGCAGGGTCATCCCTGGCTACAGAGGAAGCACATGTTTAACCTAGGCTGCATGAGATCTCATCTCAATCGGAAGAAATAAAAGCCTGCCTGAGCATGTTTGGCTAATATCATCTGCTAATGTTTTGAATGTATGGAAGTATTGTGACTCCTGAGTTCCAGCACACACACACACATACACACACATGCACACACACTCACACACGCATACATGCACACATGCACACACACTCACACACACATGCACACACATGCACACACACACACATGCACACACATGCACACACACGCACACATGCACACACACGCACACATGCACACACAAGCACACACTCACACACACATGCACACACACATGCACGCACTCACATGCACACATGCACACACTCACACACACATGCACACACACACATGCACACACACTCACACACGCACGCAGACATACACCCCTCAACATTTCTGAAACTGTATTAACGCCTTATGCCACCATTCAACATGCTCTTTCATTTTTCTTCCTCGTTTTATCTCTGTCCTGATTTTTCCCCTTGGTGCTGAGTAAAACTGCTGTTCATGTGTGTTTACAGGATTTGGGATCTGCTGTAAGTTTAGAAGCGCATATTCATCCCTGAGTGATATTACATGCATTAATCCCAGCACTCTGGAGGCACAGATGGGTGCGTCTCCGTGAGTCTGAGTCTACATTGAGAGCACCAGGCCAGCAAGGACTACATTAGGAGATCCTGTCTCAAGAAGAAGAAAAAAAAACGTCAAGACTCTAAATTGCCTTGGTGAAAGCATCCTTTTCATGGTCATTTGGGTTACCTACACCAGGTACATCAAAGATACAAAATAAGCTAAGGAACTCACTCTGCATAGCCATTAAGAGATAGATTTGGAGTTCAAGCCCAGCTCCGTGACTCCAAGGTAGATGGAATGTGTGGGTAGCAATTCCTAATACCAGTGAACCTCCTAACACTAACAGTATGGGGAAAAATCAACAAATATAGTCTGAGCCATTTTTTTCCTTTTTGCAAGCACAATTGTGAAAAATAATTTTGATTTATATGCATGTAGCCTTAATTGGATGCCATGCTTACTTGTTTATGAAATGCAAAGGCATGATTATTAAACCTTCGGGTATCTTCACAAATTGGCAAACAAGACAGAAATAATGGACGTAACACACATCTTGCAACAGCATGCAATGAATGGAAAGGGCTCGTATACCCATGGTTAACTCAGCTGTAAACTCATATCCTCCCCCTGATCCCATCTAACGCCATGAGCACATTTCTGAGTAAACAAATGAGTCAATTTGCTCTCTGAGCTAAAGTGAGGCAAGGAGAGGCCATTTTTTATTAGTAAATAGTGCTAGAGTTTGCTAATGACAGCCTTCAACATTATGGTTTCTTATGACAAATTCGAGTTTCCCAAATCTAAATTTCAGACTCCCTACACCAAAAAAAAAAAAAAAAAAAAAAAAAAATCAATCGCTTAGGGGAAAGAAGCTGTCAGCGCAAAGTATAAGAGTGGAACAGAGGTGGTTAGCATATTTTAAAAATACATTTTTATATTATTCAGTCATTTTCCAAAGATATGATGTTTGGGTCAGATAAGTGTCTTCCCCAGCCCCCTCCCAGCCTTGTTAGACTCATGTTGGGCATGTCATAGAAATTAAACAGCACTGAGATG
Organism: Acomys percivali; assembly: GCA_907169655.1. Classification (NCBI taxonomy): domain Eukaryota; kingdom Metazoa; phylum Chordata; class Mammalia; order Rodentia; family Muridae; genus Acomys; species Acomys percivali. The sequence goes on along the minus strand of OU015743.1, from coordinate 60,015,660 downwards.
CCGTTGAAATTGCTACATAGTACCATAGAAGTTATAGAATAATATTGGGAATACTTATGACTTAGATGGTGGGATAGGATACCATAGTATATACTAAAGTCAGGAGGATTTAAAAGAGTAGTAAGGGGAAAATGGGAGGGAGGAAGGAATGGGAGGATACAAGGGATGGGATAATCATTGAGATGTAATATGAATAAATTAATAAAATATAAAAAAGGGGGGGAATATAAGAGCAGGGAGATAAAGAGAATCTGAGCAGTGGAAATTCCAGTCCTACACATAGAGACCTCCCAGTGGTGGTTGCCGAGTTACTTTCTTATTACTCCATTAACATACTTAGTGCCTTAAAACCACTCAAATCTATAACCTCGTCTTCCTAATGTCACAGGCCAGGTGTGCTGGGATAGACACTCCACTTAGGCTCTTCCGTGTCAGATAAAATTCCGAGCAGGCATATTTTTTTAAAGGCCTTACAGTAGGGCTCACTTACAAATTGAATTCAGTTTCGTGGGATTAGGGATTAGAGAGCAGAGGTCCTGGATCCTTCACTCCTGTAAACTGGGAAGATGTGCCCCTAAATGCACGCATCCCTTCTCCTGCTTTTTCTGTGTGCCTCTCTAGTCACCAACTCAGAGCCTCTTTCATGATAGATGCTCTTCTGACTTCTTCATCTCTGCCTCTTCCAGGTTCTTTAGAAATGCCTCTGTTTCTCGGTGCTGTTGCCATTGGACTCCATCCGTGCAGATAATCCTATTTTAAGGGCTTATCCTTGACTACATCTGCAAAGCCTCTTTGGCCAAATCAAATACCGAAACACACTACCCTAGACAAAGCTCACAGGGGCCAAAATCCCTCACGACACTAGCACTATGGTTCCCTGAGAGACCTGCTGCACACATAACCTGTAGAAGATCACAGCTGCCAAAAATAGCCAAAGAGTTATTAGTGTGAAAAAATAAAAACATGCAAAAGAGCTTGTCTGTTCAGAAGGCAACAAAATCAGCTTGGTTTAGCTCTGAAAGACTGAGTACTTTAAAATGACACCCAAGTTAACAGAAAACATACATATCTTATGATTAAGAAAATATCATAAAACAGTGGGAGTAGGTTCACTACTAAAAATAACTATTTTCTTATTTTGTAGTGGCAAGTACTACATAGTGCATGTGTCTGTGTGTCTGTGTGCCAAGAGTGTACTTACCCGTGTATGTGTGTGTGTGTGTGTGTGTGTGTGTGCCAAGAGTGTATCACACGGTGGAAAGAGATTGAGCATGACATAATGTCCTGCCGCACAGACTTGTCCAACAGAGCAATCGCCAACTGTTGTCACAGATCTCGACCCCAGTCTAACATCACAGTCTGCAAATTACAACCTATGCACAGACACAGCTCACTGGCTCTGGCTCATTCATTTTTTTATGCAATAAAATCATTTCCCAGCATGAATGCAATTGCATGAGAGTTGCTTCATAGTGAGAACTATCCGGCCCCACAGTTAAATTCCACAGCGATTGCAGAAGTAGAAATAAAGTCAAATGCTTTCATTTTTGAGTTGATATTTAAAGGGCTAGGCTGCTTAATATCTCTAGACAGTCAAAGCGGTAACTTAATTAATATAGAATTTCTCTATCCCTATAGGTACCTAAAACCAACCTTATGAATGATGACTATTATTTTAGGACAGTTCTAATGACATTAATGATTTGGATTGCTGGAGATAATAAATTCACACCATGCTGAGTTAAATCCACTTGTAATTCTAGGGGCTCAGGTGGTGTGTCCCAGGCTTTCCTTAGATTCTACTTCAGGTTTGAGCCCCGACTCCCTGCGATGTAGGTTTCCACTGTTCCTTTAATTAGACTCTCAGATAAAGGGAAACACAAACTGAAAGCTCCCGCTCCACCCTTCCGTGCTTTCCCTCCTGTTCCCAGTGACAGGGAACTATAATGGGAGACTAGTGTATAACTTTAGAATAAAATCTGAAGCCCATGGTTTCTCTTCCACACACCCTCAAACTCAGAGCATTTCCTCTTGCTATAAGTGACTAGAAGACTCAAACGCTTGTCCACACATATACACCCCACCCCACACATGACTATCTTTATAATTAAATTTTTTAAGTAAAATTTTATTGACACTTTAACACCTGAACTACAGCCATAAATAAAATACAACATAGTGTATAAAGCTAGGTTTAAACAGTACATAAAACACATCTTTTTTTTTTTTGTATGACAAACAAGAATTTTAATCACTTTAAATTACTTTACTACTTGGGTAGAAAATGAATTCAGTACAGATATGATCAACTTTTATATAAAACCTGCCAAGTGGAGGCTCTCTAATGGAAAACTGTGACCTTTAACATAGTTTTTTATTCAAATTACACCCAGATTTTTATCTTCCCAGCACCCCTCCCTCCCTCTTTTACCCTATTCCTCTCCCCTAGACCTGAGACAAAAGGAGACCTCCTCCTCCACTATATGATCACAGCCTATCAGGGCTCATCCAGATAGCCTGCTTCCCCTTCCTCTGAGTGCCACCAGGCCTCCTCACACCAGAGTTCATGTCAGAGGCAGTCTGCTCTCTCTCCACAACCATGGAGAATAAGCTGTCCATTGGATAGATCTGAATAGGGGGTCTAGGTTTATTCCATGCATTGCCCTTGGTTGGTACAGCAGTTTGTGTAGACCCGCCTGGGTCCAGATACACCAGCCTTGATGGTCTTCTTGTGGGGTTCCTGGACCCTCTGGGTCCTTCTATCTCTCCATTCTTCTATGCCACTCTCACCTGGAGTTCAATAACAAGTCCCAGCATCTGTCCCAACCCCCACTGAGTGAAGACTCTCATTCTCAACAGAGAAATATCGAATGGCTGAGAAACACTTAAAGAACTGCTCAAAAAAAAATGTTCAACATTCTTAGTCATCAGAGAAATGCAAATCAAAATAACTCTGAGATTCTGTCTTACACCCACCAGAATGGCTAAGATCAAAAACTCAAATGACAGGACATGCTGGCAAGGATGTGGAGAAAGGGGGACACTCCCTCATTGCTGGTGGAAGTGCAAACTTGTACGACCATTTTGAATATTAGGAATAGGGCTACCTCAAGACCCGGCTATTCTATGCCTTGGTATATACCCAAAAGATGCTCCACCACACAAGGACTTTTGCATAACTATGTTCATAGCAGCTTTATTCGTAATAGCCAGACTCTGGAAACAATCTAGATGTCCCTCAGTCAAAGAATGGATAAAGAAACTGTGGTAAATGTACACTATGGAATACTACTCAACTATTAAAAACAAGGAAATCTTGGAATTTGCAGGCAAAATGGATGGAACTAGAAATGATCATCCTGAGTGAGGTAACCCAGACCCAGAAAGATACACATGGTATACACTCACTTATAAGTGGACACTAGCCCAACAGGGATGTCCTTTAACATAGTTTAACAATCTACAATAAAATCTTATTTTTTCGTTCTCTGCTCTACATTTTTCTTCATGAATTATAAGCCCCAGACAATGTTCAATGACAATAATTTCATCAAAGGCATCTTAATATAAATTGTACTCAAATTCATTGAAAGTCATGTATAACGTATACAGTTTCTTTCTTCTTGACATGATTTTCATATATTGCTTGCATCCAATCTTTCTTTTCTACACATCCTCAAATTCATACTACAGCTGTTATAGACACAGCTAATTTACATATAGATTAAAAATTACCTAGAATCCCATTTACACCCTGATGAGTTAAAGACAAAGTAAGTCAGAGCTGTTGGCTGGTTTTCATTAAATCCGAATATTATGACATATTAAGCCAGTCAAAATACAGGCTTCAAGTCCATGGCTTAAGTTAAGTTTTAAAAACATTGAACAGAATGACGGCAGCTCTTCAGATAGCCAAATTCAGATACATTTCTAAATGTTGCAACAACTCTTGACTCACTGTCCTTTAAATTTACTCATCTCTGTTGATTCTTTATGTCTAATCCTAAAATTATTAAACATGGTCGTGTTTAAATCATATAAGCCAACAGGCCACTAGAAGTCTAGACAATTTTAATTAGACTTGGGGGAAAAAAGGGCATCCTTTCAAAATGACTGAAAATTTGAAATTCAGCTACTTACTTTCCCAGCTGTGTTCTATCTATCTGCCTGTCTGCCCTTCTACCAAATATTAGGGAAGCATAAATGATCCCTGCCTAACAGAACAGATTGTTCAACATCTAGTAAGCGGAAGTCCATTCCTAGTGAGCTGTCACTCAATTGCCTACCATGTCCAACTTTTATTTAATTTGCCCATTAAAGTACCTACTTGAAAGGGAAGGAAAGGCTGGCCATATTATAACTCTATAAATCTATGACCCTTCCCACACAGGCCACGGTATTGGAGAAAAAAAATAAACAATTTTCCCCAGGCTTATCAGTCCAATGGCCTGTCTGTTGTTACATAGCTCTTCTCTATCTTGAAAAGTAGAACTTCTATATGCATAGGCAGCATCTGACAAAGTTGAAAGGCCATGTAGAACCGAGACCAGAACCAGAGTCAAGGCATCCTACAGTTCAATTGGCTAAGCCTCTTGAGAGGACAGTGAAGGACAGTAGGAGAATGGCAGATTTGAAAGAAAATGCTGTACAATATAGACAAGATGAAGGGGAAGTAAAGACAGAGACAGTAGAGCACACAGAAAGATTCAGAGTTGGCAATGGTCAGTGAGAGAAGCTTAAGCCCCTAGAGCAGTGGTTCTCAACCTGTGGCTCACAATGCCTTTGGAAGCCAAATGACCTTTTCCTAGGGGTCACGTAAGACCATCTGCATGTCATACATTTACATTATAATTTATAACAGTAGAAAAATTACAGTTATGAAGTACCAGTGAAATAATTTTATGGTTGCAGGACACCATAAAATGAAGAATGGTATCAATGGGCCACAACATTAGGAAAGTTGAGAACCACTTCCCCAGGGGTTTTCCATTGCTTGACTCAGTTCCCATGAATGGTATTTCCCCAGGTTAATTACTTTTTACATTCTCTATGTACCTCTTTTTACTTGAATCTATTCAATTTGCTTTTAAACAAACAAATTCTAACTAGAACATGTTAGATGATGCTCTGAAGATTAAGTAGGTCAACTACTTTGCATAAAAACTTAGGAAAGGAAGTAAAGTATACAGTTGGTTGGCTGGTTGGTTGATTGACTGGCTGGCTGGCTAGCTGGCTGATGATTGGCTGGCTGATTGGATGGTTGAATGGTTGGTTGGATGGTTGGTTGGTTGGTTGGTTGGTTGGTTGGTTGGTTGGTTGGCTGGCTGGCTGGCTGATTGGATGGTTGGATAGTTGGTTGGATGGTTGGTTGATTGTTGTTAGAAGAGGCAACAGTTTCTAGACTTCCTGGCATGGAAGAACTCTGACATAACACTCAAACATAAATTTCTCAAACAAAAAGCAAATCTTGATGTTCATTTTTCTTCTCATAAGAAATACTGAAATCTCTGGAGTTTTTAATCCATTAAAGTTTTTTTTTTTTAAACTGTGGTATCTATTACATGTTTGAGTTCCAAAACATGAAAAGGCCTTGGAGATAATTTTGAAGTGAGTTCTGTCCTCAACAGTCACACTTAGGCAATTACTCAAAAGATGTTTCATCTCTCATGTTTATCTCTTTATACCTTGCTCTCTGCCCAATTCATAGGCTGATTATCTTGACATTTCCTTGTTCTATTTTCCTTGTTTTGAACAGAGTGTAATTTCCTTCCACCTCAGATAAGCCAGGACAGGTTCCCAGTTTCCAGACAAGACTGTAACAGCATTTTCAGTGGATCTGGACTACCGCCAAGCCTAGCAAGTTAAACAGCAACTAAGATAAAAAGAAAATTAGACCGTGGCTGTTTTCTGCTGAAAACTTTAATCAAGGGGTACTATTACAAATAAGAAGATAACTAATTGAGCCTGGAATGAACAAAATAAAGAATACACATAAGAGCAATTTTAAGTAAAACTATTTATCCTATAACTCCATTTCTCTGTGATTTACTCAGGAAAAAAAATGAGAACAGATGAGATGCCCACACAACAAATTGTATTTTAAAATTCCACAGTTTTATTCATCTAACAATATCTTTAGCCTTTAAAGTTTTCATACATCTATGCAGCATACCTTAATTATATCCACCCCTCATTGCCCCACCTTCAGTTCTCAGTTCAGTTCTCATTAGTACCTCCAAAATTATCTCCCAACAGCATGTCCTCGCTACTAGTTCTATAGTGTTCTAGAGTGTTATGCTATAAATAAATAGGCATGGATATGGGAACCATTCACTGGGAGGAACCTACCAATGGCCACACTACTGGAGAAGAGTAACTCTCGGTGCCCAGCATCACCAGCTGCCAAGAGCTCCTCAACTAGGGATGGAAGCTCAGGACCTACTCAGCAGTCCACGCTGGAATTTTTAACTGGCTTGACCTCACACAGATCTTCAGTAGGTACTTCTCTGCCGTTTATGATGTGAGTTGACATAACAAGGCTTGGTAACAACGTAGACACAACCTGAGCCCTGCCACAATTCAGGCCTTGCCTACAGAGTGGGTAGTGGGTAGAGAGGAGGTGAAGTGCTAGTTTTTATTACATAACTAAACAGCGATAGTGATGCTGAAGTGAAAAATGCCAACACTAGGTAGTACAGATTATGAGTCTACCTTCAGGAACTGTAGAAAAGGTAAACTTATTTCATAGTACAGAACAGTAGCTAGCTGAGGCCAGAGTGGGACAGAAGAAGGCATCCGGTCCCTTGGAGGTGGGGTTACAGGTGGTTGTGAGCCACCGAAAGCAGAAGCTGGGTACTAACCTCTGGTCCTCTGCAATGACAGGACATGTTTGGGTTCTAAGTTTGCATCTGTACAAGCTCCAGGCTGCTGCGCACCACCCTGCCAACCCTATTAGGCAACCACATGTTCCAGTGTCAACCTCAGCCCGCCCTGTTTTAGTCTCCAGTTCCGCCTCCCTCCACAGAGCCGGCACCACTCCTCTCTTGCATCTTTACTGCTTCTCCATTATACATTCTTTCTTCACAGTGTTGCCAGATTGGCCCGCGCAGCTTTCTCCATCACCCGGATCCTGCGCTGAGCAAGCACTGGTTCCAGGGCGCATGCCACTCCGCTCTACCCCATGACCCCCTCCAACCCCTGCCTATAAGCATCCTTTAATCATTAGAAAGAGTGCCATCTTCAGAATGCCCAGGTGGTGTCAAAAAGCTACAGAGAGTATTTTGTCTAAAACAGTGAATGAAAGAGGGGCAGTTTGTTTGTTTGATTGTTTGTTTGATTGTTTGTTTGTTTGTTTTAATAACTCTACAGCCTGATCCCAGCTCCCTCCCTCCTCTCTTCCCAGTCCCACTCTCATGCCCCCTACCCCTGTTCTCCTCTCTCCTTCCCAGAGAAGGGGAGGCCCCCACGGGGTACCAACCCATGCTGGTGCCTCAATCCACAGCAGGACTAAGTGCATCCTCTCCCACTGAGGCCAGACAAGGCAGCCCAGCTAGGGGAAAGGCATCCAAAGACAGGCAGCAGAGTCAGAGACAGCCCCTACTCCAATTGTTAGGGGACCCACATGATGACCAAGCTGCACATCTGCTACATATGTGTAGGGGAGCTAGGCACAGCCTGTGCTGTTGGTGGTTCAGTCTCTGTGAGCCATGAGGGAAAGTTTTATTGAATTGACATATATCGAGAGTAGCTTCATTTGACTCAGTGCACTGCATCAGTATCATCAAAGTGGCTCAATGAAACCTCTTACATTGCTGATTTCTATGGACCTGAGTGGGGTCAGAGGCTCTGTACTTCTAAGTTCCCAGCTGAGACTGACTCTACTCGCCTTCAGCCACAGTTGGAGAATGAGAGCTTCAACTGCTTTCCTTTCCCCGACATCAGCAGATCCTGTGCTCTCGCCCCGCCACAGCAGGAAGTGGAGCCTCAGTACTCTGCCCCATGATGCATCCTGGATCCAAAAATCAAAGGTTTTTCTGGTTCTGCCATTGTGGATTTTTTTTTTTAATGAATGAACAGGGAGGGTTGTTTGTATGGCTACACACATGTGTATGGGTGTGCACACACTTGTGTGCATGTATGCAGAAGTAAGGGGGACAACCTCATCCTCAGATGCTGCCCCTCAGGTGCTATCTGCCTTTCTTTTTTCTCTTTTTCTTAACAGGGTTTCTCACTGGCCTGGAGCCAGTAAGCTAGTCTGGCAAGTCAGTGAGCCTGGCACTCAAAGACGCCACCATGCCCATGTTTTTGTTTTGTTTTGGTTTTGGTTATTTTTAATTTGGGTTCCAGGAACCAAACTCGGGCCCTCGGAATTAAAGGGCAAGCACTTTACTATCAAGCTTCCTTCCACCCACAAGGATTCTTATCTTAAGTGTATTTTGTGCAAGTTAGAACTTTGCTGGTAGAAAAACGAGCTTACCATTGAAAATTTCTTTCCAGCTCTGAGTCTGGAGTTCACACATGCCTTTGCGCCCAAGAAGGAAGTTTGTTTTTCCTTTCATTTCTGCCCTTGGAATTTGGCTACAAAAGCTTAACAGATGCACATGATGGCTGATGGCAAAACTTGCTGCTTTTCTTGGAAATTTTACTTTCCTTTGCACTTCTCAATAGAAGATACATTTTCTATCTCAAACATATCCCCCTCTCCCCAGGCTACACGGTTAAAAAGATCTTGTTCAGCTGCAGTGTCTCTTGAAGAAATTGCCTTTATAACCCACAGCAAGTTTTGCAGGGCGCATCTCCATCAAGTACCGGAGCGCTTGTACTTCTGGGTGCCTGAAGATCCCCAATTACAAATTCTCTTTAAGACCTACCTTGTCTTCTAATAAAAACTCTATTGCCATTCCACAAACACAGAATTTCAATCCAAATTCATATCACAGTATTTTTTTTTTGCCTCTCTTCCTCTGTCTGATGCTATAAGACTATTCTTTTCTGTTTATTTTTAACCGTATTATTTCCAATAGGGTTATCATTATAATATCAAGAAGCAAACCTAAGCGTGAATGCACATCTCATTGGTCATCAGACAGTTGTATCTCATTTCTCATCCAGCATTCCTTTTATTCACACAATTAATCAGCATATATAGCGTATCATCTGTATTCAAAGAATGGGGTCTTTTTGGCATTTAGTTTTTCACACAAAAAAATGTGTTGCATTACTTTATGGATTTAAAAAATACACAATCAAAGCTTTATTACAAAACAAACACCTGGGGCTGGGGAGATGTCTCCTTGATTACAAACACTTCCTGCTCTCCCAGAGAGACTAAGGTTTGATATCAAGCATCCACATGGTGGCTCACAACCACATTTAACTCTAGTCCCAGGCCCTCAAGGGCGATGTAAAATAATGTCCCACATCTCAAGGTCCTTAACATTCATCACATCTGTAAAGTCCCTTTTAACCCATTAACTTGTCAGGCCCTGCGTCTCAGATAACATGAATGCGATAGAGTCTTTCATAATGAAGTGTAGTTTCCCGGGAATGGGGGAGTGTCCAGAGTTGAAGGTATGGAGATCTTATTGGCCTGTTAATTTTTCCACTGTAACCAATCAGAATGGACACAAGTCGATTTTGTAGCTTTTGTAATAATATACAAATGCGGGGACTAGAGAGATGTCCTGACACGTAAATCATGTGCTATTCTTGCAGAGGACCTGAGTTGAGTACCCAGCACCCATATTAGAGAGCTCACAACTGTGTCTAACTAACTACAGCTTCATGGAGAATCCAAGACATCTGGTGTCCATGGGCACACACAATCACATGAAAATGCACATACACACATATAATTAAAATTAGATGCAGGGCAGATCAAAACCATACACATTCTTCCAGCAGTGGGTCTTGTAGTCTTTATACTGTCCGTCCTCAATGGCTGTCAGGTGGCCCAGGCACTTGTCACGGTGTTGACCATAGAAGAGGCAGTAACCCATCCATCCACTCACTAATCATGACGTCCACCTTCTGCACGGGCAGCTCCACCTCTTCCACCTTGCCCTTGATGATGGCCACCACATGTTCTAACTTGTTGGCTTTAACAATCTTCACAGCATAACCGGAGACACTGGAACAGTCAATCCCAATAACCGTGTGGTGCCCTGCCTCGGCCGCAAACACGCAGAGGATACCAGCGCCAGAGCGCACGTCCACCACCATCTTGTCTTTGAAGAGATGCCGATGGTGAAAACACAGAGTCGCGCGGTCAAGGAGGCCCCCGCTGGATGTGGTGGACCCAAGGCAGCTTGTCACCAATGCCTGCCTCATAAAGGAGGTCAAGGTGGAGGACATGACCTTCACCTCCCCCTTCTGCCTGCAAGTGAAGAGGAATTGACTCCGTGCCCGCACGGGCGACCTACTTCAACAGCGAGTTCACCCGATGCCCCAAGAGGACCGGCTTTTGTACCAGTCCCGAGTCCGCGTACGCACACTGGAAGCGGATTGTGTTCTACGCGGAGGGCTACCTAACGGTGAAGACTGGAGAGGAGGTCTTTGGCACAAGTGGCATGAATGAGGCCTAACGCCAAAAACAACCGCAACTTGGACCTTATCATTGACCTGGACTTGAAAGGTCAGCTGTGAACGTTCTCTTGTTCCACCGACTACCGGATGCGCTGAGAAAGTGCGAGGCTGGCCCTTCGGCAGAAAGGGACTCAGGGGCTGGGCTTGGGGGATGGGAGGGTGTACATCATGACTGTGTTTTTCATAACGTATGCTTTGTATATGGTTGCGTTTATGCCAATAAGTCCTCAGCTGACCAAAAAAATAAAAAATTAATTAATTAAACTAAATAAGAAAAGTAAAAATATCTTTAAAAGAATATACAAGTGTGAAATTCAAAACAAAGAAAAAGGTGAGGAGAAAAAAAGAAACAATTTTTTTCTCTTATTCGATTCATTATTTTATGTGCATATACATATAAATATATGAATACAGTGTTGCTTTTTTGCTTGTTTTTAGAGTTGACCACAAGTGTTGGATAACCAATTAGTCGTCTCTAGGGAAGACTGATTCTCCCTCCCTCCTATAAGGTAGGGCCTTGAGAGTGTTTCCCTCACCTACAGTGGCATGTCATTGCCCGGGTGTTGTTTAGGCAACCATACTGGAGAAAGTTCATGGGTACGGCTTTCCTTTCATACATGGAGGACACATTCTCGCAGACTGACTCTCTCTCTCTCCTCCAGGATGTTCCCTGGGCCTTAGCTAGAAGAGCTTTGCTGTCGATATAGAATTATACTAGGAGGCACTATTTTTCCAGTTTATTTTTTATTGGAACATGAACAGTACATATATTTATGGGTGTATTGCTGTAGGGCTAGAGGACGGAGTCTCCAGGGGAACTGGCACGGACATAGAGAGATGGAGCATGTTCAAAGCCTGGAAATCTCAAGCCAGAGTTTCAAAATCTCCTCCTGAGAAGGGAAGGTGTGGGACAAAGCTCTCCTCGTTTCCATATCTGCCTCAGAAGCCCCTGACACAAGCCAACAAAAGCTGGTTACAGGGGCATCAGTCAGGTGAGCTTGTCACCTGTTATCTTTCCCTGTAAATAGAACATCAGCATCGTCCTAGTTCCAACCAATGAGATGCATTCATCCTCAAAGCCCCTCCCCACTGCCCAAAGTTTCTAAGTCCCTGTTTCACATGAAATAGAATGTGTATGCGCCATCTATTTCATCGGAGATGGTCTGAGACTGGCTGTTTAATCTGAGCTATTCCACTGAGAAAAGAAAGGCCCCCCTTTCTCCCAAAAGAATACATTGCTGGACCCCCGAACTTGACTGCTTGCCAGGCTGTCGCCACCAAAGAAGCTCAGTGTGTGCAGCCATCTGCTGTTGATCCACTCTGGAATCCTGAGCTCCCCACTGCTGCTTGGCCTCCTTCGGGCAACCCGAAGAGCTTTGCAGAGAGGGTCTTTCTCTCCTGCATGCTTATCTGAGAGCTGTGACACGCTGTGGAGAAAATCTTTTCCCGAACCGAGGGCTAGACTGAAAATCCTATAGCATGGACCTGCTTCAGCGCTCCACTGTTCCCCACCCGGAGCCCAGTGTTCCTGAGGAAAGTGGAACTTGGGACCGCGCAGACTCCAGGGAACACAGAACTACATATTATGTGATGTTTTTGATGCATTGTATAATGTTCTCATTAGGATGAGCATATTTAGTTCCTCAAATTTCCATTTCTCTGTGGCAAAAAAATAACCAAAGTTCTTTCTTCTATCCCTTTTGCAGACTATCAAATACAGTATCATTATCTATTGTCACCTTACAATGTAATAGAACACCGGAGAGTACTTTTCCTACCTGATAATAACATAGAATCTATTAAGCAACCTTCTCAGCCTCTGATAACCATTAATCTACTAAATTTCTGAGATCAACTTTTAGATTGCACAATATTTTTTGTTTTAAATCTTTGTTGTTTTTTTTAATTTTTTATTGAAAACATATTTTTTAATACAATATATTCTGATTTCAATTTCCATCCCCAACTCCTCCCAGGTCCTTCACACTCCATCGCCTGCCCAAAGCTACACCTTTTCTGTCTCTCTGTATCATTAGAATACAAAAGGCATCTAAAAATAGTAATAAAATAAAGATATAAAATAAAAATGAACAGACCAGAATAAGACAAAACAAACAAGCAAATAAAAATGTTGTGACCTGCTTAACTTGCTTAAACCTTATAGCCCTGGGCCAGGCATGGTGGTGCACGCCTTTAATCCCAGCACTCAGGAGGCAGAGGCAGTCAGATCACTGTGAGCTCAAGGCCAGCCTGGTCTACAATGTGACTCCAGGACAGCCAAGGCTACACAGAGAAACGCTGTCTTGAAACACCAAAAACAAACAAACAAACAAAAACCCTATAGCCCCTTCGTTGAGACCTACTTTAGTTCCTAGTATAATTATGGCTCCTCTGTTAATACCAACTATCACTCTTAGCATATCAGAAGCCATTTTACTCCAAATCTCCATTTTGATCATAAGATGAAATTAAGTTGAACCTGCCTGAAACCAGGAAGGTTCAATGCTTGTTGCTTAGAAGATAACAATAGATGATAAATGCATCTTCTGCTTGGGTTAAAGATTAATGATGGTCTATTAGAGTTAAAATAGAAACATCCGGCTGTGTCCCAGAGAGCTGGAAAGCTCCCAAGAGCTCCCCTACCCTAAATCCCAGCCAATCAGCTTAAAATGCTTTGTCTAGCCACCTGTTCCATAGTGCTCAGAATTAAATCAATTCTTCTTGTGTTTAGCTAATCAAAATGCTGTACTGTTGCCCTCCCCCTTGCTTCCTACCTGGTTACCTGGTTATTATCTGGTTATGATTTTTTTGTAAAAAAGCCTGCCTGAGAGGTGAAAAGCTGCATAAATATCTGCTACTTCCTTTTGGATTATAACATCAAATAGCTTTAGCATTTCTGTTTAGTTCTGTCTAGTTGACTTGTCTATTGGCATAGTGGGGTACTCAAGTAACTCAATATTACTGTATAAGGTTCAATATGTAATTTTAGTTGTAGTAGTGTTTGGGGGTATGTTTTGTTTGTTTTCTTTTTATGAACTCTAGTGCCCTTGGGTTTGGCGCACAGACATTTAGAGTTGCAATATCTTCTTGGTAGATTTTTTCTTGGATGAGGACACTGGATCCTACCCTATCTCTTCTAATTAGGTTTGATTTGAGACCTAATTTTTAATATTAAAATGACTATACCAGCTTGCTTCTTAAATCCATTTGCTTGGAATATTTTTCCATCCTGTACCCTGAGGTGATATCTATCCTTAGATTTATTAGATTATTATTAAGTAAGGAATATTTCTTGAATGCAACCAAAAAATGGATTCTATTTCCATAGTAAATGTATCGTTTGTGTCTGTTTGGGAAACTGAGACCATTGATGTTGAGAGCTATTGATGACCAATATTTGTTGGGTCCCATTATTTTGTTGGTGCAGTGTGAATTTTTCCTTCTAGTATCGTTTGTAGACCTGGATTTGTGGATAGAGAGTGATTATATTTGCTTTTTATGTTTTTTATCATAATTGAAAGTTTTGCTAGCATCTGTGGTCTCTCTGAGTTTATAGAACATCCATTCAGGCCTTTCTGGCTTTTAGAGTATCTATTGAGAAGCTAGATGTTATTCTAATGACACTGCCCTTATATGTTACTTGACCTTTTTCCTTTGTATCTTTTAATATTCTTTCTTTGATGTATGCACTCAGTGTTTTTGTTTTGAGAAAATTCTTTTCTGGTCCAGTATATTTAGTGTTCTGTGTGCTTCTCGTACCTGATAGGCATCTCCTTAAGTGCAGGAAATTTCCTTCTACAATTTGGTCTAAAACATTATTGTGCATTTTTTTAAAATGTTTTTTTAAATTAATTTATTCTTGTTACATCTCTATGGTTATCCCATCCCTTGTATCCTCCCATTCTCCCCTCCCTCCCATTTTCCTCTTATTCCCCTCCCCTATGACTGTTCCTCAGAGGGATTACCTCCCCCTGTATATGCTCATACGGTATCAAGTCTCTTCTCGGTAACCTGCTGTCCTTCCTCTGAGTGTCACAAGGTCTCCCCCGCCAGGGGACATAGTCAAATGTGAGGCACCAGAGTACTTGAGAAAGTCAAATCCCTCTCTCCACTCAAGTGTGGAGACTGTCCTGTCCATTGGCTAGATCTGGGTAGGGGTTTAAATTTTACCACCTGTATTGTCCTTGGCTAGTGCCTTAGTTTGAGCGAGTCCCCTTGGCCCAAATCTGCCTATCATAATGTTCTACTTGTAGATTTCTAGGACCCACTGGATCCTTCTACATTGCTATTCACCCATTGTTCTCTCATCTAGAGTCCCAATAGGATGTCCTCCCCTCGGTCCCAGTTTCCTGGTGAGGGAAGGCTTTCATGGGACATGTCCATTGGGCTAGTATGCAGATATAAGTGAGTATATACCATTTGAGTCTTTCTGCTTCTGGGTTAACTCACTCATTATGATCATCTCTAGCTCAATCCATTTGTCCACAAATTTGGGGAATTCCTTGTTTTTAATAGCTGAGTAGTATTCCATAGTGTATATGTACCACAGTTTCTTTATCCATTCTTCTACTGAGGGACATTTAGGCTGTTTCCATGATCTGGCTATTATGAATAAGGCTGCTATGAACATGGTTGAGCAAATTTTCTTGTGTGCTGGAGCATCTTCTGGGTATATTCCAAGGAGTGGAATAGCTGGGTCTTGAGGAAGCCCTATTCCCAGTTTTCTGAGATAGCACCAGATAGATTTCCAAAGTGGTTGTACTAGTTTGCATTCCCACCAGCAATGAAGGAGTGTTCCTCTCTGCCCACATCCTCTCCAGCATGTGGTGTTGCTTGAGTTTTTGATCTTAGCCATTCTGATGGGTGTAAGATGGAATCTCAGAGTTGTTTTGATTTGCATTTCCCTGATGACTAAGGAGGTTGAGCATTTCTTTAAGTGTTTCTCAGCCATTTGATATTCTTCTGTTGAGAATTCTCTGTTTAGTTCCAAGCCCCATTTCTCAATTGAGTTATTTGGTTTGGTGGTGTTTAATTTCTTGAGTTCTTTATATATTTTGGATATTAGACCTTTGTCAGATGTAGGGTTGATGAAGATCTTCTCCCAGTCTGTAGGCTGTCGCTTTGTTCCCTTGACAGTGTCTCTAGCCTTACAGAAGCTTCTCAGCCTCAGGAGGTCCCATTTATTAATTGTTGACGTTAAGGCCTGGGCTGTTGGTGTTCTGTTCAGGAAGTTGTCTCCTGTGCCAATATGTTCCAGGCTCTTCCCCACTTTTTCTTCTAACTGACTTAGTGTCTCTGGTTTTATGTTGAGGTCTTTGATCCACTTGGATTTGAGTTTTGTGCAAGGTAACAAATATGGGTCCAGTTGCATTTTTTTACACATAGACATCCAGTTAGACCAGCACCATTTGTTGAAGATGCTATCCTTTTTCCATTGAATGGATTTGGCTTCTTTGGCAAAAATCAAGTGACCATACGTGTGTGGATTCATATCTGGGTCTTCAATTCGATTCCACTGATCAACCAGCCTGTTGCTGTGCCAGTACCATGCTGTTTTAATTACAATTGCTTTATAGTACAATTTGAAATCAGGTATGGAGATTCCTCCACAGCACCTTTTATTGTACAAGATCGTTTTTGCTATTCTGGGTTTTTTGTTTTTCCATATGAAGTTCAGAATTGAACTTTCAATGTATTTAAAAAATTGTGTAGGTATTTTGATAGGGATTGCATTGATTCTGTAGATTGCTTTTGGTAGGATGGCCATTTTTACTATGTTACTTCTCCCGATCCATGAGCAAGGAAGATCCTTCCATCTTCTCATGTCATCTTCAATCTCTTTCTTCAGAGTTTTGAAATTTTTTTCAAGCAAGTCCTTCACTTGCTTAGTTAAAGTAACTCCTAGATATTTTATATTGCTTGTGGCTAATGTGAAGGGTATGGCTTTCCTAATTTCTTCCTCTGCAAGCTTGTCATTTGTGTATAGGAAGGCTACAGACTGTTTTGAGTTAATTTTGTATCCAGCCAATTTGCTGAAAGTATTTATCAGCTGTAGGAGTTCTCTGGTGGAATTTTGAGGGTCACTTATGTACACTACCATATCATCTGCAAATAGAGATAGTTTGACTTCCTCCTTTCCCATTTGGATACCCTTGATCTCCTTTTGTTGTATTATTGCTCTGGGTAGAACTTCGAGTACTATATTGAAGAGATATGGAGAGAGTGGGCAGCCTTGCCTTGTTCCCAATTTTAGAGGAATTTCCTTGAGTATCTCACCATTTACTTTCATTTTGGCTATTGGCTTGCTGTATATAGCCTTTATTATGTTGAGGAAAGTGCCTTGTATCCCCGATCTCTCTAAAACTTTAAACATGAATGGGTGTTGGATTTTATCAAATGCTTTCTCTGCATCTAAAGAGATGATCATGTGGTTTTTTATTTTCAGTTTGTTTATATGGTGGATTACATTGATGGATTTCTGTATATTAAACCATCCCTGCAAGCCTGGAATGAAGCCTACTTGGTCATGATGAATGATATCCTTTATGTGTTCTTGTATT
>OU015743.1:59959443-59988516 GCA_907169655.1 Acomys percivali | reverse complement strand
GAGAAGGTGGGCTGTGAGGAGAGAGGGTGGGTTGTGAGGAGAGAAGGTGGTCTGTGAAGAGAGAAGGTGGGCTATGAGGAGAGAAGGGTCTTGGGAAGGAGATGCAAACAGGTATTGGAGGAGGAGGAAAAGGTACCTCCTCAGTGGGTTAGGTGAAGAGAGAGTATATGGCCCACTCAACACAGATGGAGAAGATAGAGAAGATTAACAAGTATTTATGGACTTATAGAGTGGAGGTAGCCCAGTAGAAGTCATTAGAAAGATGCCATGGTACAGGGGCTTGGGAGCATAAAAATAGCTTAGGAGGTAATATCTGCCATGCCCCAGGTGAAGGCTATTCTTAAAAAATACAACAGGTGTCTATGCCTTTTATTGATGAATAGCAGGTTACAAAATACCTCCATAATAACTGTAAGCCTAATAATAAACATTAGGCCATACTTTTAAATTAACAGCAACAGAAATGTCATTGAAGATTCTCACATCATTTTTAACTAATTGAAAATTGATTATAAATCAAAACAATGAGAATGTGTAAGAACTTTCATCTGCAGTCTTTGCAGAAATCTGGACATGTTGCAAGGAATAGCCAGTCTCCCTTACTTTCTCCTCCTAAACTCTTAATCCTCCAGTCTCTCAGAACTGAACTAAAAAGAAGTGAAAACCCACAAGAAAGAATAAGTTTGACCAAAAACAAAAAGATCTATATTAAACAAGAGGGCTGGGCATGATGTATCTTTAATCCCAGAACAAGGGAGGGGGAAACAAATAGCTCGATGAGCTTGAGGCTAGCCTGCTGCATAGAGCCCCAGGCCAACCAGAGCTACAAAGTAAGGCACTCTCTCAAAGAAAAGAAGGGGAATGCAATAGAAAGTGCCTCAGGGATAATTCTGTCCTTATAATGCTGACTTCAAGGTCTGCATGACCCAAGAGTCAGAAGCAAGCGAAGAAAACCACATTCAGTTATTGCTGCTCGGTGGTGGCTCCAAAGCAGTACTCAGAAGAACTATCACACATGTGCAGCATCGTTTCCAATTATATACAGGTGTGCTGTATTTATGGCGCAGGTGTGGAATGTGTTGCAGGTGACACTGTGACACTGAGGGCTGATAACCTCATCAGAGCCACTGCTGACTCATATGGGTACCAGGCAAATAAAAGTCCCCTCCTGGGGTTCTTAGTGTCATTCTCAGGAGAATGTAAGGACGGACTCACATGGAAGTTCAAGGACAATATTATTGAAGTTTAAAATAAAAACCCAGGTCAGGCAAATCTCAGCAGCTGCCCAGAAGAGGAGATTTGAAGAAGAGAAGGAAAAAAAAGGAAAAAACAGAATGTGCTATTTGAGTTACACAGTCACGGAGGTCGGCCACACAGCAGGAAGGGGCAGGAAAGCCATGCTGAGGCTCTGGCCAGCACCAGACAGAAACCAACAGACCAGGCTAAAAGACCATCTGAGTCTACTCAGAAAGGGGCACAGACCCAACAGAATCCAACAGTAGCTCATGAGCACCGCCCTGGGGAGTGAGAACTCTGGAGAATCGAGAACAGTGGTTCCTCCTATCCCTGTACCATGGCTTCAGGTGAACTTGCCTTCCCAGGAGGCTGATCCCTTGCACAGATTATTGGCCAGTTCAACTGGATTTTCACTTAAGGGAGGAAACAATGGCATGTTTCCACTCCAATGTTTTCCCTAGGAGGCAACAGCTTTCCCTTAGTGGGCCGTCAATACTACTGCAACAGTACTCAACCGATTACTAGAAGATGGTGTGTAGTTGGCCACAAGGAACACACTTGTATAGCGTATCATCTGTCCCTGTGTCTTTGATCTTACTCTCTGCTTCCTGGCCACCGTGAGGTTAGCAATGAACTCTACCACATGTGCTTGCCACCATGATACTCTGTCTCAACATAAGCCCAGCAGTAACGAAGCCAAGCATGAACTGAACCATTCGAAACTGTGAGAAAAGCCTACTGTACTTCCGGAAGCTGGATTTACTGGCGTGTTTTCTTCATGATGGTGAGAAGCCGACTGGCACAGAAAGTTGGCACGGAGAAGTTACGTCAATGTGATGACTAGCCCTGATGATGCAGTTCAAAACATTTGGACTGTTTTGTTGAAGGAGCGTGGAAAAAATCAGGTGATGAAAGCAAGAGAGGCCCTGGAATGTTACAAGCAGAGCTTAATGGGATATTCTAGTGGGAACTCAGAGGACCAGTGGGATCATGAGCTCTAAAGGCTGTGTTATGCGGCTTCTGATGGATAGGAAGACTGCTGGGAATGGTACTGGAGCCCCTTGCATCACATTCTAGCTTAACATATCTACATTTTGTCCATGGTCTGAGATTTTGTGGGAGGTTGAATTTAGAAGAAAGAGACTAATTAATTTCAAGAAGAAATCTCAAGGTGCCATGATGTGTCATATATTTTACTGGCCGCTTTAGCCAGATTTGCGGTGAGAATATGGAGCCAAAGTCAGAGAAAGAGGTATTACAAAACCTTACAATTAAGCCAAGCATGGTGGCGCACGCCTTTAATCCCAGCACTCGGGAGGCAGAGGCAGGTGGGTCGTTGTGAGTTCGAGGCCAGCCTGGTCTACAAAGTGAGTCCAAGACAGCCAACGCTACATAGAGAGACCCTGTCTCGAAAAAAAAAAAAAGTCAAAGGGCCAGTAAGACTAGCCTCAAGTACCAATAGCAATCAAACAGGTTGGTGTAGCTATAAGTAAATGTGGGGGCCAGTCATCTTAGAAGACTTTTGTAAAGAAGGAAAAGCAGTCCCCACCCTGGCTGCAGATCCATTTTGAGACCTCAGTAGTGTGCTCAGAGTCCCTAGCACATCAACACTGCGTGCAGTGGATCAGGACCGTTCGCGGAGTCAATGTTTCACTCATCATTCGCTGTGGGCCTCCAAAAAGCCTATCTCAACACTTCCCACAGCTGACTATCACATGTGATTATGCCATTTTGGGTTAGATTGTACCTCCTTTGTTACAAAATAAACGAGAAATGACGGGTCTGTGTTTTAAGTACCTTATGAAACACAAGGGATGTAAAAGGCTTAAAAAAAAAAAAGAGCAAAAGTGTACTGTTCCAAGTGTCTTCCTCCACAGAATTCTTTGTAAAGGAAAGAAATAACAAAACTAGCTCACAATTTTCATACTGTGCCTCTAATCAGTTATACCTTATGTGTTAAGAAATTTATTTACTCATTTACTTATAGTGAAATATTGGTCATTTTAAAGTAATTTAAAGTAATTACTTGTGTAAAGTTATTATAAACTGCAGATAAAAACTACAAAAAGATAGTTATTATAGCAAAAAAAGTAATGACATCTGGCTGAGTCTCCAATCATCAGATATTTGCTAAGTATATGTTCAAAAAAACAACATCCCTCTTTAATTTCAGTCACCACTAACAGAGCAGTTGAGGAAATGTTCAAATCTCTTAAAAGTTATGTTCTTCAATAGGGTTGTTTTGTTTTTATTATTATAAAACTTCTTTTTATATTATGGGCACAAAATCTTAATCATATGATTTTTAGAATATTTCCTCCTAGTCTGTGACTTTACCTCTTCATTATATTAATAGTGTGAGGTGCAAAGGAAACTTCAGTTTCCCAAGCTCCAAAAGATAGCCTGAATTTCCAGAAATGAACTCAGCCTGGACTATAGGAGGATTTCTGGTGGTTTGGATAAAAGTCAACACTCATCAGGAACGTGTGAAGCTGGTTTTGATCTGCCAAAATGGGTCACTGCACTTACTACTGGTGAAAGGAACACATAGCTTTCCAATTAGCATATGCCTGTGGCTCCTATCAGCATAGCAAGGTCCATTTTAGCTTCCAAGCTCCTCATTTCAAAGTCCTAGTGCCAGTCTCCTGGCGCTTTTCTCCTCCCACCCCAGCTACTCTTTCTCCTTACAGCTCTACTAGTCTCGCTTTCTGGCCTCTGCTCTACAGTGCCCATGATGCTTCCTCTGTTGCCTGTCCCCTGCTGTTCTCCGATCTCTCACAGACAGCCCTGGCCATGTTCAATCTACTTCTTTCTTTCTCTGCTCTTAACTATTGTATATGCCTCTTGTTGCGTTCTCTCTTGTGCGCTCTCTCTCTCTCCCTCTCTCCCTCTCTCCCTCTCTCCCTCTCTCTCTCTCTCTCTCTCTCTCTCTCTCTCTCTCTCTCTCCCTCTCTCTCTCTCTCTCTCATCTACCATAAAAAAAAAACCCTTCCTCTTACCCATACCATAGAGTGCATTCTCTTTACTGCACTTCTCATATATCTGGTGATGAACCCCTTATATATAAATAGCATCTTAGAGAAAGACCAGAATTTAGGAGGAAAGGAAAAGGGAGGGTAGAGAACCATGGCAGCCATGGCTGCTGGGCGCAGTGGTGTAGGGAGGAAGCGCTCAACAGCCGGGGCTGTCTGCCTCACGGATCGCGGAACTCATGCGGTTACAGTTCTGTAGAGAAGATGTTGTTCACAGAATAAATAGGTAACCGGAAATGAGGACCTGCCAGTCCTGATGGAAAACCCCCTATAAGGAGCCTCTTTTTTTTTAACGTATATATTTATTTTATTACACAGGAATAAAACAAACTATACTCAGCAGAGAGAACCATAAGACAATCAGGAGTTACATAAATGTTACATTCATAGTGAGTTGGCTATTTGTATTTGTCAAACTTGAAATAAACATCTTTCCTGTCTTGTTGGGTCTAAATTTCTGAATGAAATTCAGTATCTATCCTATCTCATCTCTATTGACTTAAATTCTTTATCTTGATCTAAGAAGATCTTATCCCCTAGCCAACTAAGAAGTGTGTCTCCTGTGAGAAACATGTAGATTATAAGAATGTACAGCTCTTGTCCTGGTTTATTTCTCCATTTACTGGATGCATTTACAGAAGACACATAACAGGTCCTTGTGGAAAGAAATAGAAAGAAGTAACAAAAGCCATTAAGAGAGCTCAGAAAATGGGGTTTATGCCAGGTACATACAAGGACCCCACATATCTCAAAGGCCCTAGAGTTTGTAACATCAAATTCCAAGAATAAATTGTGTAAAGTTATTGTCAATAAACCTGTAAGTGGTTAAAAAAGAAAGAAAAAGAAAAAGACCAGAATTTTAAAAAAAAAACTAAAACCAAGCAAACAAACAAAAAAATTTCTCTTACGGTCAAATTTACAACATTCTTCTTGCATGATTTTATGGGATTTTTCTTGTCCTATGAAATCTTTGCTTACCTCAAGTAAAAAAGCCTATTTTCTACTAGAAATTCTGTAGCTTAGTGTTTGAAATTTATAGCTTTGATCAATTTCAGATAGCAAATAAGTGCCTAAAAGTGTACACAATCACTAGACACTGGCAGAATTCATATAAAAGTTACAAAGAAATAGATGACGATTAGAAAGAGTGTCTGTACCCTCATATGATTCTGGTAGAAATACAAAGTAACACAAAACTTTGGAAAATGCTCCAAAAAACGTTTTTCTAGAGTAGAGAATTGAGCCGGAGGAATCTGAGGAGCAAGGCATATGCTGCGCCTCTTCTCCCTGCCCTAGAGGACTGCCAAAGACAATGTGAATCGCAGAAACTAAGAAAACATTGGCCCAGGCTCGAGAGATGGCTCAGAGGTTAAGAGCACTCTCTGTTCTACCAAAGGTCCTGAGTTCAATTCCAAGCAACCATGTGGGATCTATAATGAGATCTGGTGCCCTCTTCTGGTGTGCAGGCACACATATGGGCAGAATACTTACTATAAAAATAATAAATAAATAAATCTTTTTAAAAAATAAAGAAAATATTGGCCCTTTATTATCAGCTGTCTAGTGATAAAAGTTTACTGCTTTCCTCTTGGTTTTTCCTTAGGCTTTTTTCAATCTACTTTATTGATGGTTCTTTAATGCCTGTGCCTCTCCTCTAACCACCTACCCTAGATATGGGAGAAAGGGACTCATGGGGACAGAAGTAGACCTTTTCAGGCTCAGATGCTTGAGCAGATTTCCCTCTTCATAATCAGGATTCCAGCAGACCCATTAAACAACAGGCCAGAAATTCAGCAAAAGTGACTGCAACCACAGCATGCAGAAAACCCAGAACCTGGACGCGTTCTCTGCAGTGATTCTCTCTAGGAGTGTCTCAAAGTGATGAACAGCCAAGCAATGTGAAGCGATGTAAAAACCAAACGCAAGCCTCTGGTTTAGGGCTCATGGATATCTCCTCTCAGAGTCCGTTCCAGAATGTTTATGAGCTGGCAGAGACCGTGGCCACTCATGAGACAGTTCCTCTTCTAGGGGACAAACATCCCATGCACCCTCTCATAAGTCTGTTTCCAGTGGACAAACACCAAATGCCTTACACAAGTCTGTTTTACATCCCACACTTGGGATCAAAACAAAAACATGTTTACATCCACTACATTTTTCTTTCACTTCCTTTTTTGCTTTTTACTATTAAACAGTATTACATACATATTCTCACTGTAAACGTTTAAGCAACACAGAGAGTATACAACAAATTATGAGAGAACACATCGCTTCATTCTTGCACTTTGAAGCTGCATCTCCTTACTTCAGTTCATTAGCGTTCTTACAGCTCTTTTTAATTGTTTTTCTTTTTTGAAGATAAGGTCTATGTAGGCCAGGTCCTCAAACTCAGCATTGTCTTGCATGACCCTTTTGAATGCTGGGGATAGGTGACAGGCATATGACATCATACCCAGACACTCTTTCTCGGAGATCTTGATCTTGTTCAATGTTTTTAACTTGTATGCTTGTATATACATATATATAAAGAGAGAAATATACAGATACAGACGTGTGAGTTTTTTTTTTTTAATGAATGAGATCACATTGTGATTATTTTTTCCTATCACTTCGTTTTCAACTGATTTCAATACTTATGTTAGAAAGATATAGCTATATGCCCTGTTTGGTTGATATCTCGGGGATGCCTGCCTTTTTTTTTTAAAGGGAAACTGAGGAGGAGTGGATCTGGAGGAGACAGGAGGTTGGGATGGAAACTGGGAGGAGAGGAGGGAGGGGAAACTGGAATCAGGTTGTAACATATGAGAAAAGAATTTAAAAAACCAAAAAAGTACAATCGGAAAGATATAGTTATATGTAAGATTACATGAAGGAAATAATATGCCTGCCACCTCTTTTAATATATTAATATAGCTTATTATAGTGTCTGAAAAATCACTGAAGGAAAACTCCAGACTCAAATATCATGTAAAAACCATGATATTATTCTGTCGAAAATGCCTGCATGCAGGGGGACAGCCATCCATACAAAATGGTGGCAGCCCGCAGTCCCTGGCCCTCCATTCCCCATTCCACTCTCACACACTGCACACACACATCACTCACCGCCCCCTCACCCTCTCGCCAAAGGCATGCGGGCCTTTTTACAGGGAACGAGGGGGCCTTCTGAGAGCGTGCACTTCCCACAGGCCAGCTCCTGCAGCCAGTGAAGAGGAAAGTCCTGGTGGTTCCAAGGTAAGGACAACTGAGCAGGTGGTGAACAGCCGGTTAAGAGAAACCAACCATTGGTGAACAACTAGCCAAAGGAGCTAATTGTTGAGGAGACATTTAGGAACAGAGGAGAAAAGAAGTACTGAACAGTCTTGGGTCTTGTAGCCCAGGAGAATTTTATTTTTCTTCTGCTTTTTTCTTTTCTTTTCTTTTCTTTTTTTTGTTGTTGTTTTGTTTTTTTTTGTTGTTGTTGTTGTTGTTGTTTTTGTCTGTTACTATTTGGGCCAACCCCAGTACTTTATTTAAAGTGAATTAAATTTTTTAAATATCAATTACATCATGGTTTTCTCATCTCTTATAATCAATAGAGCACTTAAAAATAAGCAGCAAGAAAACAATCTAACAAAGAAATACAAGTCCTTCTGTATAACCTACAATAAAGCATACAGCAAAAATCAATCAACAGTAGAAGGATCCAGTGGGTCCTAGAAACCTACAAGTAGAACATTATGATAGGCAGATTTGGGCCAAGGGGTCCCGCTCAAACTAAGGCACCAGCCAAGGACAATACAGACGGTAAATTTTAAACCCCTACCCAGATCTAGCCAATGGTCAGAACAGTCTCTACACTTGAGTGGAGAGTGAGATATGACTTTCTCACGTACTCTGGTGCCTCACATTTGACCATGTCCCCTGGAGGGGGAGACTTGGTGGCACTCAGAGGAAGGACAGCAGGTTACCAAGAAGAGACTTGATACCCTATGAGCATATACAGGGGGAGGTAATCCCCCTCAGGAACAGTCATAGGGGAGGGGAATAAGGGGAAAATGGGAGGGAGAGAAGAATGGGAGGATACAAGGGATGGGATAACCATTGAGATGTAACAAGAATAAATTAATTAAAAAAAGAATAAATTAATAAAATAAAATTTAAAAATTAAAAAAAAATCAATCAACATCTAAGCAATGGTCAGCATGACCTGATTTTTATTTCTTGAACAATACTCAGGAAAGTTTACTCATGTTTTCCCCGGGCTAAAGCCATTGTGTTTACATGATTGTCATAGCAACATAACTTGAAACTAAATATTCTCAACACAGAAAAGACTTGACTTATTTCCAGTCCAAACCAACAGGTATACTATCCAAGCCTAGGCTAACTGCCAAGGGGTCCTCCATTGTAAAATATGTTGTTCCAAACCCACCTTCTATTGCTTTCAAAGCAGATTCTAAAGAAACAAGTTTTACTTTTCTACAACTAACAATATCTAACCAGGTACTGTTAGGTCAAAGTCCTAAATTTCTTTTCAAGCAGTTTCTGCCCGACTGCTCACAGTCAAAGCCAAGACTTTCTCATTGTCTCAAGCCCTTGGCCAGATGCCTTCTTTCAACATTCTCTGTGGGAAAAAGTTTTCCAGTGTGAATTTCATTAGGGCTGAGAAAAAAAGATGCTTTTAGGAGAAAAGGTAGAGTTCAAAGTAGTTTTTAGGCAAAATTACACCTGGTCCATACATAATATTTAAGGGCAGTGGTGATCAGCCAGAGATCTTTTGAACTTTGTCAAGCAAAGCCACAACAGCTGCTCTGGATGTCTAAGGATCATGCTGGACAGCTGGAGGTCTTCAGAGCTTTGTCAAGCAAAGCCTCTACAACTTGTCCTTATGTCTGTGACATGTGCTATCTTCCAATTGATTGAGTGGGCTAAGGAGGAATCACAGGAGGCATAAGCTGATAGGCTGGGGCAGAATAGCCAGTCACCCATGTTACAGGCCAGAGGCATTAGGCCATACGTGGCCACCTTAGTGGCTGATTGGCTCAGATCTTTTCTGCAAAGTCTTTCTGGGACCAGGAGCATCCTGTTACCTGAGTCCAACTATGATTGCCTGTGAGAGCTATGTGACTTCCAACTAGCGCCGTGGGCTCCAGGGCTACATGACTTCTGTCACAGTCCCCTGGTAATGTCTGGTCCTCACAATAGTATAAAATTGGCAGCATACACAGAACTATGAGTGGGCTAATGTATTCCCTTATTATATCTTACTGATATCTATTTTGGGTTTTTTCCCTACCTTTTAACAGTTTAAAATTTAGAGTCTGGCAAGATGGATCAGCGGTAAATAGCATTGGCTGCTCTTTCTTTTTTTTTTTTTTTGTTAATTTTTTTATTAATTTATTCATATTACATCTCAATTGTTAGCTCATCCCTTGTATCCTCCCTTTCTTTCCTCCCTCCCGCTTCCCCCCCTACTCCCTTCCCCTATGTCTGTGACTGAGGGGGACCTCCTCCCCCTGTATATGCTCATAGGGTATCAAGTCTCTTCTTGGTGACCTATTATCTTTCCTCTGAGTGCCACCAGGCCTCCCCATCCAGGGATATGGCCCAATATGGGGCACCAGAGTTTGTGTGAAAGTCAGAGCTCCTTCTCCACTTAACGGTGGAGAATGTCCTGTCCATCGGCTAGACTGGGTAGGGGTTCGAAGTTTACTGCCTATATTTTCCTTGGCTGGTGCCATAGTTTGAGGAGGACCCCAGGGCCCAGACCCGCCTATAGTTTTCCAGGAACCTCTGGATCCTTCTATTTCCTCATTCTCCCAGGCTTCTTACCCCTAAAGTCTCAATAGGATGTCCTCCCATCTGACCCACTTTCCTGGTAGGTAAAGCTTTTCATGGGGGCATACCCCTTGGACTAGTGTCTCGATATAAGTGAGTATATACCATTTGACTCTTTTTGCTTCTGAGTGAACTCACTCATTATGATCATTTCTAGCTCAATCCATTTGTCCACAAATTTCGGAAATTCCTTGTTTTTAATAGCTGAGTAGTATTCCATAGTGTAAATATACCACAGTTTCTTTATTCATTCTTCTACTGAGGGACACGTAGGCTGTTTCCATGTTCTGGCTATTATGAATAAGGCAGCTATGAACATGGTTGAGCATATGTCCCTGTTGTGTGGTAGTGCATCTTCTGGGTATATTCCAAGGAGTGGAATAGCTGGGTCTTGAGGAAGCCCTATTCCCATTTTTCTGAGAAAGCGCCAGATAGATTTCCAAAGTGGTTGTACTAGTTTGAATTCCCACCAGCAATGAAGGAGTGTTCCTCTCTCTCCAATTGGCTGCTCTTTCAGAGGCTGCAGATAATGCCAGCACCTTCATAGCAGATCACAACCATCTGTAATCCAGCTCTGTTGGTTCCAACACTCTCTTCTGACCTTTTCATGCATGCACATGGAGCACAAACATACATACAGGCAATCGTTCACATAAAAATAAATTATCTAAAAATAATAAAAATTATTCTACAGTTAATACCCATCCATCCCTATGCATGTTTTTACAATGCGCATCTGTATTTCTTTAGTGTGTCTTGCTAACAGTAAGATTGCAAAAAGATAAGAGGATATACTCAGATATCAGCTCAAGGTCACTTGGTTCTGTTGCTATGGGTCTGTGACAACACAGTGCATACTTGTTGGGATGATTACACCCACACATACTGTATCAAATGGCTATGTAGGTGTGCCCTGGAATTTTCAATTGTTAATTGCTGTGCAAACAGCACCAAGAGCTAGCAGGATATTTGGTATTGTAATTTCTACAGCCCCTTATCTGCTTTCTATATTGTTTGCTCTGATTTCTTAATGATTCTACTTTATTAGGGATTTATTAAAGGCATGTACCTCCCTTACAACCTGACTACCCTAAATAGGAAGGACAGGAGATTAAGGAAAAAAAGAATGAACTCTTCTGGGTATCAGTACTGTGGGGCAATTCCCCTGGCGTTATTCTCAGGAGTCTTCCAGATCATCTATCCGACAGAAGAAGCCTCACCATCTATGGCCAGAACTTGGAGGTATCCACCAAGACCGCCTGCCGCCTGTTGCCGCAAATCCTGAAACTCTGAAACTCGAGGCGCTGACATCTTGAGCAGGAGCCTTTGATCTCCACCTCTACAGTTCCCCACCCCCCCTCCTTGTCCCAACCCATGGTCATTTTTTGCAATGCAATACCCCGGCCAGAATCCAGCCCCTGTCTTTTGTCTTGGGCTGATCATTCCTCCTTCTCAGTCTATACTAAGACATTTATCAGTTTGTAGAGACAAAGCCTTAGTGGGGTCAAGCATCCCAAGACTCTTTTCACCTTGGGCCAGACTAAGGCAAGATTACATTCTCTTCACACTATATGTAAATGTTTTCACTTTCTTCCCTGCCCAAAAAGAAGAAAAAGCAAGCTTCCCTGGAAAGGTCATGAAAGATCATGGTGTCCTCAATCTGGCCAAAAGGCAACACTAAAATATGAATTGAGTGTAGTCCTGCTACTGATTGACTCAGAATAAATAAGCTGTGCAACCTCTCCCACTGTGCTAGTAACTTTTTTGTATAAGAAATGAATGTGGCTTTTGTTAAATGAACATCTGGCAGGACAGATGGGAGGAGAAGGAAGCACGGATGGGGATGAAGCAAGGAAGTAAAGAGAGGGAAAGAGCCACATGGCAGAGAGAGAGGGACACAGTGGCGGAGAAGTCAAATTAAGTTAGAAGCTAGCTGAAAGACTCCCCCAGCAAAAAGGTCAACAGCCTTAAACTATATAGATATCTCCATAGCTTTATTATTAAACCACAGGTGTGACCCCCCCAAAGCCCAACAATGCATAATAGTAGGAGTATATGGTAGATGACTGCTCTTCACCTCATAGGTGGCTAGAAGAAAAGAAAGAATAGATTGGACTCCTACCACTCTCGTCAAAGGTACGTAGCCAATGGCCTAACTTCTTTCTACTAGGCCTCAACTCCTAAAAGTTCCACAGTCTTACACGGCCCATGGGGAAGCACTTTAAACCTCTTCAAACCATGGTTTCCAAAGATCACTTGGGTAGATAAACTGATGGCACACCAGGAGATACTCCAACTTGGGGCCGTCTGAGATCAATGACATTTGGCAGGAATTAAACCTACTACAGCGATGACCAAACTGGGAACAGCCAGTCATAATAGGACCAAAGACACAAGTGGATGGGGTATAGTCAGCTACCATCAAGGAAGCATTTACACTAAGGGAAAGTTTGGGCTACAGGTATTCAGTCGCTGGGGTGGGAAGAGCAGAAAGCCGTTGCTATGGTGACGATGCACAATCATTGCACATGTCAATCTGGAATAAATGCAGATTCTAGTTAGAGTGGGATGAGCACTCAGAATGTACATGCCTAGAAGAGACAGCAATGCGTGCTGATAGTGCTAGTCCCTCCACCATACTCAGAATAGCAGGAATCTAGACAGCCTCGCCTGAGCTCTTCAGCAAAAGACAACAAGAACTTGAAGGGAAATGTAATGGAGACATCAGAACCTGAGGCCGATGCGTGTCCCTGCTGCCTTGACTCAGGGCACACAGCCTGTGTATAGGAGTCAGAAAGGCTTAGGCTGTGGAAGAGGGAGAACGGCAGAGGCTGCGGGATCGGCAGAGTTACCAGTGACATCCTGCTGCTTGTAAATTTGCACGTTCTGGAAAATAACAACAGCAACAAATGGCTGCACCGTTTCTGTGTTCTCAGCATCTTGGAGCCTTTCACATATGGCTCCGTCTATGAATGGTGCCCTTTGTTACAGTTCTACCTTTCCCTGCAGCTATGCACAACTTGGATTTTCACATCTCCAT
Source organism: Acomys percivali (assembly GCA_907169655.1). Lineage (NCBI taxonomy): Eukaryota > Metazoa > Chordata > Mammalia > Rodentia > Muridae > Acomys > Acomys percivali. The sequence continues at coordinate 59,975,388 of OU015743.1, read as the reverse complement.
CACAAGGAGGCCAGAGGAAATAAAATGTGCTGGAACGAAAACTTGCTCGTTTGTCTATTTATCACCAAGACTAGATAGGGAGGAATTAAACATAGTTTGAAGGGGAAGTTTGTCAAACTATTTCCCCCTGTGGCTTACTTAGGTAAAAAAACAACAACAACAACAAAACCTCTGACACATCTACTTGTGCTTGTGCTTCACGTCCCAACAGAGGAAAAGTTCAGTGCTTTGAAATGATAACTACAGCAATGATGATGATGATGATGATGATGATGATGACGACGACGACGATGACGATGATGACGACAACGACAATGATGGGCAAAAACAACAGATACCTGATACAAAAGCTCTGTGTCCCACAACAACCTGTTATCAAAAGTAAGTATGTTTTGTTTATATGTGAGGGGAATATTAAAATCTATAGCAGACTGCTCTGCCTGCCTTCCTTAGGAGGCCCACTGGCCCCAGGAACTTCCAATCCAATCCACTGTCAGGCCCTCTGGAGCACAGCCAGCATTGGTTAGCTGTGCTCAGTCCCCTGAGCTCTATTGTATGGGCCACAGCTCTGTCTACCTTCCCGAAAAGGCCAACTGGTCCAAGAACATCAAGGTTAGACACACACACACACACACACACACACACACACACTCACACACACACACACACACACACAAAATCCCCTGCCTGGAAGCCCCAGGAACATCCAAACATCCAGGAATCCTGCTTGTACCAGGAATATCCAGGTGGCTACCTGGAACCAGGGACAAGCAGATGGCTGAAGGCCAGCATACTGGTGACTGTTCAAGTAGCAAACTGTCTCAGTCATCTTCTCATTTGGAAAGCTAAACTAACCTGCACTCCTGGTATACTCAGATAATCAAGTTTATTCCTTCTCAAGTCTCTGATGGAGTTGAAGACTAGGTAGCTCAGTTTTACAATGAAGCTTAGCTGTTTAGGGGGTAAGATGTTTTTAGATCTAGATAGATGTTTTAAATTGATAATAACAAGATGTGATGGAGATTGATTTACATTCAGAATTTCAGAAGCACCAAGACAGGAAGAATGTTTTCTTCAAGGCTGCTAAATACAAATAGCCAAAACACTAAGAATGTAACATTTATATAATTCCTGACTGTGTCATGGTTTTTCTTGCTACAGGTAGTTTATTGTATAAATGTGTAATAATATAAATGTATATGTAAAAAAATTTAAAATGTTTAAAAAAAACACACAATCAAGCTGGGCAGTGGTAGCACATGCCTTTAATCCCAGTACATGGAAAGCAGAGGCAGGTAGATCTCTGTGATTTCAAGGCCAGCCTGGTCTACAAGTAGAGTCCACGACACTCAAGGCTACACAGAGAAATCCTGTCTCAAAAAACCAAAACCAAAAACAAGAACAAGAACAACAAAAAAGAACACAATCAACAAGATCCAGGGCAATATGGCACAACCAGAGCCCAGCTATCCTACTACAGTAAGCCCTAGATATCCTAACACAGAAGAAGCATAAGAAAATGACCTAAAATGCAATCTTATAAAGGCCTTTAAAGAGGAAATGAATAAATCTCATAAAGAAATACAGGAAAATCCAAACAGGAAATGAATAAAACTGCTCAAGATCTGAAAATAGAAATTAAAGCAATTAAAACAACAACAACAACAGCAACAACAACTGAGGAAAAACCCTGTAAATGAAAAATAAGTACAAACATCACCAACAGAATAAAAATGGTGAAAGAAAGAATCTCAGTTGTATAAGATAAGGTTGAAGAAATCAATCATTGGTCAAACAAAATGTTAAATCTAAAAAGTTTCTGACACAAAACATCCAAGAAATCTGGGACACTATGAAAAGACCAAACCTTAAAATAATAGGAATAGAAGGAGAAGATTCCCAGCTCCAAGTCCCAGAAAATATTTTCACCAAAATCATAGAAGAAAATTTCCCCAACCTAAAGAAACGCATGCCTATAAACATGCAAGAAGCTTACAGAACACCAAATGGATTGGAATATGGAACCCCAGCCATCGTGACTCCATCTTGTTGCTAGACTTCCTCTTAGGCCTGCCCTCAAGGTCTTCCCCAGCTACTGTAAAAACCACAAACTGTTCCAGGAAAAGAATCACACTAAGCCCAAGCCAATCAGGGGACATCAGGAAAGCACCTAACTTTCCTAGATGTTAAGCATTTCAAGATCAGGCCCGACCAATCACCTAGCGCCAACCCAACCTTGAAATGTTAACTAATCCTGTAACTGCCAAACTGGAAACTCTTGCTCTTTGCTGTAACCATGATAAACAAAAAATAAAAAAAAATAAAAATAAATTAAAAATAGAGCTGGGCATGGTGGTGCATGACTTTAATCCCAGCACTTGGGAGGCAGAGGCAGACGGATTGCTGTGAGTTTGAGGCCAGCCTGGTTTACAAAGCGAGTCCAGGACAGCCAAGGCTACACAGAGAAATCCTGTCTTGAAAAACCAAAAAATAAAAAAATAAAATAATAATAATAAATAACTGCCTAAATAACTGCCTAATGGTGATTCAGAGCTCTCCTACTGATCTGCTGCTTTGGTGAGGTTCAAGAACCCTTGAACTTGAGTTTAAATAAAGATTCCTTGTTTTTGCATATGGCTTTAGACTCCTAGTGGTCTTTGGGGTCTAGCAATCTGAGCACAGCAAGACCAGAAAAGAAAATCCTTCCACCACATAATAATCAAAACATTAAATGTACAGAACAAGGAAAAACTATTACAAGCTTCAAGGGAAAAATGCCAAGTAACATATAAAGGCAGACCTATCAGAATTACAACTGACTTCTCAACAGAGACTAAAAACCAAGAGGGTCTGGCCAGATGTTTTACAGACCCTAAGAAACCACAGATGTCAGCCAAGACTACTACATCCAGCAAAAATTAAACCACCATAGATAAAGAAAACAAAATATACATTGACAAAAACAAATTTAAGCAATACATATCCATCCCTATAAAAGATACCACAAGGAAAAGTTCAACCCAATAAGGCTGGACTTCAACAGCAGAAACAACAGAAAGCCTACAAACTCATGGAATCTGAGCAACACTCTACTCAAAGACCAGGGAAGAAATAGAGAAAGAAATTAAAGACTTCCTAAAATTCAATGAAAATTAAGACAGAACATACCCACACGTATGGGACACAATGAAAGCAGTGCTAAGAGAAAAGTTCATACCATTGAGTACCTTCATAAAGAAACTGGAGAGATCTCACATGAATAATTTAACAGCAAACCTGAAACCTCTAGAACAAAATGAAGCAAAAACATCTAAGAGGAGTAGATGGCAGGAAATAATCAAACTCAGGGCTGAAATCAATAATTTAGGAAAAAAAGAGAACAATACGAAGAATCAATGAAACCAAGAACTGGTTCTTTAAAAAAGCCAACAAGGGGGACCCAAGATGGCGATGAGCAGTGTGGACCGTGTTTGGAAGCTCCAGTGAACAATTCGGGGAATTGCACAGATTTCTGAGCCAGGAACACCAAGATCCCGACACCACGGCAGCAGGAGTGCTCCACGGTTCAGAAGGACCAGGGTGGGGAGGACCTGCATGCCCCTACACACGGGAGGAGTGCGGATTTTCTCGGATCAGAGCAGCGGTGGCACAAGCGGCATAAGCGACACTAACAGCAGCGACTGAGGTTTGCAGCTCAGAGCCTTCCAGTGGAGGCGGTTAGTGTGGTGGCTGGTGGGAGTTGCTGCGGAAGAGGGGACACTGGACAGGATTTGAGTCGCGTGCTGCCTTGTGACCCAAACTGGACTCGGCAGACAGTTCAGCCCCAGAGTCCCGGGTACAGCTCAGGGCGCAGTACTGTGGAGATGCTGACTCAGCGCAGCAGGCAATTCTGCCCAAGGCAACAGCTTAGCGCAGCCATGGCTCCCCTGCTGTGACTCAGACTGGGTGGAGCGCTCAGGTCCACCCTAGGCGCCATCTCAGTGCAGCCGCAGTTCACCTGCTGTGACGTAGGCTGGGCGGCGCGCTCAGGTACACCGAAGGCACCATCTCAGCGCAGCCGCAGTTCACCTGCTGTGACGCAGGCTGGGCAGAGCGTTCAGTCTCACTGAAGGCGCCATCTCAGCGCAGCCGCAGTTCACCTGCTGTGATGCAGGCTGGGCGGAGAGCTCAGTCCCACCGGAGGCGCTAGCGCACATCAACGAGCAGTTCTGCTCAAGACACTAGCTCTCCTCAGAGGGCAGTTTTGGGGCACTGATGCAGGCTGAGGTCAGCACGCAGATTCAGCCCAGAGGCCCTAGCTGGACTTGCCGGGCAGATTAGGCCCAGAGATTCTTCCTGAGCTGTGCACACAGGCTCGGCGGCCCCATGACTCTGGCTGGACTATGCGCGCAGTATAGGCCTGGAGTCCAGGGCTGAATTCAGCGTGCAGTGTGGGTCCATAGTCCCTGGCTGAGCTCGGTGCACATTTCTGCCTGAGAGACTCGGGTGGAGCTCGGCGTGCAGCTTAGGGCCAGAGTCCCTAACCGTGCTTGGCAGACAGATTGGGCCCAGAGTCGGTAGTAGAGCTTTTGGCACAGTCCCGGCTCTAAGACTCTGATTGGACACAGTGTGCAGTTTGAATCCAGAATTCCTGGCTGAGCTGCGCGGATGTTTTGGGCATGAGTCAATAACTGACCACAGCAAGCAGTTTGGCCAAACACCCCTAGGTGAGCTTGGTGTGCAGTCACAGCCTGAAAATTCTGGCTGGACCCTGTGTGCATTTTGATCCCAGAATTCCTAGCTGAGCTCGGCAGACGGTTCAGGCCCTGAGATTCTAGCTGAGCTCGGACGGTGGTTTGGGACAAGTGTCCCTGGCTGTACTTGGCAGGGAACCCAGAAGGCTGTGGATCCTTGGCCTGACCCAACACTCATCCAGAGACCGAGAACGATTGCAGGACCCAAAGCACTGGGGAGCTGAGGATCACTAGCTGTGAGAGCCCAACACGCCAGGGCTAACCTCCTGCCATCCACAACAGTGAAACATCAGAGCTTACAACCTACAGAAATCGTGAGAAAACAACTGAATCTATCATCAGACTCCCTCCATCAAACTCGGGAAGCTACCCAACGAAAACAAAGCCGGCAAGATGTCTAAAGGGCAGCATAAAAGCATACACAAAAAAACCCAAAACAACATGGCGTCTCCAGTTTCCAGCTATCCCAAAGAAAACAACCCAGAGAGCTCAAATACAATGGAAATACAAGGAAATGACCTCAAATCCTTAATAAGGAGCATATTAATGGAGGAAACAAATAAAATTCGTAATCAAATACAGGAAGACGCAGCCAAACAGGTGAAAGACATAAAAGAAGCACATAGAGTGGAACTGGAAAAATTTCAGGAAAATGCAAATAACCAGATGGAAGAAATAAATAAAACGGTTCAAGCTCTGAAGACCTATAAAGAGGCAATGGAAGAAACTCAGGAACATACAAAAAATCAGGAGAAAGAAATAAAAAAATCAGTTCAAGCTCTGAAGACGAAAATGGATTCAATGATAAACACACAGACAGAAGAAAAAAGAGAACGTGAGACCTCAGAGAAGAAGGCGAGCAACACAGAGGTGAGCTTTTCTAACAGAATCCAAGAGACGGAAGAACGAATCTCAGATCTAGAAGATACAATCACAGATCTTGAAGCAACCATTAAAGAAAATGCCAAATCTGGAAAACTCCTGACACAAAACATCCAAGAAATTCAGGACACCATGAAAAGAAGAAATCTGAGGATAATAGGCATTGAAGAAAGAGAAGATATCAGACTCCAAGGCCCAGAAACTATTCTCAACAAAATCATAGAAGAAAATTTCCCCAACCTAAAGAAAGAGATACCTATAAACATACAAGAGGCCTACAGAACACCATATAGAATTGACCAGAAAAGAAAAACTGCCCGTCACATATTAATCAAAACACAAAACATACAGAACAAAGAAAAAATATTAAAAGCTGCAAGGGAAAAGGGCCAAATAACATTCAATGGCAAACCTATCAGAATTACACCAGACTTCTCAGCAGAGACCATAAAAGCCAGAAGAGCCTGGACAGAGATCCTGCAAACCCTGAGAGACCACAGATGCCAGGCCAGACTACTTTACCCAGCAAAACTATCAATAAACATTGATGGAGAAAACAAACTATTCCATGACAAAAACAAATTCAAACAGTACCTATCCACAAATCCAGCTTTACAGAAGGTACTAGAAGGAAAACTCCATCCCAAAGGGTCAAGCTACAACCAAAACTACTCAGGGAATAGGTAACTATACCATGGCAAAAACACAACTACACAAACACTCGATTGGAAACAACATCAAAATTAAGACTCTTAACAGTCACTGGTCGTTAATATCTCTCAAAATCAATGGTTTCAATTCTCCAATAAAAAGACATAGAGTAACTGAATGCGTGCATAAACAAGATCCAACATTCTTCTGTATTCAAGAAACACATCTCACTCATAACGATAGGCATTAGCTCAGGGTAAAGGGTTGGAAAAAAATATTCCAAGCAAATGGTCACAAGAAGCAAGCAGGCGTAGCCATTTTAATATCAAACAAAATAGACTTTCAACCAAAATTACTCAAAAGGGATGCAGAAGGACACTTCATACTCATCAAAGGTAAAGTCAACGAAGATGACATCACAATTCTGAACATCTATGCTCCCAATACAAGGGCACCCACATTTGTAAAAGATCTGCTAAAAAACTTAAACCACACATCGATCCCCATGCAATAATAGTGGTAGACTTCAACCCCCCACTCTCACTGAAGGATAAGTCATTGAAACAGAAACTAAGCCGAGAAATAACATCATTAACCAATGCCATGGGTCAAATGGATCTAACAGATATCTATAGAACCTTTCACCCAAACAAGAAAGGATATACCTTCTTCTCTGCACCCCATGGAACCTTCTCCAAAATTGATCACATCGTAGATCACAAAGCAGGCCTCAACAGATACAAGAGGATTGAAATAATACCTTGTATCCTATCAGATCACCATGCTCTTAGGCTGCAATTCAACAACAACAGAAAGCGTACACGTACGTGGAAACTAAACAACTCTCTGCTAAATGACACATGGGTCAGGGAAGAAATAAAGAAAGAAATCAAGGAGTTTCTGAAATTTAATGAAAATGAGGGAACAACATACCCAAATTTGTGGGATACATTGAAAGCAGTGTTAAGAGGAAAACTCATAGCACTAAGTGCCTTTAAAAAGAAATTGGAAACATCGCACATAAGCAACTTAACAAAACAGCTGGAAGCCCTAGAAAAAAAAGAAGCAGAAACACCCAAAAGGAGTAGACATCTGGAAATAATCAAACTCAGGGCTGAAATTAACAAATTAGAAACTAAGAAAACAGTCCAAAGAATCAACAAAACCAAGAGCTGGTTCTTTGAGAAAATCAATAAGATAGACAGACCGTTAGCCAAACTAACTAAAAGGCAGAGAGACAGTATTGAAATCAACAAAATCAGAAAGGAAAAGGAAGACATAACAACAGACACTGAAGAAATACAAAGAATCATAAGATCCTACTTTGAAGGCATATATGCCACAAAATTTGAAAATCTAAGGGAAATGGATGACTTTCTTGATCAATTTCACTTGCCTAAGTTGAGTGAAGAACAGATAAACAAGCTAAATAGTCCCATTTCCCCTACAGAAATAGAAGCAATCATTGATAGTCTTCTAACCAACAAAAAGCCCAGGGCCAGATGGTTTCAGTGCAGAATTCTACCAGACATTCAAAGGCGAGCTAATACCGATACTCTTCAAGCTACTCCAAAACATACAATTGGATGGAACATTACCAAATTCATTCTATGAGGCCATAGTCACGTTGATACCTAAACCTCACAAAGACTCAACAAAGAAAGAGAATTTCAGACCAATTTCTCTTATGAACATCGATGCAAAACTACTAAATAAAATTCTTGCAAAATGAATACAAGAACACATAAAGGATATCATTCATCATGACCAAGTAGGCTTCATTCCAGGCTTGCAGGGATGGTTTAATATACGGAAATCCATCAATGTAATCCACCATATGAGCAAACTGAAAATAAAAAACCACATGATCATCTCTTTAGATGCAGAGAAAGCATTTGATAAAATCCAACACCCATTCATGTTTAAAGTTTTAGAGAGATCAGGGATACAAGGCACTTTCCTCAACATAATAAAGCCTATATACAGCAAGCCAATACCAAAATTAAAGTAAATGGGGAGATACTCAAGGAAATTCCTCTGAAATCGGGAACAAGGCAAGGCTGCCCACTCTCTCCATATCTCTTCAATATAGTACTCAAAGTTCTAGCCAGAGCAATAAGACAACAAAAGGAGATCAAGGGTATCCAAATGGGAAAGGAGGAAGTCAAATTATCCCTATTTGCAGATGATATGATAGTGTAGATAAGTTACCCTCAAAATTCCACCAGAGAACTCCTACAGCTGATAAATACTTTCAGCAATTTGGCTGGATACAAAATTAACTCAAAAGAGTCTGTAGCCTTCCTATACACAAATGACAAGCTTGCAGAGGAAGAAATTAGGAAAACAACACCCTTCACATTAGCCACAGCAATATAAAATATCTAGGAGTTACTTTAACTAAGCAAGTGAAGGACTTGTTTGAAAATATATAAAGAACTCAAGAAATTAAACACCACCAAACCAAATAACCCAATTGAGAAATGGGACTCTGAACTAAACAGTGAATTCTCAACAGGAGAATATCAAATGGCTGAGAAACACTTAAGGAAATGCTCAACCTCCTTAGTCATCAGGGAAATGCAAATCAAAACAACTCTGAGATTCCATCTTACACCCATCAGAATGGCTAAGATCAAAAACTCAAGCGACACCACATGCTGAGAGGATGTGGGGAGAGAGGAACACTCCTTCATTGCTGGTGGGAATGCAAGCTAGTACAACCACTTTGGAAATCTGTCTGGTGCTATCTCAGAAAACTGGGAATAGGGCTTCCTCAAGACCCAGCTATTCCACTCCTTGGAATATACCCAGAAGATGCACCAGCACACAGCAAGAAAATTTGCTCAACCATGTTCATAGCAGTCTTATTAATAATAGCCAGATCATGGAAACAGCCTAAATGTCCCTCAGTAGAAGAATGGATAAAGAAACTGTGGTACATATACACTATGGAATACTACTCAGCTATTAAAAACAAGGAATTCCCAAAATTTGTGGACAAATGGATTGAACTAGAAATGATCATAATGAGTGAGTTAACCCAGAAGCGGAAAGACTCAAATGGTATATACTCACTTATATCTGCATACTAGCCCAATGGGCATGTCCCATGAAAGCCTTCCCTTACCAGGAAACTGGGACAGAGGGGAGGACATCCTATTGGGACTCTAGATGAGAGAACAATGGGAGAATAGCAATGTAGAAGGATCCGGTGGGTCCTAGAAACCTACAAGTAGAACATTATGATAGGCAGATTTGGGTCAAGGGGTCCCGCTCAAACTAAGGCCCTAGCCAAGGACAATACAGGCGGTAAAATTTAAACCCCTACCCTGATCTAGCCCATGGACAGGACAGTCTCCACACTTGAGTGGAGAGAGGGATTTGACTTTCTCATGTACTCTGGTGCCTCACATTTGACTATGTCCCCTGGCAGGGGAGACCTAGTGGCACTCAGAGGAAGGACAGCAAGTCACTGAGAAGAGACTTGATACCCTATGAGCATATACAAGGGGAGGTAATCCCTCTGAGGAACAGTCATAGGGGAGGGGAATAAGGGGAAAATGGGAGGCAGGGGAGAATGGGAGGATACAAGGGATGGGATAACCATAGAGATGTAACAAGAATAAATTAATAAAAAAAACAATTAAAAAATGTTAACAAAGAAATTTTATGCTTTGAGTTCAAAAAAAAAAAAAGCCAACAAGATAAACTAGGCCCCGGTCCAAACTAACTAAAAGTCAGAGAGACAGTATCCAAATTAACATGAGAAATGAAAATGACGAGACAATAACAAGATAGCTAAAACAATCCTGTACAATTAAAAAAAAAAACCCTCTGGAGGTACCACCACCCCTGATTTCAAGGTGTACTACAGAGCAATAGTAATAAAAAAGAAAAAAAATCCTGTGGCACTGGCATAAAAACAGGTTGATCTGTGGAATTGAATCAAAGACCCAGAAATCAAAGACCCATACACCTACAGAAACTTGATTTTTTTATAAAGAAGCCAAAACCACACAATGGAAAACAGAAAGCATCCTCAACAAATGTTGCTGATCTACCTGGATGTCTGAATGTAGAATATAAATAGATGCATATTTATCACCATGCACAAAACTCAAGTCCAAGTGAATTAAACACTTCAACATTAAACCAGATACTCTAAATCTAATAGAAGAGAAAGTTGGGAACAGCCTTGAAAGCATTAGCACGGGAAATGACGTCCTGAACATAACACCAACAGCTCAGGTACTAAGATCAACCTTTAATAAATGGGACCTCATGAAACTGAAAAGCTTCTGTAAGACAAAGGACACCATCAATAGGACAAAATAGCACCCTAAGGACTGGGAAAAGATCTTGAAGCCTACATGTGACAGAGGACTAGCATCCAAAATATATAAAGAACTCAAGATTAGACAGCAACAAACCAAATAATCCAATTAAAAATGGGTTACAGAGCTAAACAGAGGAAAGCTCAACAAAAGAATCTCTAATGGCTGAAAAGCACTTAAAGAAATGTTTAACGTCCTTGGTCATCAGGTAAATTCAAATAAAAATAAATCTGAGATTCTATCTTAAACCCATCAGAATGGCAAAGATCAAAAGTTCAAGTGACGGCACATGCTGGAGAGGATATGGAGAAAGGGGAACACTCCTGGTGGGAGTGCAAACTTGTATAACCACCTTGGAAATCATTCTGGAGCTTTCTCAGAAAATTGGGAATAGTGCTACAACAAGACACAGCTCTATCACTCCTGGGCATATTCCCAAAAGATGTTCCACCATACAACAAGAACACTTACTCAACTATGTTCATAGCAACTTTATTTGTAATAGCCAGATTACTGGAAGTAACCCACATCCACTGAAACCAAAGAATGGATAAAGAAAATGTGGTACATGTACTCTGCTATTAAAACCAAGGACATCATGAAATTTGTGGGCAAATGGATGGAACTAGAAATATCATCTTGAATGATATAGCCCAGACCCAGAAGGATACACATGGTATGTACTCACTTATAAGCCAATATTAGCCATACAGTACAGGATAATCATGCTACAATCCACATAACCAAAGAAGCTAAGTAACATGGAGGGCCTAAGGGAGGATGCTTGAATGTTACTCAGAAGAAAGAACATAGACATCAGAGGTGGAGGGAGGGAGGAAACTGGGTAGGAGAGGGGGTGGGGTAGGGAACAGGGGGATCAAATGTGGGGAGTACTGAAGGGGAGAGAGAACTGAAATTGGGGCAGCTCTGGGACCAGCAAGAAACCTAGGACAAGGGAAACTCCTACAAATCTATGAGGGTGATCCTAGCTAAGACTCCTAGCAACGGGGGATATGGGAGGTGAAATCACCACCTCGTAACCAGGCAAGAATTCCAATGGAGAGATAGGGACACCAACCCACCCAGAAAACCTTTGACCCAAAATTTGTATGCTTAAAAGATGCACAGGGATAAAGATGGAACAGAAATTGAAAGAATAGCCAACCAATGACTAGCCTAACTTGAGACCCATCCCATTTGATAGACCCAACCCCTGAAACTGTTAACCAGGGCCTAGCATAACTGTCCTTAGAAAGGCTTCACCCAGCAACTCATGGAAACAGTACAGAGGCCCACAGCCAAACTTTAACCAGAGCTCAAGTAATCTTGTAGAAGAGAGGGATGAGGATTGAAGGAGCCAGAGAGGTCAAGGACACCACAATAAAACATACAGAATCAACTAACCTGGACCCATAGTGGCTCACAGAGACTGAACCACCAACCAGAGAACATGCGCAGATGGACCTAGACACCATACACATATGTAACAGATGTGCAGCTTGATTATCATGTGGGTATCCTAACAAATGGAAGCAGGGCCTGTCTTTAACTCTGTTGCCTGCCTTTGGTCCCTTTCCCCTGTGTCTAGCCTCAGTAGAAGATCTGCATAGTCCTACTGCATCTTGATATGCCAAGCCAGGTTGATATACATGCCAGGAGAAGAAACGAAGGAGGGAGAAGGGAGGGGACATGGAGGGACTTGGAGGAGGGGAGGGAACTGAAGCTGTGTTCCAGATGTAAAGTAAATAAGTGATTATTAATGAAAAACATTGTATCAATGTATATTACTTTCTTATGAAAATGATCATTTCACAAGGGACCCAAGGGAGGGTCTCTGGCCACATGGACTCATTAACTACATGACTTGGTAGTCACGGGTCTGAGAGTGATTTCATGTCTTGCATTCCAAGAAGCTTTGAAATTATTTAATCAAACTGCTTCCATTTTCATGTTTCCTACACTGGGTTAATAGCTAACATTTGGCTTAAAGAAAGGATTCCACAGCTAGAGTCTGTGAATCAATAACTTCAAGTTATATTTCTGTGGCCATAGACATATTTTAGGGGTTGAGTAGATATTTAGCATGCTTAGCATGCACAAATCCATCTTGCAGAGTTAAATTTCTGTATATTATTTCTGATCAGATTAATTCACATTAAACTATAACCCATACATAAAGATGATACAAAACCCAGATTACAGAAATAGTATTATCAAATCCCTTTGCAAGGTGAAACTAGTGTTGCATATGGCTTCGAACCAGAGCTGATCATAAATTCTGAGAGCAGTGTAATTGGGAATAATAAATATTCACTAATGAAGCATCCTAAAAGGGAGGAACTTCAGGTATTCTGAAAGGTTGAGCTTTCAAGTGTAATGCTCCTTGCTTTAATGATTGTTTTTAAATATAATTTTCTTGTAGTGCATTAGTAAGCCAGTATCTAGGAGTGTGGAATGGCTCTATAATAAGAATGAGATATGGTAGATAATGGCAGTAAATGAAGCTGCAGGTAACGGCGTATACCCTCAAGTCTTATTGTTCATGGAAAGAGATCAGCAGTGGATGGCATAATACATTAGAAAAATGAGTGAAAATGAATGTTTTCAAGGCTTACTTGTATAATCAAACACAGTATCAAACAAAGGGTTTCTAATGATCAAAGTACAGTAGCGACAGAGGTGACCCTTACAGAGCCCCCTCTCCCATCTCCTGAATAAGACAGCATAAATAATAAATGCACTAAAATACCAAGTTAGTCAGTTTTCCAAAGTATTGTTCTTCAACAATCATTCGTCTCACAAGAGTGATGCCGCACTGCTGCAGTGGCAACTGTAAGTGAAGTTCTCGTTCTTGAAATCCCACGAGCATCCCTACAACACTGTGGAACACAGCTGTGCCAACTTCGTCACGGAAATACTGAAAGCATTCTTCTCGTACCTGCGGTACTTCCAAGACCCGGATAAACGTATCACTTACTTTTCTATTTCTGTGATAAAATAGCATGGCCAAAGCAACTTGTAGAAGAGAGAACTTATTTTCGATTTATGGGTTCAGAGGGATAAGGTCCATAGTGGCTGGGGGGATTTGAATTAAAGGCAGGCACATGGCAGGAGTAGGAGGAAGCCGAGGGATTGTATCTGTAAGAGCGAGCAGAGAGTAGAAAACTGGAAATGTGGCGTGGCTTTAAACTCTCAAAGCCCATCTTTCCTCCACAAAGATGCACCGTCCAGCTGCCTCTCAAAGTAGGGCGGCCAACTGGAGACTGAGTGTTCAGATGCCTGAGGCTGCGGGGGTAATTTTTCATCCAAACCACCAATAGGGCATCTGGGCTGAAGACAGCCATCTGTAATTGCAAAACTGGAAAGGCTGGGCTTGTCTGTCATTCCCAGTGCTTTTAGGCTGCAGGTGCTTAGGTTACATCCATAAATAAAAAAAAATGCACCTCGAAAGGAACCTCACAACGGTCGCCCCTAAACAGACTCCTCACGCTTCCTGTTGGTGAATTGTGCAATGGGCATTCAAAGGGCGCTGCTGCGGGGACGGGAATTCTCTGCTCCTTCCTATGATTAGATCACAGGTGTCTTCATTTTAGAAGTCAAGTTAAAAGCCCAGTATACCAGTTCCTCTGAGAGGAAGCCTTCATTCTGAATTAACTCCATATACTATTTACACCCACTATTCCTTCCTTTTACATGCTGTCCTTTTCATCCCATACTTCAATCCTATATTCCTCTTTTTTGGTTTGAACTGTTTTCTAAGGAAAAAAAAAAAAGAGGTAAATTCAAGTCCTAATCCTTGTTCTTGTAAATGTGATTTACAAATTTTAAAATGGAGAAATATGGCTGATACCCTTATAAAGAGAAAAATTAAGACTCAGAGATAGACTCTCAAAGAAGGTATCTATGAAACCCCAGCCATTGTGACTCCATCTGCTGCTAACTTCCCCTTGGCCTGTCCTCAAGGCCACACCAGTTACTGTAAAAACCACCAACAGTTCCAGGAAAAGAACTCCCTAGGCCTGAACCAATCAGGGGATAGCAAGAAAGTACCTAACATCCTCAGATGTTAAGCATTTCAAGGTCTGGCTCGACCAATCACCTAGCACCAACTCAACCTTGCCAAATGCCAACCAATGCTGTAACTGCCAAACTGGAAACTCCTGTTCTTTACTGTAACCACAATAAAAACCCTGCCTAATGACGGTCCAGGACTACTGATCCACTTCTTTGATGAGGTTCGAGAGTCCTCTGGCTCAAGTTTAAATAAAGACCCTGGTGGTCTTTGAGGATCCAGCGATCTGGGCATAACATGTCATGAGGGCTGGAGAGATGGCTCGGCAATTAAGAGCACTGTCTTTTCTTCAAAGGTCCTGGGTTCGATTATCAGCACCCACATGGTGGCTCATAACCATCTATAATGAGATCTGGTGGCCTCTTTTGGTGTATACATGTAATAAATGAGTAAATATTTTTTTTAAAAGAGGGTATCATGACAAAGGAGGCAGAGATTGTCTGTAGTGAGAATTTTGGTGTTTTAAAATCCAGCTATGTTATGTAAACATGTTTTTGCTTTAATCTCAGGTGTGGGGTAGAGGCTGCTTCAGACTGCCCACAGCAGCAGACTATTTGCCTCATGCATGCTCTGGCAGGGACATGATTCTGCCAGCTGAAGATAGTTTAACTCTGGGGACTCTCGAGAGGGTATAAAAAGACCAGAGCCCCAAGACAGGATGCGTGGGCGTTCCTTCTGCTGGTTCCCGCTTCTGCTGGTTCCCGCTCCTGCTGTTGCTGGTTTGTCAAGTGGTCATGAAAAAAGAGATGATAAGAAGAAATCGGACATACCCTGAGGAGACAAACACTGGACTTGCCCCAAGGAACTCAGTGCCCCTAATCAGCAGGAGGTAGGCTCTAGTGGTCTATGCCTCGCCCCTTCCCCTCTAACCGTCTTCCTCTTCTAACTAGTGCTGGGAGCCTGGAAGGGAGGTAGAGGTGTCAGAACTCAATTTTTTTTAAGCCAACAATTGTCAGTAACCATAGGAAACTAACCAGAAGGGCAGCTCCCTGAACCAAGGAACCAACCTGTGAATGCCCTAATCTCTGGCTTCGGGCATTTTGGACCAAGAATATAAATCTCTTGTTGTTTTAAGTCACTTACTTTGTAGCGTTTTCTGATGGTATCCCTAAGAAAAAATACATATTTTTACCCCTGACTTATGATAATTTGGGGGGGCTTCGCTTGCTGATTTTATGCTTATCTCTTCAACATATTATAAGCCAAGAAAGAAAGAAAGAAAGAAAGAAAGAAAGAAAGAAAGAAAGAAAGAAAGAAAGAAAGAAAGAAA
>OU015743.1:59857743-59924370 GCA_907169655.1 Acomys percivali | reverse complement strand
GTGTGTGTGTGTGTGTGTGTGTGTGTGTGTGTGTGTGTGTGTGTGTGTTATGTGACAGTTCCTAAAGCCTACTTAGTAAATTTTCAATGTGGGACATAGTAGAAGTTTATATTCCTTGTGTTATACATCAGCTGTCTTGCCTCACCCGTCAGATTTACCAGCAAACTCACCCACTTTAGCCTAGAGCATCTCACTCTTAAGCCTGGCCTTCCAGACATGGTTCTAGTCCACTTTTGTGTATTTGGATGTATTTTGAACTCTACACATACATGAAGTTTCGTTCTTTGTGTAGACCGGACAGCATAGTATAAAACAGTGTAAGAAGTAGATAGATGGTAATTGATGGGTTAGAAAAGAATACAATACCCAGTGAGGAGTCTATTTTTACCATAGGTGGTGTTGATTTGAAGGGTATTTTGTTATTAATTCCTTTCTTATTCTTTAAATTATGGAAAATCTGCTGAAAAAATGTTAAATGCTACCCTTCTGTAGTGAAAAAACATAATGCATTTATAAGCCAAAAGGATTAAACACATCAAACGTAATGGTGCATTTTCCCAAAAGTTAAAGGGAAAAGAAAAAGAAAAAGAAAAAGCACCATGCTGTTCAGCAAAAAATGACGTTTAGAAGAAAACGCGGTGACTACGCAGAGGGGGAGGAATTAAATTGTGCTGGTTGTGGAGTGAACGTATGGTTGTTAACTGTGTCGTACAGACAAAAACCCAATTTCACTCATTCATCAAATATTTGCTGAGCAGCCCGCTACCTGCCGACCAAAACCAAAACCACTTATAACCACTAATTATACTTCCTGGGCCCAGCAGTTTTCCCTAACGCAGCTGACATATCTAGGCTGAGGCTCTGCCAACGTATTTCCTGAGCAGCGAGCATGTGGAAGAAAAGATATGAAACGCAAGACAGCCTCGGCCCGGCCTCCTGGCACTGGTGCCTCATGGCAAAGGCAAAGCAAATTGGAAATGCGACGCCGGAACTTACGGAGTCCCTCTAGGAGACAGAGGCGCGTCAAGCAGAGACAAGTTCCGCCCACGTGAAAGATGGCGTCTGTAGTGTCAGCCATCCCAATTGCCCGTTCCTTCTCTGTGGGCGTGGTGTCTAGACAGACCAGGGAAGGTGTGCTAGGGAGGCGCGTGCTAGTTGCCTCAGCTCGGAACTTGACACCAACAAGGGTGACCAAAGACAAAAGATTGCAAAGATCCGCAAAGCGAGCCCAGCGGAATCTGGGAGGGCCGCGGGCTGGGGGCGGGGCTACGAGGGGCTGGATCGGGGGCGTGGTCGGGGGCGGGGCCGGGGCGGGGCCCGGAGCGGGCTGCGGTTGCGGTCCTTGCGCCGGCGGTGGAGGCGCAGCGGCGGCGAGTGGGTGAGTGAGACGCGCGGGCAGAGCGGGGCTGCTGCTTCGGTCGGCTTGGCGGCCCGCGCCGGGTACCAGCGGGGTTTTTCCTCCTTCTCTCTGAACTCCTCCCGAGCGAGAGCGCCCTTGGCTTTGCAGGAGTTGCGGGGGCCGCGGCAACGCGGAGGGAATGTGGGGATGGGCCTCGTCTACGCTGTCGCCGCGTTCCCCGACCCGGAGCTTTTCCTGGGCCCTTGTGGGAACCTGCCGGGAGGACCGCGGGCGAGGCCTCCACCACCAGAAGCCTGGGCCCCTGGGACCTGGCCCGGCGACAACCAGAGCACTGGCGGGTCGTGCGACCCAATCGGGTCTACCCAGGGTCCTCCGCCCGGGAGGAGAGAACGCGGGTGGGATGGAGTAGAGACGGACAGCAAGCTGGCAGAATTTCACAGAAGTTTGCAAGGAGTGTCGATGCCCGGTTGCGTGGGCTGCAGCTCTAGGCAGGGTGTTCCCCAATGCTGTGGGGCATGACCTGATTGCTTCACAGTTCCGCGGTTGCACAGACTTATTAAAGGAAGTGACCATTGTGACTTGGGCATCATCACTTGACTGATGGTAATCAGTTGCAGAGAGAAGCGCACTGATTATAAGCCTGTCCACCCAGGCTCTGTCTGGCCATGTCTTGTATTACGAAAAGGAGGGAAATCGTGCTTTTGCCTGGGAGGGTTTGCTCTTTCTGGTGTGGGGTTTATTAGGCTGTACTACAGTTTTGTCCTAGCAAGTGGGCATCCACGCTGTCCCCGTTCGTCACCAGCAGTGTAAAACAGGTACACAGTCTGCCTCAATAGTACTTGTACTTTGTACAAAGGGCCCCCAAAAAGACTGGAAAGTATTGTGAGATAGGTCATTAGTCCAGTTGGAAAACTTCTGATATAATATAGAAACAGCACAGGAGAGAGAGAGAAAGATAAATGAATCTTAATAGTAACATGGAGTCAGAATATTTGAAATATAGTGATCTTCTCCTGTGTTTAAAAAGGACATTCCGTAAGGCCCCCAGAGAAGCCTGAAACCTCGGGTAAGCCCCTACATGCACCATTGCAGCAACACTGTGATGAGATTTCTGTGAATGTGATCTCTTTGCATTTCACTGTAGCTTACTGTACTTTCACCCCTGTTAAGTAAAACACGGATCACCTGAATGCAGGCACCTTGGTACTTGGCCACCTGATCTGATAACCAAGAAGACAGAGAAGTGATTAGTGGCAGACAGTGTGGACAGCATGAATATTGCTGCATAAAAGGATGAATCACAGCCTGGGAGCAGACAGCAGGCGATTTCTTCACACTGCACAGCCCGATGTGTCACTTAAAACCAACAAATTTTCTTTCTGGAAATTCTCATTTGCTCTTTTTGGGTTAAAGTTCATGCAACTTAAAATAATCTGTGGGCCAGGAGGAACTAGTGTTGTCCGCCTGAGACACTGAAGCTTAACATTGTAGAGAAACTGAGTCAGTTGGGAGCTGCCTCAAGGTGGCAATGCTCTTATTTCATAGAACACACATACACACACACACACACACACACACACACACACCAAAAAAGAAAAAAATCAGAGGAGTTATAGACCATGGTGCAGCTTGTTCCTTAAACAAGCATTTAATGTTCCAGGAGACAAATGTAAACGTAAGAAGTTGGCAAAATAGTCTGTTTGGCTATGTTGGCCATCCAATATTTGCTTTTAGAGGATGACCGAATGAATAAGACCCTCGTCTTTTGAGCCTGCCCTAGACCCCCATGTTAACTGAATCGTGCCACAGGGCTAGGGTAGCCTGCCTGAGGAAACTGAAAAATTGTAGAGTGACAAAGACCAGCCTTCCATGTAGTCCACTGCCTTTACCTTGTGGTCTTGGTTAGTTCCAGTTTGGCGGAGAGGGCTGGTTGATGGCCATGTCTCATTTTCCCCCACCCCCAAGGATTGTACACTTCTGCATCACAGTAGCAATAGGCAAATGAACTTCCTCAGAGCAGCCTGGGACGTGGTAGCTGGTTTTTTATTGGGGGGTGGGAGGGGCACATGTTTAAGAGGGAAAAAGGCTCAAGTGTGTTGGTCTGCTAACAATGTTAACAATATGCTTATTAACGTAAATACATTTTATTACTTTTGGAACTACTTAGTAAGCCTTTATCAATTGTGAACTTTGTTTGTAGAGTGGTGTGCCACCATCTCACTCAGTTTGAATCCTGGCTTCCCTCAAAAGACTCTGTGGCTAATATTAATCTTCTGGAGTAGCCAGAAAATACATAGATTAAAGTCTGGGAGTTTAAAATGAATTTTTTTTTGCCACATTTGTATATGGATTTTCACCAAATCTAACCTCAAGTGCTAGTAAAGTCACACAGCTTTGTTAATTATACTTCTCTATAATACTTTATTTTTTAGGTTATAGTAATTTCTCCTTTCTCATGATTTTATTTATATTTAACTATACCCCAAAAATACTATATTCCTAAAATAAAGGATTTCTAAGTTCTAGGCTGCAGGTTGCTCGGGACAGCCTCGTGTACCCTTCTTCTCTGTCCTGCCCAAGACATGGCTGAGCCCTTCGTCCAGAATATCCGTCTGTTGTATTCCCACTGGACACACTACCTGCCTGCTAGTCACTTAGTGGACATTGCAGTTGCTGGTATTTAACACTTATTTCTCTTACCAATGGCCTTGTAGCAAGGCAGTAATGATACTGGTAATCTGGATTTGCTTAAGAGAAGCCATGGAGTACTTTTAAGTAAAAAGATGGAGGTTCTTGCTATAGTTAGGGGGAAGCTATGCTGCTGTTACTAAGGGCCATGAGAAGCCTAAATCTTATATGAAACTGTGAAGAAGGGGCGAAAGTTACTCTGGTCTTGCCATTGTGTTAATTTTACAAAGTGATAGCCCCAGTGCACGACAAATAATTCATCTTTAAAAAGTGAATTAGAAGGTGAATGACATAATCAGAAAACCATGTTCTGATCAGTTGTTGCCAGCATGTTGTGCCTCAAGCATTAGGCTCGTTCATAGATTTCACCCAAAGTCCTGCAGGGGCTGGAGAGGTGGCTCGGCACTTGCTCTTGCAGAAAACCTAGGTACCTCCACAGGCACCAGACAAGCACTTGATACAGGGAGATGCACGCAGGCAAGGCATAAAATTTGATAAGTATACGTAATAATTAATAATAAATAAAATAAGAATAAGTATATGCCAGTAATTAAATACATACATTAAAAAATAAATAAATTGTAAAACTCTTCAGAAAGGAGTGACCCAAAGCCGCCCCCAAGATAGCTGCACTGATGCAGGCACATAGATGAACTGGAGCAGCGAAGAGCTTGACAGAGAAGTTGCGAGTCAAGTTGCAGAAGGCTTTGCTAGTGTGTTTGACATACAGAAATGCTGAAGGCCACTGGAAGGTTTTCACAAATGAGGAATTGGAAGAACTGTTTTTTCTAATCTACAGAAGAAAAGGGAAGGAGAAAATGAACCAGCCTGCAATGTAGGCCTAGAAATGCAATGACAGAGGCATACATGAAACTGCCAAGACAGTAAAGGACAGAGCCGGGGAACACAGACCTCGGGGGAGCTCAGCATAAAGCCATCTGGAGGATTATAACTGCTACAGCAACAAATGGATGAGTTCAAAAGAGACACCGCCTTCTAAATGCAGTGTTTTCCCAAAAGAATTGGGCAGGAAGCCTTTCACCTTGGAAGCTCCAGAACCGTTTCCTCCTGACATCTAGCCACTGGGGCTGTGATCCAGCCCAGTGATCCAGATCATCCACACAGGCACACAGAAGGTCAGCAGGAAGCTGAGGGCTGGGCTATCTGCCCCACTGCCTCCCATCCCATCATCACATCACTGCCTGCTAGCTACCACAGGAGGAGGAATCCAACCCCGTAAGACATTTCAGAAAAACCCACACTCATACAACTCGTTATTATTAATCTCTTTGTGCCTGTTTTATAAAATGCACTTTATATTATACAAAATGTAAATTATATATGGGCTCTCTGCAATTTAGCCATTCAGTGGGGTCTTATAATTCATCTCTAGGGAGTAAGAAGCAACGCTATGTTGGGATAGGCTTCACTGGAAGCTAAACAATGCAACATGATCCTTAGTCCTTTCTTTTCTTTATAATTAGAGGAGTGAGGCTAAATAAAATTAATGGCATAGGATAGTTTAATTTTCACAGCCAGGTTAAAAGGTTCCCATAACTCTTTAGGATTATGTTCTGGGGTCAATATTGCTTTACGAAGTGCTTTTCTAAATGTATATGTAAAAAAGAAAAATTTTTTAAAAAGAAAAAAAAAAAGAAGTGCTTTTCTTTTCGGTATAAGAATGGGATATTTGAATTGTAGTATTATATATATATAATGATTTGCCTTTTCAAACAAAAAGAAAAATGGGAACAAAATGTGTTTGTAATATAATTTTATGGTTGTGTGTTCAGTTAATTTGTCATGTTGGCCTCCAATTTGCCATTGCTACTGACAACAACAATAGCACCATTACAGTTTCAATTCAAATTACATTACTCTATTCCCTCATTGAAAACTGACTTTTCCCATTGTATCCAAAATAATCAAAATCTTAAACCAGCTGTACAACTTACATATTCTAGTCTCTTCAGACTACTAAATTGACATATATTAAAAAGTAAGTAGTACCTACTTACCTACTTGAATTTCTGAAATTAAAAGTGCACATTCAGGGCTGGAGAGACGGCTCAGTGGTTAAGAGAGAGTACTGTCTGCTCTTCCAGAGGTCATGAGTTCAATTCCCAGCAACTACGTGGTGGCTCAGAACCATCTATAATGTGATCTGATGCCCTCTTCTGGCCTGCAGGTGTACATGCAGGCAGGACACTGTATGCATAATAATAAAATAAAATAAATTTTTTTTAAAAGTGCACATTCGAAATCTCTGGGTAAACTATTCCATAGAGTTAAGTGTTGTGCCAAGTTCTGTACAACTAATCATAATACAATAAAAAACATTCACTCAGCACGCTAAATATAGACATCGCTCCTCTGCATGAGACTCTTAAGCTCTCTTGACAAGATAGAGATAAGAGAGAACTCGCACCACAGTATGAAGCTTCCAGGCCAACTGGAGGGGATTGATGTGGCCTTCCATGTGGCCCTTAGGGACTGAATCCAGGTCACTGAGCATGACGGAAAGAGCCTTTCTGTTGCACGGTCTTGCCAGCCCAGTAGACAAGCTGTCCAAGTGAAAGTACACACGCGGACATCACTTTATTATAGATCCATCAAATGGTCACTCCCAAAGTAATCATACAGGCAAAGAGAGGTGTACCACAGTTCACCTGTTCACTTCCTCCAGTGCTGTTACCTTACACAGATCCCACCATTTTGTCATAAGGCTTTTTCCATGTCTTTAATTGGAGTATTTGTGATTTTATACATATAGTATGTAGAATTTCTTCTACCAAAGTAATGTGTTGGCATGAAGATCCACATGTGTCACCCTGGCTCAGATCGGCTGTGAGCTGGTTTGCTCTCCTCACCTGCCTGTCTTCCTAGTGTATTCTGAGTCATTGAAACTTTTCGTTTTTTAGCAACTTATATAAGCCTTGCACGTTGCTGTGCTGCCTTCTGCACTAACATCTTTGCTTATACCTGTCTTCCTGTTTCAGTGACATTTTAAACAGTAGTATTGGACTTACTTTAGAGGTACCTGAGAAGCCAGGGGTCATTGAGAGTGACAGGGCTGTTTGTTCTGCTGTTTGGTTTGTTCTTACATCATTTTAGCTGTTTTAAGATATTTCTGCTATTAGGGTTTTTTTTTTTCTTTCTCTTTCTTTCTTTACTTTCTTTTTTTAATTTTCTGGGAGCACCATAACAAAACAACAACAACAATGAAAAACCCTAGGGGACTTAAAAAAGCAGTAGTTTATTCTCCCACAGTTCTAGGAACTCTAAGCCTAATGCTAATATCAAGTGATTGTCAGGAACATGATCCTCGGATGGCTCCAGGGAAACCTGTCTCACCACTACATCTGGTGATACCTCTGGGTACACATGGTACCCGTGCTGTCCATGGTCAGCATTCCAGTTCCTGCCTCGCTCTCGCTGCCCTTCCCCTGCCTCTTAAGCACAGCAGTCATTGGAGCCCATTCTTGCCTAGTATGGCCCATTTTCACCTAATTGTACCCATTTGTAAGTAAGGTCCTAGTCACTTACGCAGGGCCCTCCCCTTCCTGCTTTTGTTTTGTGTGTGGTGTTGTTGTTGTTGTTGTTGTTGTTGTTGTTGTTGTTGTTGTTGTTGTTCTTCTTCTTCTTCTTCTTCTTCTTCTTCTTCTTCTTCTAGTTCTTCTTCTTCTTCTGTTGACATGCTTTAGGGACCAAATATCCAATCATTAGAATTGTGTGCATGCTCTGATTTTGGAGATAATAAAGACTTGTTCTTTCTTTATATTGGTATATAACATTGTTAAGTCAACTGGGGTTCGGATAGGCATCTTTAAATGCCTGGGCCTAATGACTGTTTCTGTATGTCCCTGTTTAGCTATTGCAAGCGTCTGGATAATGTGAGACCGGGATGCAGGCATGTCGACCATCTGCCCCCCACCATCTCCTGCTGTTGCCAAGACAGAGATTGCCCTGAGCGGTGAATCACCGTTGTTGGCAGCTACCTTTGCTTACTGGGATAATATTCTTGGTCCTAGAGTGAGGCACATTTGGGCTCCAAAGACAAAACAGGTACTTCTCAGTGATGGAGAAATAACTTTTCTTGCCAACCACACTCTAAATGGAGAAATTCTTCGAAATGCAGAGAGCGGGGCGATTGATGTGAAGTTTTTTGTCTTATCTGAAAAAGGAGTAATTATTGTTTCATTAATCTTCGACGGGAACTGGAACGGAGACCGGAGCACTTACGGACTGTCAATCATACTTCCGCAAGCTGAGCTTAGTTTCTACCTCCCACTCCACAGAGTGTGTGTTGACAGGTTAACACACATCATTCGGAAAGGAAGAATATGGATGCATAAGGTAAGGGCCTTGTGAGCTTCTCCATGGTAACCTGGCCATTGGGAAGGGGTTTTTTTCTTTTTTCCTGGTGTGTTTACATTTAACTTTTGGAGATTATATACAGCTATCACCAGACAGCTATGATTTTGTGTCTCGTGACTCAGATAGATCTGGCCTCATGACTGTGTCTTCATAGTAACAAATGGAAGATGAGTTTTGGAGGAGCGCTGGCTTTTCAGTGGATTTTAGGGAGTTTTTTGTTTTGGTTTGTTTGTTTGTTGTTTTTGTTTTTTTATAATTTACAAATTTAGCTAAAGGAGATTCTGGTTTTCCCCCATATTTGTATTGCTGTGCATTCTTAGCGTGTCTAAAGAACAAACCCAATTCTCCTTCCTATTTTTTAGTTTAATATTACCCTAAAAGTCCAGTAAAGCATGACTAATTTTGTAAGACCTCTAACCTATTATAAGAAGAAACAGCATTTTTTAAAGAATAGTTTTCTCTGTTGTACCTGTTTTAGACTTCCTTATTTCATACTTATTAAAAATCATTTATATTCAAGAAGTTTAGCTGCAGGTGGTATTATGGGCAAGTAATCCCAGTGCTCAAGACTGAGGCAAAGGATTTGAGTTCAGGGCCAGCCTGTTCTACCTGGTGAGATCCGATCCCATAAATAAACAAACCAAAACAACCATTCTTCTTTTCCTGGATGCAAGTCTGTCTTGTCTGATTTGAGTGGTATATAATCATGGTGTTTTGAAGCTGCAGGTGGTGTGTGGGCTGTTTTCTGCTACATTATCTCCGCTGTAGAATAAATGATGCTTTGATTATATTTTATGCTGTGTGTAAGAGCATGAACTTGTTGGATTAATTCCTTGTCTCCATCCTTTTTCCCACCTGCAAAAGAAAGTGTTTTCCTGTGAACGTACATGTGGTAGAATGTATCGACATTGAAAAATGAACAAGCATCAAAATTAATTTGTTAAATTTTCTTTTTCTTAGGAAAGACAAGAAAATGTTCAGAAAATCGTCCTGGAAGGCACAGAGAGAATGGAGGATCAGGTAGCGTGCACATCACATGACGGCCGTGACATATCCCCTGCTTACGTTTGTAGAAAGCTGGTGGGTGCTTCCAGTGGAGACCTGAAGATGCATTAAGTTGACAGAGGGAGCCTGAAAATGAATAATTCTGAGGAAGGTGTATAGAATAAACTGAGTAAAAACTTCTGCAGCCTAAAGCTAAAGACTTGAATTTTTTTTAAAAAAAAGCATAATTACATCTACAAATAAATATTTGGCCACCCCTTTTTAATCTGCCAGAATAAGTTTGGGATCATTTACTCTTAGTGAAAGTAAGAAATTACACGCAGTTTATTTATTTAATTAAAAATAGCTTTTTAATACTGTGTATTCTGATTATGGCTTCCCCTCTCCCAGCTCCTCCCAGAATGTCCACCCACCCAAATCTATACCTGTCCTTTCTCCCTCTCATTAGGATATAAACAGACGTCTAAAATAATAATTAATAAAAATTATATATGTAAAATTAGATAAAAACAAACCAGAATAGGACAAGATAAATGGAATAAAAAAGAGCCAAAGAAAAAGCTCAAGAAATACAGACACAGACACACACACTTGTATACAGAGAGATTTCATAAAAACACAAAACTGGAAATGTATGTAAGGAAAAAAAAAATCCCTGACATAGTATTGTGAGTAAAGAACTTCCAAAAATGCCATTGACTGTGATTTGTGCTGGCCATCTGCTGGGCATGAGGCCTGGCCTTAGGAGTGCTGTGTATGCCCAGTGAGACTTTTGGAGAAAATGAGTTTTCATTTGTGAGCTGTTATCAGGTGGAGATAGCTTCCAGGTCAGGGATGTGGGCGTGTGTCCACTTCCCTCAGCACTGAGACCGTCTGCTTCAGACCTGCGCAAGCCCTGTGCACGTGCAGTTTTTACAAGGTATTCCTTCTGCAGCTGTTTTCACAGAAGCTGCAGTGTGAAGGGAGTGGGCACACCCCAGAGGTGACTGTTAGGTTCTTTTTGTTGTTGGTTTTAAACTCAGACTGTGCTCCATGGCAGATTTGTTTGTGTGAATGTTCAAGTTTGCCAGGAACACCGTTTATCTTCTTACTACTTGGGCTTCTAGCGGCATGGCCTCTAGGGAAAGGTGCCGCCTTCATCCTGCAGCACTTTACGACCTGAGGGACACTGGGGTTTTAAAAACAGGATTGTGATGAAATGGCTTTTCCCAGTAGAAATTAAATGCCAGCCATTTCAGGGTGGGGCAGGCATGGTCCTCTGAAGGGGCGTCGAGGAGGGGACTCCCCACCACGAATGGGTCACTTCATCCCATTAGCCCAGCATGCCACCCACCCTCACGCTTCTCCTTGTAAAGCTCCAGTCTTTAAACACAGCTCTGTGACCTATACTCTCATCTTCCTTAGTGTGACTAAACAGAATGAGACCTAAAAATATAAGTATTTCTAAAAAAAAAAAAATGATAATAATAATAAGTATTTCTGAGGGTTTGCAGATATAGTAGTAAAATATTTGCCTAGCCTCTGTGACACACACACACATACACACACACACACAAACACACACCAAACAAACAGAAAACTATAAAAATTTTCAGACTGTAAGATGCACATTTTCCCCCAAAGAGAGGGGGGATGGAGGTTGGTTTTTAGGATGCACCTTATGGTCCGATTTCTGTTTTTACTGTTTTTCTTGTTTTACTGCTCTAAAACTGGGTGCATCTTATGGTTGGGTGCGTCTCATAGTCCAAAAACTATGGTAAACAGCTTTTCAGGCCATATGAAATAATCTAAGCTAAGACCTGACACTAAAGGGTTAAAATCTACTCTTTACTTCTTATTGACGGATAAGCAGGGTCTCCAAGAATAAAGTCACTCTCACCAACCTCTGAACTGTATTTCTGGTGTAATTAGGGAGAGTCATCTCAACACAAGGAAATTTAGAACCAAACAAAATTTTTCCACGTAGTGAGACTTCCTTTTGGAAAGCGAAAGTCCAGTACTTACTAGGTTGAGTTTCTGCTCTTAGGGCCATCCTTGCAAACGTTATCCCCAGCTTCCGTGTCAGGAGGAAAGTACA
The DNA here is from genome assembly GCA_907169655.1 of Acomys percivali. Lineage (NCBI taxonomy): Eukaryota > Metazoa > Chordata > Mammalia > Rodentia > Muridae > Acomys > Acomys percivali. The sequence continues at coordinate 59,912,863 of OU015743.1, read as the reverse complement.
CTGAGGATAAACTAGGAAGATTTTAAGGGGGGGGACACTGTCCCGCAGAAGTTCAGGTTACAGATACACATGAAGGAACACGGGCCTGAGAGGGTCCTGTCTTAAGCTTCTGCGTTTGTCCTATAAGGTTGTTTTGTTGAGCTCCAGGGAGACTGTTCACTCACTCATGACAATGACAGATGTCTGGGAGTCCACGTCTAAAGTGCTGCAAATGCCTGAACCCAAGGGAAGAATCAAGCTTGCCTTTCTGAAAAGGACGAGAGGCTTTATATTTGTGCTGCTGATGTAATGTGCTTACAACAGCACTATGGTGGCTCTTCACACTGCTCCAGGACAGCACAGCATTCTGAGACAGCCCCAGCCATGTTAGTTTGGGGTCCTCACATCTGTCATCTGGCAAAATCACTTAACAAGGAAGGAAATTCGACATGCATTGTTGAATTCTATGTCTTAATTGTATTTGTAAACAGACATTTCAGCAATTACCCTAAAAAACAGAAACAATGGCAGGTTTATTCTGGAAGTTACTATAAGATGAATTGTTGAAATAATCAAATTTCCTACATGTCCAGGATAGTCAAGGCTATACAGAGAAACCTGTCTCAAAAAACAAAAGCAAACAAACAAACAAAGATTTATTTATCAGCTGGGCAGTGGTGGCACATACCTTTAATGCCAGCACTTGGGAGGCAGAGGCAGACAGATCTTTATGAGTTCAAGGCCAGCCCAGTCTACAAAATGAGTTTCAGGACAGCTAGAGCTATTACAGAGAAACCCTGTCTCAAAAAACAAACAAAAAGTAAAAAGAAAGAAAGGAAGAAAAGCCAAAGAGCATAAACATTCTTGACAGCTGTTTCTGAGTTGGAGGCTTTGGGGGGCGTTGCTGAGCACATCCCACCAAGGGTGTTCTACTCTCTGCCTGCACTCGAATGTCTTTCCTGTCTGGCTCGCCCACACTGGGGTCCCTCACTTCATTATGTTTGGTCCAGGGTCAGAGCATCATTCCCATGCTGACTGGAGAAGTCATTCCCGTGATGGAGCTGCTTGCATCTATGAAGTCACACAGTGTTCCTGAGGAGATAGATGTAAGTGCCATGGGGCATCTGAATCCTTTATGGATTTCCTTGGGCGATTCGTGTGTGTGTCTGTCTGTCTGTCTGTCTGTCTGTGTGTGTCTGTGTGTGTTAATCTTCTTAATAGTGTAAGGTGTCAGCTTTAATCCAGTAAGCACAAATAAAATCCTGAATTTTCTGACCAAACAGGTTTTTTGATCAATCATACGGTAAAATTAAACAGTTTGTTTCACTGCATCTCCCCTTTTGTACCTCCTAGAAGAGGGGACTCCAGCCTTCTGTAGAAGGTGTTAGTGTTGATAGAGTGCCTTTGAACAGCAGTGTGCCAACGAGGCGTCAGTGGTGTCTCATGTCCCTTTTTGTTTTGTGTGTGTGAGTGTTTCCCTACATGTGTGTCTGTGTACCATGTGCAGGCAGTGCCCCGGAGGCCAGAAGAGGGCGTCAGATCCCCCAGGGACTGGAGTTACAGACAATTGTGAGCTGCTGAGTGTGTGTGAGTATGTGGGGGTGCTCTGAAGCACTGAGCCATCTCTTCAGCTTCTCAGCCAGTTCTTTGATCAGTCCCAACTTTCCACGTGTAAAACATCTTGAGACGGTGCTCCTAACACTCGCTCAGTATCTTGATTCTGGAACTAAGAAGGGGAAGTTGGAAACGGTTGTTTAACCTGCCCGGCCAACTTCCCCTTTGTTCTTCTGAAAAGTCCTTGCACAGCATCATTTTATAGGGATTCTTGATGCTCGTAACGAGAGTGCAGTGTTGACTCTAGACTTCAGCATACTTATTATAAGAGTTCTCTCAACACTCTAAACAGACTAATTTTTTGCGTTTGCCTTCTAGATAGCTGACACAGTGCTCAATGATGATGACATTGGTGATAGCTGTCACGAAGGCTTTCTTCTCAAGTAAGAATTTTACTTCTTTTTCTGAATGCGTAGTAAAGCAGCTAAAAATCTTAATGCTCACCTGTGCAAGATTTAATGGGAAAAAGTAATAGAATAACTACTTATTCCGATTATTTAGGGACAGTGCTACACATTCAAAGTGTTGCTTACATGTATTGTTTTCACTCACCCAGTGGTGACTTATCTGGTCTTACTCCTTCCTCAGTCTGAAGAAGCTGAGTTTCCAGAGTCCCCAGCAAAGTTCCGGTCTTTTGTTTAGATCTGCTTCTTGTAATTCTCATTAAATATAATGCTTCAGAGCCTATCAAATTTGGTTGCATTGTAGATTTTTGTGAATTCTTATTTAGGTCTAGAAATGGAAATCATTCATATTTCAGACTGATTTTTTTTCATCTAATGATGGAATTTAATACCTAGGAAGATGGGCTCTAAAACCAGACTGTCTGGGTTACAACTGGATCGACTTGCTGAAGCTATGTGAAGCTGTAGCTGTGCGAAGCTGTAGCTGTGAGGAGCTGTAGCTGTGAGAAGCTGTAGCTGTGAGAAGCTGTAGCTGTGAGGAGCTGTAAGAAGCTGTAGCTGTGAGGAGCTGTAGCTGTGAGGAGCTGTAAGAAGCTGTAGCTGTGAGGAGCTGTAGCTGTGAGGAGCTGTAGCTGTGAGGAGCTGTAGCTGTGAGGAGCTGTGGCTGTGAGGAGCTGTAGCTGTGAGGAGCTGTGGCTGTGAGGAGCTGTGGCTGTGAGGAGCTGTGGCTGTGAGGAGCTGTGGCTGTGAGGAGCTGTGGCTGTGAGGAGCTGTGGCTGTGAGGAGCTGTGGCAGTGAGGAGCTGTAGCTGTGAGAAGCTGTACCGCCATTTTCTTATGGCACCGACTGAGATGAGTCATATAAAGCTCAGACAGTGCCAGGCACATCAGCTCACCCAGTAGCCAGTGGCTGCCGTGTTCTGCTTATATTTGCTCTAAGAAAGACAGGAAGGGGACTCGCCAGACTTAGCGAGCAGCCACGTTTCTCCTCCACCCGTACCTGTCTCCTGTTGTCTCCTTTGCAGTGGCACACTGTTACAGCTCTTGTTTTCAAAAATGAGACGTGAATAAGCCTTTTTTAAGGGTCTGCATTCTGTTCCCTAAAGCTCACAGGGAAATACCAAGTGTGAGCGTGCTTGACATAAATGTCTTAATGGCTTGACTCAGAAGTGCTTCAGAGTTGGTTAGCATCAGCCACTCCCATATTGTTTTCAGTGTTCTTTGCCTTTAAAAAAATTACTATAAAGTGATGGCATTTTATGACTAACTTGGGTATCTTTTTCTTTAAAATGTATTTAGTTTTATGTGTGCCTGTGCCTGGTACCTGCAAATGGCAGGAGAGGGCTTTGGATGGTTGGGAGTCAACATGTGGGCTCTGGACTTTCTACACAAGAGCAGCAAGAGTGTTCTTAACCAGGGAGCCAGCGCTCCAGCCTCGGGTTGTCATAAGATAATGTGATATCTGTGAAAGTCCCCAGAAAATGAAAAACCCTTCACAAATAAAAGATAACATCATGCAGATAGATCTGGTGTTTGTCAAGTAAAGCTTTTCAGTGTTATTTGAAGCTCACTTATTTTTCTCTCATTCGTGACGTTTTAACCCTGCCAATGTCTTCATTAACCTACAGTGCCATCAGCTCACATCTGCAGACCTGCGGCTGTTCGGTCGTAGTAGGCAGCAGCGCAGAGAAAGTCAATAAGGTAATTCATTTTATGGTTCAAATATGATCTGACTTTGAATGCCACCAGCATATCATGAATTATCACTTAAACATTAGATTGCAGTTGAAATAGCCTAATAGTATAAGGAAGCAATGTAATTTTACAAAATTACTCTTGACACCCTCCAGCAAAAATGACTCTAATAAAATGAGTAAGTCTTTAGTCACCACTTTAAGTTTGATAATTCCCAGTTGTATCATAAATTGTTTTGAGAAATTTTTTTAAATGAGATTTTTTTTTTTTTTGAGGTAGGGTCTGACTATATAGACTGGGCAGGTTAGTCTCAAACCCACCACAATCTACTTACCTATTCTTCCCAAGTAGTGAGATTAAAAGCAAGCACCATGGCCAGGCATGGTGGTGCATGACTGTAATCCCAGCACTTGTAAGACAGAGGCAGGCAGATATCTATAAGTTCAAGGCCAGCCTGGTCTACAAAGTGAGTCTAGGACAGACAGGGCTTTTACACAGAGAAACCATGTCTCAAAAAGCCAAAAAGAAAAAAGAAAAAAGAAAAAAAAAAAAGGCAAGCACAACCTTGCCTGGCCTTGAAATGAGATATTTTTCAAATGTTTTCCTTCTGTTTCCCACTTGTTGTTTTTAATTCCTGTATGGCTTTACCTACTAAATAATTTGTTGTTGTGTATGTGAGGTAATAGGAAACATTGGCAAATATCACCATGAAGTACAAAGTGATTACACACAACTTTATATTAAATATTTGAGAGTAACAAAAAGGAGATAGGCTAAAAGAGCAAATTAAATAGCTCATCAGGCTTCTGAAGATGATTAGTGCAAACTCTGTGAGTTTATGACCACGTACACTGTGGGGAACACACACAGAATTAATTCCCTTGTTGTCAGGGAAGGTATAGAAAGGTCAGTGGTGAACTGAGAGGCATGAGCTTGGACGTAGGCATGTCTGACAGCACAAAACTACCTTCTCAGGATATGGTTCAGGGTAGTTCCCTAAAAAGATAGACACTTGGGGAGCCAAGATAAGTGATCAAATACTTCTTCGTGGTTAATGTCCAAAGTCATCAGCTGTCTTTACAGACACTAAAGACACGTAAATACACCTTCATATCAATTGTAACAAACCTAATTTCTCTTCAAAAAGTTTTACATGTAAAGACGCTAGGGATGGGTTTTTGCTTTACAACGTTGTATGTCTTTTTTTTTTTTTTTTTTTGAGAGCCAGCCTGTGTATTTAAATAAACTTTAATTTGCCAAATGTATATATATATATATATACATCTTATTCAGCCATTTATGAGAGAATACTAAACCTCTCGCTGTATTTAGCTAGGCATTTAGAACTGTTATGTATGACCCCAAAAAGTAGCTATCGACTTGAGATGCTGAAAGCCTTGGGTTCCACGGGGGAGGGTTCATCTTGGTGACTTTTTAAAAGATTTACTTATTTATTACATATACAGTGTTCTGCCTGCATGCATACCTGAACACCAGAAGAGGGCATTAGATCATATTATAGACATTTGTGAGCCACCATGTGCGTGCTGGGATTTGAACTCAGGACCTCTAGAAAAGCAGCCAGTACTTTGAACCTCTGAGCCATCTCTGCAGCCCACTCTGCAGAAGGTTTTGCACAGCCCCTGCTCTTCATTGTAATGGGGTTTGTCACTTTGCATCAGACGATAGGTCCCTCCTGTCTCCAGAGCTATTTTCTCACCTGAGAAACAGTTGATGCCAGGTGGGGAGACGGTCAATTGCTGCATTAGGCTGTTATTTCTCACTGAGATAAAGGTTCCAAGGTCAAATAAATTTGGGAAACAATGAATATTGGTCACTTAAAAAACAATATTTATTCAAATATAGCAAGTTCTGAGATACCATGCAATCAGTTTACCAACCACTTCCTAAACCTAAGTGACCACAGAATCCCTCTGCAAGCAGTTTGTGCTCTGCCCGTGTCCTGTTAAGGTAAGCAAGGGACACTCGTTGCCTGCTGTTTCAGTGATGGCAACAGAAATTTCTGTTTAAATGTCTTTCTTAAGCAAACAGTGGTGTTTTCGACGTCTCAGTGCCAACTTTTCGCCTCCAGATAGTGAGAACTCTATGCCTTTTCCTGACTCCAGCAGAGAGGAAATGCTCCAGACTTTGTGAAGCAGAGCCATCTTTTAAGTATGAGTCGGGACTGTTCGTACAAGGCCTGCTAAAGGTACGCTCGCCATTCCGTGAGCAAAGCTGAAGGGACAAGTAAAAATTAATTTTAAAAATAATTACTGAGGAGCTTTGTAAAGTATGTTGTTGGCATTTAATGTATCATGTTTTTGGGGTTGGAGGGTTTTTGGTTTTTGTTTTTTGTTTTTCTGAGACAGGGCTTCTCTGTATAGAGTGGGCTGTCCTAAACTCATTTTGTAGACCAGGCTGGCCTCGAACTCACAAAGATCACCTGCCTCTGCGTCCCGAGTACTGGGATTACAGGAGTGAGGCACCTCGCGGCCAAGGGTCTTGTTTCTAATTGTCTGGGGTCTGCTTTCTTGTACTAGTTCAGACCATGGAGCCTATGTCTTATGGTCTTACGAAACACCCTGGGATAGTGTTTGTATTTCACTTGCTTCCCTCTAGCTGCGTGTCTAGCTTCAGTGGGTTTTTTTGTTTGGTTTGGTTTGGTTTGGTTTTTGGGGTTTTTTTTGTTTTTTAATACATGCTTGAATCAGATTGAGCTTCTGAAATGGTAATGTTTCTGTTGCTTACTGAGTAGATTTGAATATGTATCATACTTCTTCATTTTAAGAAATTAAAATGTTTTTAAAGCTTATGCAAAATGTCTATTTCTAGTACTTACATTTTTAATTCTTATATTAAAATTTATAGAAAATTTATTTCTAAGAAGCAAAACAGATAAATACAAATTATCAATATTTTTTCAAAAATTAAGTAGAAGCATATTTTTTTCCAGCAAGCTCTGGGTTTGATTGAGAGACCCTACTTCAAAATAAAGTAAAGGCTAATCTCTCTGTTCTCCCTCTGTCCCCTTGTGCATTCCTCCTCTCTCTCTCTCTCTCTCTCCCTCTGTCTCTCTCTCCTGTCCCTCTCTCTTATCCCCTACTCCATTGGTCATGGGTGCCCCCTTTCTGTCCCTCCCTGCCCCCCTCTCTCTCTGTCATGGGCTCCCAGGCCCCCTCCCCCTTTTCCACAATAAACTTCCTTTATACCAGGAAAAAAAAAGAATAAAGTGGAAAAGCAATCAAACAAAATTAGTCTTCCACATGCATGCATAAAAACATACATGTATACCTATATACACACATATACTCAACACATGTCAACACTCATATACACATATACACACACACATACAGCCATAAATAAATAGCCTTCATGATCACAGCATGGCTCTCTCATAGTTATTCTTAAGTATGTAAGCATAACAAAACAAAAGCAATACTGTTGTGGGTACCCTAAATAAACATATCCAAGGAACATTCCTACATCTGTGAAGCAAAGGCTACTTATAGCCAACAGACCCACAGTCAACATTATACCAAATTAGAGAACCACAGAAATCACTTTATTGAAGATCAGGGACCAGATAATTCTACATTTATGGCTTTTATTCAGGCCTAGTATCTTCAGCCTTTTCCAAAGCAGAAAAACAGACTATGGGCTGAGGCTGTACCTTAGTGGTAGAATGCTTCCTTAGCATGCCTGATGCCCTAGACTCCTCCAAAATAATGCTCAAAATGATAATTCAGTCAGGGTACAGGATGCACAACCCAGATAAAGTCAGGGGGGTTGTTTTGTTTTGTTTTGTTTTTTTGTATGCCAGTAACAAAGCTGCTGAGAACAAGAAATAAAGGTCGCAATCCCATTCCTAGTAGCTACAACTAAACAATCCCAGAGATGACTTTAACCGTGAAGCGAATGATGTCTGCTATGGAAATTAAAAGGCCCTGATGAAAGAAATAAAAATGAACAGAGGAAGGAAAGACATCCAGTGTTCCTGGATTGGAAGACTGCTGCTAAAACACCTGCCAAATCCATAGCCTTCTGCAAAGTCAGTGCGGCCCTTCTCAGGATGCAAAGATATCTTCACAGAACTAGAAAGAAACACCCTGAGTTTACTACCATTTGGACCTGCCGTGTCCCCAAAAGCTCACAAGCTATGTTGAATATTTCATCTTAGCTGGTGCTACTGTTAAAAGGTAGTAGAAATGTTACGAATTGTAGCCTAGTTATGAGACATTAAGTGACTGGGAATATGCCCATGAAGGGCGCAGTCTGAGGTGTAGAAGGCCTGCACCCTCACCCCTGTCCATCCAGGCTCCACCCTGTGCTGCCATGGCGTGCTGCCTCTCCACAGGCCCAAAATAAGGCAGTACATGACCATAGACTGAAACAGTAAGTCAGAGGAGATATTTCCTAGTTAAAGATTATTTTCTCAGGTCATTGGTCATATTAGTGATAATCTGACTAGTATAGACCCTGAGTAGGCAAGGCAGTCTTACACACAAAAAGCATAGCTGGTACATGGAAATGCCTGACTTCACGACAGAACTAATGAGACAGGATCAGAGACCCAGATTTGAATCCTCAGAGTTGTGGAGACTGAGTTCTCATGGTTACGTCAGAGTGTACACCAGAGAAAAGGGGGGCTCTTGCATGGTGCTTCTGAGACACCAGAGAAAAGGGGGGCTCTTGCATGGTGCTTCTGGGAACTGGACATCCATGAAGAAAAGCAAAAGCGGCTCCTTCTTACCAGACACAAATCAAGCTAGGTCAGACTTTAAACCTGACATCCTATACACAAGTGATAGGAGAAAGCGTAGGAGACACTTGGGCACATTGATCTGGGGAAAAATTTTTTTTCTTTAGTGTAACCCAAAAATCATAAATAACGAAACCAAAACTTGACAGAGTACATCAAACTGAAAAGCTTTTACACAACTAAGAAAGCAACCAGCAGAGGGAAGTGCTAGCCTATGGGACGAGATAAAATAATTGTGAACAGCTCATCAGCCAGGTTAATGTCAGTATCTCAACACAGAAAATGAGCAAGTAGACTAATGGGTGGACATCTCCAAAGAAGATATTAAAATAACTGATAAATATACAAAGCAGTGCTCAGCATTGCTATATATAAGGTGAATCCAAACCACAGTGAGATATTACCCCAGTTAGATGGACACTATCAGAACAAAAAGTAACAAACGCTTCCAAGGATGTGGGTAAAGGATACTTGTCACATCACTGGGGAGTTTAAATTATTAATTTGCCATTGTAGAGGACAGTACGGCAGTGTAAATAAAAACCGGAAGTGGTAGAGCACTCACCTGGAACACACAAGGTTCAGCACTTTAATCAATGAATAAACAGTTAGACATATGATCCAACTCTCTCACCATTGGACAGGTCCTAAAGAAATAAAGTACACAGATGAAACTCCTGCATTCCATCTTTATTGCAGCACTGTTCACCATAGCTAGCCCATCCACAAACAAATGAATGAAAAACAAATGATACATAGGCTCAATGGGATATTTAATCACAAAAAGGAAAGTCTGTAGTTTGCTGCAACATGGCTGACAGTAGAGGACATTGTGTTAAGTGAAATAAGCCAGACAGAGAAAGATAAATGCTATATGTTAACATTTATATGTAAAGGCTAAGACGTTTGTCCTCATACAAGTAGAGGGTAAAATAGAGATTACCAGAACTTAGAAAGTGTGCTGGGGCGAGGCTAGGGAGAGGCTTAGGGCTGCAGTTGCATACAATGATAACTTACAATGTTCTATAGCATTGTAGAATAATTGTGACAGTCTATTGTGTTTTTCTTAGAGTAGGGCAGGTAAGCCAGAGGTTGATATAGGGTGTCTGACTCTAACTCTCTACCATGTTTCTCTTAGGCAGGATCTCTCACTAAACCTGGGCTGACTTTGACTAGATCTGCCTGTCCACACCGTCCCCCAACACTGGCTTATAGGCACAGGCTGCTGGAGGCGACTTTTATGTGGTGCTGGAAATCCTAACTCATGGCAGGGGGCTTCATGTTTGTACCCCATTTAGTACTTTGCCTGCCGAGCCATCGCCCCAGCTCTAGTTTTATTTTTCAAAACAGCTGCTAAGGGGATTTGGAATGTTCCTAACAAAAGAAAATGGTAACTATATGAGGTGATGGGTATGACACCCTGAATCACACATTCTTTGCATATGCTGAAATGTCACACTGTACCCCGCAAATACGATGTTAACTGGACATGTGTATGTGTACTAATCAGGAATCTCTAGAGTAATAAAATTTATAGAATATATATGCATATATATAAAGGGGATTTATTAGAATGACTCTCGGCCTCAGTCCAGCTACTCCAACAATGGCTGGCGGTGAGCAGTTTCTCAGTCTGGATGTCTCAGTTGGTCTGCAGTACACACTGGAATCCTGAAGAAGCAGGCTCCAGTGTCAGAGAAGAACTGGTCTTGCTAGCAAGGCAAGGCCAATTCAGCAGAAAACAAAAGCTTCCTCTTCCCATGCCCTTATATAGACTTGCGGCAGAAGGCATGCCCAGAGTAGATCTGGATTCAGTATATTTTTTAATGGTATTTCTTTTCCCAGCTCAAATAATGTGGATTAAAGGAAGGTCTTCCTAACTCAAGGATCCAGATTAGAAGTGGATCTTCTTCTTTTTTTTTTTTTTTTTTAAGAATTATTTATTATGTATACAGTGTTCTGCCCACATGTATACCTGTGCAGCAGAAGAGGGCACCAGACCTCATTATAGGTGGTTGTGAGCCACCATGTGGTTGCTGGGAATTGAACTCAGGACCTTTGGAAGAGCAGCCAGTGCTCTTAACCTCTGAGCCATCTCTCCAGCCCAGAAGTGGATCTTCTGTTTCAGGTTATGCAAACATGTCTCACAGATGTGCCTTCTAGATGTTGTCAAGTTGACAACCAAAGCTAGCTATCACAAGTCCACCCCTGCCAGCTTGACACACCGTCACATCACCTACATCATGCCGTGCTTAACTCCCAGATGAACACAAGGACCAGGGCATCATAACACCTAAGCATGACATCAGCAAACTCACTGTAAAATTCCAGTAGGTGGCAATGTCCTTTGAGGGACATTGTTTAAATATCTCAAACTTAAATATGATAACCATTGCTATTCTCTTAATTGATGTTATATCACATAATAAAGAAATTGAAGAAAGAAAACACAAATAGGGGCTGGAGAGATGGCTCAGTGGTTAAGAGCACTGACTGATCTTCCAGAGGTCCTGAGTTCAATTCCCAGCAACCACATGGTGGCTCACAACCATCTATTATGTCATCTAATGCACACTGTGTACCTAACAAATAAATCTTTTTTAAAAAAGAAAACATAAATATCTATACAGATGCAATTCTAACAAAATGTGACAGAAATTCTCATGTCAATTATAATCCTCTTTTCTGCATCTGGTCACATGACCTTAGCGATGTAGTATTTATAACTACCTTCCTCTGCTAAACCATCTTGGATTTCCTCCTCCTGGCAAGAACTTCATCAGGTCTTGGCTCTTTTCCTAGAGGAGTGACCCATACCTTCATTCTTGACAGGCCCCTTGTCCTTTGTCATCCTGCCTGAATTGGGGTGCTGTAGTTTCCCATTGGTTGAAATCACAGGACATGGTAGCACCCACAGATGCCCTGAAGGAGCACTCCAGACACAATCTTTCTTACCCCCATTGTGGAGAGACTGTCCCCTTGGTGACCTGGACCAGTCACCCCTCCTAACACTGTTACTCCTTCCTTAGCCTGTTGGCTTAAGGGCATCAGAAGCCCAACGTTGCCGGAGGAAAATCTAGGCTTCCAGTTCAAGGGAGTGTTTGTTGTGGCTCCCAGCAGGAGTGCTCCTCACACTTGAACTAAAACTCCTGGGCCAGCAGAATTTAGCATCTCAGGAACTGGACGCATAGAATTTGCTAGTGGGTCACTAGGGGGTGATAGTGAGTGATGATTCAAAGTATATACGTCCTTCTGGAGACCCTGGCCAGCCCTTCAGGCTGATGCCACTATCCTGGTGCCATGGTCAAGTGACCATGTTGTCTGGTCAGGTGACCATGTTGTCATGGTCAGGGTCACTATTGCTGTGAGGAAACACCATGACCAGAGCAAGTTGCAGACTAAGGGGTTTACTCAGATTCTGCTCCCACATGCCAGTTCATCATCAAAGGAAGTCAGGATAGAAACTCACACACAGGGCAGGAACCTAGAGGCGGGAACTGATGCGGAGGCCACAGAGGGGCACTGCTCACTGGCTTGCTCTCTGCAGCTTGCTCAGGACCACCAGCCCAGGGGGGGCCCCACCACCATAGGCTGGGCCCTCCCTCATGACTTACAGGCTTGCCTACAGAAAGAAGATAAAACAATTGAGAAAGAAAGGCAATCACAATTGTACAGGTCAGCAAATAATCACCATTAATGCTTACCACAGATCTTTGTAGTCTTTTTCTGCTGTGTATATTTTCTTCAGTGCCCACACCCTACGGTTGGATTAAACCTGGCATGTTCTGACCCACTTTTGTAGCGGTAAACGTTATCTTTCTTTCACTGTAAACACAACCTATAGCGACTGGATTTTCATATAGCAATTAGAATGTTATTTCTGAACAAGTCCTGTACCAGATATACAGGGCTGTGCATCTCTTATATTATTACATTATATTAAAGATTGCTTCTCTCTTTTGGCATGTGGCCAGTAAGTTTCCTCTTCATTTTGACAGGATGCAACTGGAAGCTTTGTACTGCCTTTCCGGCAAGTTATGTATGCCCCGTACCCCACCACGCACATTGACGTGGATGTCAATACTGTCAAGCAGATGCCACCCTGTCACGAACATATTTATAACCAGCGCAGATACATGAGATCAGAGCTGACAGCCTTCTGGAGGGCGACGTCAGAAGAGGACATGGCTCAGGACACCATCATCTACACAGACGAAAGCTTCACTCCTGACTTGTACGTGACCCTTGGCCTTAGGTGTCATTGTCAAACAACATAAGGTTTTTGTCATTTATGAGTGAAAATAACACAAGTTGTATTTAAAAGGAAAGAAATAGGACAAGCATAATAATGCTTGGAGAAGAATTTAATCAGCCACTTTTTGTTTATTTTTTAACTTTTTTTTTTTTTTGGTTTTTTTTTTGGTTTTTTGAGACAGGGTTTATTTTTTAATTTTTAAATTCTCCTTACTATCATTTAGTGACGGAGTCTCACTGGGCAGCCCTAGGTGGCCTGGAGCTCACTATATAATATAGATAGATCAGGCTAGTCCCAAACTCACAGATGTCCACCTGCCTCTGCCTCCCAAGCGCTAGAATTAAAGGCATATGCCACCATTCCTAACCTAAATCTTCATTTCTTAAGATATTATTTCTTCATCTGGGCAATGGTGGAGCACACCTATAATCCCAGCACTCAGGGAGGCAGAGGCAGGTGGATCTGTTTGAGGCCAGCCTGATCTACAGAGTGAGCTCCAGGACAGCCAAGGGTACAGAAAGAAACCCTGTCTCAAAAAACAAAAACAAACTAACAAAAGATATTATTTCCTCTATTATGGGTTAAGATTTCCTCTTAAAATAAATACTTAGCAAATATAGGCTGGACTAGTTACTTAGTGAAGTACCCGGTTCATAATTATTAGTCAGAAAGTGCCACCCTACTGCTCAGAATTTCATATGTAATCTTCATTGAACATTCTTGTATGTTAAACTGAAGTAATCCTTTTTTTTTTTTTTTTTTTTTTTTTGGTGTGCATATAAAACACAGGAAAAAGAACAGTTGGTTTTTCCTGTGCATTTTATATTTTGCCATTTATTTCTTACCAGAAATGTGATCAGCAAAGAAAAAGGCAATAATTAAGTGTAGATTGATTAGGAGAAAAATTATGGTCTTTAATTATAAAACTTCAAGAAATCATTCAAATGGTGTTGTAAAGTCTGAGAAGAATCGTGATACAGTGTTACTGTTCTCCTGAATCAGTTAAGGCCCTTGAACTAATGCTGGTCCTCAGAATACACTGGAATATGTGACCTGTGGTCATGTGGCTTGGAGGGTTTCGGGCAGCAGTAAATTTGGAGCAAAAGGTGTATCCCGTGTCTTGAGCAAGAAAATAAGAGACGTGGTGCTCATGATGCCAGGGTCCAGCATATAGCCGCAGAGTGAGAACTTACTCAGCTCTCCTGAGCACTTGCCATTGCTTAACCGGTTGAGAGGAATTGGTCAGATTGAAATTTTATGCCACTAGTTCACATACTGGCAATCTTGGAAAACATGTAGACGTTTCCTCACGGAGTCTGCGTGCTAGCATCTTCCTCATCACCAGTATACTTCAGGTCCTGTCCACTTAGTTGATTGCTTAGCATATCTTCTCAGGAAATGTAATACGCTTGAGTGGATTTGAACCCTGTTAGTGTTTTTGTTTTTTATTATATTTGGCTGATTTGAGCTATTCTGGCATGACAAAATGATGTCATGAATTTTAGAATTTTATTTCTAGTTCTAAGTAAATGTTTGGAATATAAAATTGTCAAAAATATTTTCAACCACAAGTCTGTATCTTAGCTTCTGTTATTGTGGACTCATGATAATATCAGCATATTTTAAATAATACTCATTTTTAAGTCTGAGAGGTCCAAAGTTTCAAAACCAGAGACTCACACCCATTGGGCAATTGCTGTACCACTGAGTGACATCCCCAGCTAGGTTTTTTTGTTATTGTTGTTTGTTTTCAAGACAGGGTTTGTCTGTGCAGCCCTTCCTTTTGTAGACCAGGCTAGCCTTTGAACTCCCTCTGCCTCCCGAGTGCTGGGATTAAAGGTGTGCGTCACCACACCCAGACCCAGCTAAGTTATTTTTAATTTTAACCTTTTTAACATAAAAGCAGTCACTGATGTTACATTAAAGAGTGAGTTGTCCTAGGAGATCATCTTGCCTTTGCAGCTTTTTTGCAATCCAGATTCTCATTCAGTAAAACAGAACTTGGAAATGCACTTACCAAGTCCTGAGGCGTCCATCCACAAACCACAGTGGATGTGCCGTCAGTGCCCGGGCCACAACCATGAGATGCTGGCCTGCACCGCCCCGCCCACAACCATGAGATGCTGGCCTGCCCTCTTGGTTTCTTTCTCTAGCGTGGTCCATTCATCTCCCAAGACTAAGAAACCTGGCGCTTTCCTGCTTGCTTCTTCATGTTTCCCTCTTCTTTGCTGTTCCTATCCAGTTGTTTTGTGATCTCTACTGTCTCAGTCTTGCTTTTCATTTAGCTTATTGTCATAAACGTTACATTTTCCCTCTGTCATGAATACAATACCCTAGGGAGGATGGAAGGAAAACTTTGAACGGGAATGGGCTCTGAGAAGGAAAAACAGTCTTGTTCGTTAGCGTCTGCTCTGACCTGTGTGCTGACTTTACAATAACTTAGTGGGTTGCTGGTTCATATTCATAGATGGAAAGTGTGTTGACATGAGCTCAGTTTGTAGGGTGAGGATTCTAAAACACATTGTTAGGCAGGCACATGCCCTTCCTGGTTATACTCAACTTATGCTGGCTAGGAAAAAAAACACCAGTAATATACAAACGTGCCCTTGAGTTAAAATGGATCTGTGTGTATGTGCGTTTATGTTTGTTTTGTGTGTACTGAATGTGTCTGTACGTACGTGTATTTTGTGTGCACTGAATATTGAACCCAGGGCCTCATGCAAACTAAGTATGCATTCCAAATGCACACATCTGTATTCTTATATATCTGTTTATAAAACTTTGACCTGACTGTAAAATCATTTAATATTTGGACTGTTTTCTTCTTAGGAATATTTTCCAAGATGTCTTACACAGAGATACTCTAGTGAAAGCCTTCCTGGATCAGGTAAATATAACACCAGCCACTGCCAGAGAAAATGACGAAGCATGATTTCTTTTAAAACATGCCCCACAGTGCCTATAGAGTACATACAAAGCACCAACAAATTAAAGTGTTTATGGGCCTTTGTAAAGTCTGTATGTGAATTTTTCTTGCATTATTAATGGCAAGTAGCCTGTGCAGTAACATTTAAAAACACCGCTCCTCCTCCTAGTAGTTGCTTCAGGCACTACCCTAGACCTTGAGCATATTTTTTGTTGTTGTTGAAGAAGAGGGGTGTGCTTTTATTTGCCCTAATTGAATTGAAAATGTTCCTAAAACGTGGGTTTAAGTTGTAGCATCTTTATAAAACTTCTGCTGCGTTACACATTTGGAGAAGGTGATGGATTGAGTGGGACTTGTTTTTCAGCGGAACCGGAGCTTTGTCATTATGCCACCCTGGGGTCAGGCCTGTGCCATAGGCGGAGCTCTGTGACAGGGAGCTCCTCCTGTTAACTGTGTGAGCTGTGACAGTACAGACGCCGAGGGCAGTCCAGAGTCCTGTAATCCCATGCTCCTCAAGCCAAAATAAAATTCACCTCATCCTCTACTCCACACAACCTGAAACGAGTCACATAACGATTTTTCACAATTAAAAAAGGACAGATGCTAGGTGTGGTGGTGCACACCTTTAATCCCAGCACTCAGGGAGGCAGCGGCAGATGGATTGCTGTGAGTTCAAGGCCAGTCTGGTTTATAAAAGTGAGTCCAAGACAGCCAAGACTGCTACACAGAGGAACCCTGTCTCAAAAAAACAAAAGGAGGAGGAGGAGGAGGAGGAGGAGGAGGAGGAGGAGGAGGAGGAGGAGGAGGGACGACATATTTTGGTGTAGAATGTAAAATCTAAGTATTCTTTTAATGGTGAAATAAGAACTCTCAAAGCTGTCAGAGAGTTTCCAGACTCTTGCCAGGACCGCAGTCCTGCCCTTGGCTGTGGTGGGTGATACGTCATATCCTGTCGGCGTTGTCCTGGAAGCTGCTAATGTAAGAATATACCGAAACTGTTGTCTCGTGTTCTGCAGGTCTTCCATCTGAAACCCGGCCTGTCTCTCAGGAGCACTTTCCTTGCACAGTTTCTACTCGTGCTTCACAGAAAAGCCTTGACACTAATCAAGTACATAGAGGACGACACGTGAGTCCAGCCCCTCCTAGGAAACCCTCATGCAGTCAGAGTTCCTGGTCCCTCTGAGCAGGGTCTGAGTTGTAATGCTTGCTTTGTTCTTTCATTTTTAGGCAGAAGGGGAAAAAGCCCTTCAAGTCTCTTCGGAACCTGAAGATAGACCTTGATTTAACAGCAGAGGGCGATCTTAACATAATAATGGCTCTAGCTGAGAAAATTAAGCCAGGCCTACACTCTTTCATCTTTGGGAGACCTTTCTACACTAGTGTGCAAGAACGTGATGTTCTCATGACTTTTTAAGCCTGTGGGGTGCCGTGTATATCTCCTGACAGTCAGATTTGCTGTTACCGTAGCGCAGTGGAAGCATCCTTCCTCCAGGCTCCTGCCCTCGGAGGTAGTCACACTACACCTGTCACTTGAGGTCCGCACAACGATATCGGGCGCAGCACTGCAGTGAATGTCTCTCTTCCTAGAATAGATGTGCTGTCTTAGGGCCTTATGTTTACAGTTCTTCTAAGTACTATTGTTGTCTTTTAAAGATATGGATGATGGGATATAGACTTGACCATAACTGCTGTTATTTTTTTCACACTTACGATTCATGGTTTACATGTACCACAGTGAAAGCCTAGTTAGGCTTTACAGATAAAGTGTGAGTTGACTCTCTGACCCACAGTGTTCCAAGGTGTGTAGGATGGCAGACTTCTGCACAAACTGAAAACAAGAGCATCTCTGTTTTCAGTTCCACAGAGAGGAACTTAGCCTGACTACAGATTAGCTTTTAAAAGAAGACGTTTGTGTTAGGTGAAGTTGCTTGTTAGATCTTCCTTTATAGATTTAGTTTTTCAGATGCAGTCTGTGTAGACCTGCTAGGCAGTCACGTGTGGTCACTGAATATTGTGAGCTGTGGTGTGCTTCTTGTTGGTTTATTGTAGGTCTGTCAAAGAAAGTGGCATTTGTTTTTTTGTTGTTGTTGTTATTGTTGCCAACTTTTAAGGTTAATTTTCATTATTTTTGAGCCAAACTAAAACGTGCACCTCCTGTGCCTTTCCCAATCTTGGAAAATGTCATTTCTTGGCAGAGGGTCAGATTTCAGTGCTCTGTCGTTTCTATCTGACTGACCTTTCTCATGGTCTGCCGTGCACCTGGCTTGGAAGTCCTTGTAAAATATGTCAGACAATACATGGGCTAATAGGACCTCTTTCAAGATCAGGAAAGCATCTTGTCTCTTTCCTTACTTTTCTGCTGTATTATCTGGTGTTTTCCACACCACCTGCATCACAAGAACAGCAGGAGAAATCTGACCCCAGTGCTATTTTTCTAGGTGCTATTATGGCAAACTCTGTGGTTTGTTTTTGTTTCTGTGACGTTTGGCCATCTTGCTGCCTGTGAGTACTGATTAGGAGAGTCTGTGGTAGGAGCACACACACAGCTAAGTGTTTTTATTGAAAACTGTGGACTTAGCATAAAAGGGAGAATATATTTATTTTTTACAAAAGGGATAAAAATGGAGCCCTTTCCTCGCCCACCAAATTTAGCAAGAAAAGGTTCTGAAAGGTCACAGTGGCTTTGCTATTGCAAATTAGAAAAGCATAGACATCTTAATTTTTAAACACGCACTGACCAGGATGGCTTATGAACTCCAGGTCACTGAGTCGTGGTAAGATGTGTAGATTCCACCTTCCAGTGCCCACTGTGCTTTACTCGGTAGAGTCATGTTTAAGTGCTAATTGTTTTCTTTCACTGGTTTACTGTGTTGTTATAGAGAATGTAAGTTGTACAGTGAAATAAGTTATTGAAGCATGTGTAAACACTGTTATATATCTTTTCTCCTTGTTGGGGAATTTTGAATAAAATACCTTTGAAATTCTATCTGTTTTAGTTCCTCATTCAGGAAAGATACTGCTGTGAACGGGACGTGATTAGCTTCCTGTTCCTGTTCACGTTGAATCTGAACCATTGTTTTACTCTTCTCTTTTTGAAGAAGAGATTTAAAGGTTATGATTGATGCTTGAATCTTACATTTAAAAAAATAATAATAAAACTGCCAAGTGTGATAGTGCAGGCTTGTAATCCCATGACTTGGGAGGTGTAGGCAGGAAGATGACGAGTTCAGGACCAGTCTGAGCTCAGCGATGCGCCGTGGCCCTGTCAAAAAAAAAGCTCAACTTCCAGTATTGCTTCTTGATTTTTCCCCTAATCTTATACATTAATATTTCACATACAAAATAATTCTTAAATTCTCTTTCGAAAAAATTTCCTACTGAGGCCAGAGGGAGTTCAATTGGTAAAGATGACTGTTGCCAAATGTGACAACGTGAGTTAAGTTACAGACCTACATGGCAGGAGGAAGCGACTCCTGCAGCTGGTCTCGACCTCTACCCATGTGCGCGCACACACACATCTTTAAAGTACCTATTACAGCGATATTAATGTAATCTAAACTGATTTAGTCTTTTCCAACTTAAAATACAAAGCCTGAATAAAGCACTTTCAGGTGCTTTAATTTGGAAAGCAAGAAATGAAATTGACATTTTTCAGTCCATTGACACTGACAGAGAAAAGCTCTGTGTAGAGCAGTTGCGCTGGGAGATTTGCTGCTGCAGAGGGCTGGGGGTGCAGCTCAGGGGCAGAGCACCCACAAAGTACCCTGGCCTCGACTCCTAGCACTGCGGGAAAGCATAGGATCCTCAAATCAGGAAACAAGACCATACAGAAACACTGCAAGTTAAACAGAAAATAGCGACTCTACTCTTACTTGCACAGACTGATTTTGCTCCCAGTCTGCTGAGTATGGATGGCTTGAAGCAATGAAGAACGTTCCTGACTTCAGTTAACTCCACCTCCCACAGGACCCTCTCAGTCTGCCGTGACCATTGCTGATACCACGACCAATCATTGCTCACATTCGGTTTCATCCCCGGCTGTTAAAGTCGTTTCTGAGCACACAGCATTTAACAAAGGTCCTCCTTAGGTGGCTACTCAGAATTGTTGAATTGAGGGGCATTGGAAAAAATCAAGTCTATGTTCTTGAGCTTTTCTGAGCTCTTTTTTTTTTTTTTTTCAGATTTATTTATGCTGGAGAGATGGTTCAGAGGTTAAGAGCACTGGCTGCCCTTCCAAAGGTCCTGAGTTCAATTCCCAGCAACCACATGGTGGCTCACAACCATCTATAATGAGAGCTGGTGCCCTCTTCTGGTATGCAGGTGTTACATGCAGGTGCAACACTGTAGACATAATAAATAAATATTTTTTTAAAAAAGATTTATTTATTTATTTATTATTATGTATACAGCACTCTGCCCAGAAGAGGGCGTCAGATCACATTATAGATGGCTGTGAGCCACCACGTGGTTGCTGGGAATTGAACTCAGGACCTCTGGAAGAGTGGTTAGTGCCCTTAACCTCTGAGCCATCCCTCCAGCTCTTCTGAGGCTCTTTTTTAAATCACATATTATAATGTAAGCTTTTAAATTTTTGTCAGTGTCCAGTAATTTTGTATGCAAATTCAGTAGTATTTCTTGAACAAAGCATGATCTGACCAAAACCACCCTCCTTTTGTCCAACCTCCCCACTCTTTTCAGCTGCTACCTTCAGTCTCTAGATCCACATGTGAGAGAAAATGCTCCAAGTCCTTGTCTTTCTATATCTGGGCTATTTCACTTAACATGGTATTCTTCAGTTCCATTTCTATCCATTTCACTGCAAATATCAAGATTTCATTCTATGGCTAAACAGCACACACCCAATGTTCAGCTAGTCCAGACGGCTTATCCCAAGGATCCTCTGTCTTCAGCTTCCAAGCATTGCGGTTATGGGGTGCCTACCCAGCTTTTTTTTATGTGGGTGCCAAGGATCTGAACCACAGTCCTCTGGTTGCATAGCAATCACTTTATCCAGTTTTGTTTTCCAAGCCCGCATGTTTAGCCTTTTAAGGACCCTCTATATACCGTTCTCTGTAATCAATCTACTTTTTTGTTTTGTTTTGTTTTTCAAGACAGGGTCTCTCTATGTAGCCTTGGCTGTCCTGGGCTTGCTTTGTAGACCAGGCTGGCCTCGAACTCACAGCGATCCACCTGCCTCTGCCTCCCGAGTGCTGGGATTAAAGGCATGCGCCACCACCGCCCGGCTGTAATCAATCTACTAATCAACGTTCTGTTAGTCAGCATTCCAGCACTGTAACAGAACATCTGAGAAAAGTCACCTGACACAGAAAATGCATATTTGGGTCCGTGGTCACTTAGCCTGCTGTTGGACCTGTGGTAGAACAGACCGTCATGCTTGGGAGTGTACAGAGCAAAGCTGTTTATTGGGGGGTAGGGGTCCCTGCAAACTCTACTGCACGTAAAGAAACGAACTGCGTGAGGCACAAAGGACACTCAGTTCGGCCTGAGTTTTCTGGTAACAATTATCGCAATCCCGTGACAACAATAAAGCTTAAGAGGCATGACTACATCAGAAGTCTTGCAAAGTACATGAGCCCTCTACCAGGAAGATGGGTTCTGTCACTTAAGGGCCTAGGATCTAATGTGGTCCCCAATGGATGTCTGAAGGTTATAAAGGTACATGTGACATCTCCTTAAGGGTGGTTCCCTTGAAGGAGAAACAAAGATAAAAATCTAGGGAGGGAGAGTCTGGCATAAACATTCTGGCTGAGGCCTGGCCCTACAGCTAGCAAAGGTCACCAGGTTATTAACAGCCATGCCCAGCCTTCCGGATGGGAAACAGGTATCCATTTCCTCCCTTGAGGAGACAGCCTGCATGCTTACCATTCCTGGTATCACCAGTACTCACTTATCTGTGAGCACGTGTGCCCTCCACAGCTTATCTCAGGGCAGCCAGGATGCAGAGAGGAAGAGGAGGGGCCGGGGACAAAAGACACCTTCAGCAGCGTGCTCTGCAGTGACCTGTTTCCTCCAGTTAGGTCTTGCTTCCTAGATCTTCCTCACCTTGACATGGTTGGATTTTTGTCAGCTTGACACAAGCTAGAGTTATCTGGAAAAAGGGACCTCAGTTGAGAAAATGCCTTCATCAGATGGCCCATAGGCAAGTCTGTGGGGCAATTTCATGATTAATGATTGATGTGAGAGGGCTCTGCTCTCGGTGGGTTGTGCCACCCTGGGGCAGATGATGCTGCGGCACTGTGTAAGGAAACAGGCTGGGAAAGCCGTGGGGAACAAGCCATAAGCAGTGTTCTTTGGTGGCTTCAGTTCCTGTGATCCATGATATATATAAGCCAAATAAAACCCTTGCCTCCCTAAATTGTTTTTGGTCAAAGTGTTTTATCATAGCAAGAGAAACCTAGCTAAGACAAAAATGGAGACCAGGTTCATGGGACGTTGCTGTGACAAACCTGACTGTATAGTGATTGTGGAGGTTTGGGCTGGAAAATACATTTAGTGTTGAGCTTAATGAGCTATTGTAGGAATTTAGAAAATAATGCCGAGAGCAGTGCGTACAGTGGAGGCCTGGCTTGTGACATTTGGGAGGGCAGCCCAAACTCTACAAGGTCCATTCAAGTGATATTTTGAATTTAAAAAGCTGTGGTTCTAGTCAGCTGGGCTTGACGAATCAGCCTTGACTGTGGTATTTTACCAGAGCAATAGAAATGTAACTAATATATAACTAACATATACCCACATGCATGCACATACATGTACCCAAGTAGGCTATATTCAGAGCTATAGAACAAGTCTCAATACATGCAAAAGGATTCAGTCCATAGAAATTATGGTATCTGATGTCTTTTTTTCTTTTTAATTTATTTATTATGTATACAGTGCTCTGCCTGCATGTACACCTGCAGGCCAGAAGAGGACATCATATCACATTATAGATGGTTGTGGACCACCATGTGGTTGCTGGGAATTGAACTCAGGACCCCTGGAAGAGCAATCAATGCTCTTAACCTCTGAGCCATCTCTCCAGCCCCTGGTATCTGATGTCTTAATTAGATTTTTATTTGCCATGAAGAGATACCATGACCAAGGCAACTCTTACAAAGGAAAACCTTTAATTGGGTCTGCCTTACAGTTTCAGAGGCTCAGGCTATTATGGTGGGAAGCATGGCAATTTGCTTTTTTTTTTCCTTTTGGTTTTTTGAGACAGGGTTTCTCTGTGTAGCCTTGGCTGTCCTGGGCTCACTTGTAGACCAGGCTGGCCTTGAACTCACTGAGATCTGCCTGCCTCTGCCTCCCTAATGCTGGGATTAAATGCATGTTCCACCATGCCCAGCTTTGTTGTTTGTTTTGTTTTGTTTTGTTTTTGAGACAGGGTTTCTCTGTGTAGCCCTGACTGTAGAGATCCTCCTGCCTCTATCTCCCAGAGCTAGTACTAAAGGCGTGCACCACCACATCCATTGAGAGAGTTAAACATCTTGATCTGAAGGTAGCAGGAGACTGTGTCAACACTGGGAGTAACTTGAGCATATATGAGACCTCAAAGCTAGTCCCCACAGTGACACACTTCCTCCAACAAGGCCACACCTCCTCCAACAAGGCCACACCTACTCCAACAAGGCCACACCTCTTAATAGTGGCCAAGCATTCAAACACATGAGTTTGTGGGGGCCATTCCTATTCAAGCCACCATATCTGACTACAGAGAAGTTCATTTATCAACCAATCATAGACATTGGGGTGAGGGAGCCTCAACAGCCTGGAAATGAGCTAGCACTTTTAGAAGATGACATATGGGGCGGAGAGGTAGCTGGGTGTTAAGAGCTCCTGCTGCTTTTGCAAAGGACTGGAGTCTGGCTTTCAACACAACAGCCAGTGCCAGGGGATCTAGTGCCCTCTTCTGGCTTCTATGGGCACACACACACACACACACACACACACACACATACACACACATACAGTAGAAATAAAATAATTAAATACTGATTATGTCTTAGGGCAAGGCATCAGAACATTCTGGAATGACTTTTATGAAGAGTGGAACTCAGTCGGCCTATAATGCTTCCCTACCCTCCAGCCCAGTCTTCATTGACACTAGCACAATCCTTCTAATATTGTCTGATTACCTGTTCCGCTTAATGGCTCTCCATCGCTTACAGACTAAGTCCCAAATCTTAGCAACACAATATGGGGTCACCCACCCGCAGCCTTGCTTCTCCAAGTCTCTAGCACATACTTCTTTGTGGTTTTTTTGTTTGTTTGATTTTGGTTTTTGTTTTGTTTTGTTTTGTTTTGTTTTTCGAGACAAGGTTTCCCTGTGTAGCTTTTGGCTGTCCTGGACTCACTTTGTAGACCAGGCTGGCTTCAAACTCACAGTGATCCACCTGCCTCTGCCTCCCGAGTGCTGGGATTAAGGTGTGCGCCACCATGCCCAGCTAGCACATACTTCTTTTATCAGTTCATTACACAATTCCTTCACTTGTCCATCTCTCCAGAAATGCTAAGTAACAAGATCTATACTTTGCAGTTTCTGTATTCTAGTGCTTTGCACGGAGTTAGGCAAGGCACACTTCCAAGGGAACAGTAGTTGAGTGAACCTCATAATTGTAATCAGCATTTTCTCTTTCTTCTCCAAAAAGCAAACAAACAAACAAAAAACCCCTCTCCTTCAAATTGAGGAAATTGCTTTCTTTATGTAATCAGAGACTTGCCCAACCCCAGAAAATCCTTTATTGGATTTGAGATTGTACAAAACCTAACTCTAAAATTTCAAAGATCTTGGTCAGTGATTTTAATCTTTTTGAAATAGTAATCCCCTAACATTTTCTGGTTTTCATTTGTACCTTACTATTTCACCTCTTGCTGAAATGTTCTTTTAAAATTAATTAATTAGTTGATAAATTGCTAAGCACATTTCATCAGACCAATTAGAGACAATGGAGGTATTCATCTGTGGTGTGTGGACTTTGAAGAAATCTGATCCAGTATTTAGAGAATTGTTCCTGAACTCAGCGTTGGCTCAAACTGGCACCTTCTGGCATTCGCTTGTGGGTGGGGAATGTGGAATGCTTTGAAAGCTGAAGGGGTTTGTCAAGTTTTAAAATTCCCTTACGGCTAAAAGAAAACAACATTCATTGTTTAAAAACACCATCGTGTGTTTTTCTACTTTTCTATTCTTTGAAGCCTGAATCTGCAAACAACAATATTTTGCTTCTTGCTCCTCTCCTAGGGCTTTTCTAGAGACAGAGTGGAGCAGACGCCTTCGTGTTGTGCTCCTTCAGAGCACCAGAACCAGTGGGGGAAGTCGTTTTGGATGTTCATCCTGAGTCATATGAAGGGGTATTTGTCATGGTAGGCAAATAGAATTGCTGAGTGTAGGGAGTCATTGAAGTGAGACTTTCAAGTGTCTCCATGTCCTCAGGGAATGACCTTACCCAAGGTATTTAAACAATCTGTGCTATATCCTATTCTATCCTGTGCCAAGAAGACTAGAGCCTGCATCACAGGGCCTCTTGAAGGAGGATTAAGTGGTCTAATGCATGCAGGATGCCTGAAGGCAACTAGTGCAGAGAGTAAGTGAACTGTAAAGTTGTGTTTGCAAGCTGCTGTCATTGTCATCATTAAGCAATTTGATGTAGATATCCTATGATAATTAAATCATAGCAATCCTTTCCCCTTGATTCTACAGGGCACATATGCCCTTGGTCCCAAGCTTATTTTGCTAATAGCATGATCCCATCACTGCCTCTCTGCACAGTGCAGAGAATTTCCTTAGGCAGAAGTCCTTGGGAAAGATAGTGAGTGTGTGTCGGGTCATATCCAGAGACCTCCTGTTTCTCAGATGTGTCTACAATACTCCACTGTGGGGGGTCTCTGCAAACACTAGTGCCACAAGAGTAAATGATCCATGTGAGGTTAGGAAGAAATCTAGTTCAACACATCTCCATTGCTGGTGTTGATTCAAACTTCTAGAAGTCTGGCCGGGTGTGGTGGTGCACGCCTTTAATCCCAGTACTTGGGAGGTAGAGGCAGGCGGATTGATGTGAGTTTAAGGCCAGCCTGGTCTACAGAGTAAGTTCCCAGACAGCCAGAGCTATTACACAGAGAAGCCCTGTCAAAAAAAAATTATATATATATGATTACAATTATGTCTAAACTCTTTTCAAAGTGCCTGTGATGTCTCCCATAAATATGGGTTTTATGGTGTTATCTTAAGGACCCAGGGGGTGATCTGGTGTGGTCTCAGTCATACAGATAGCACAGAGGTCACTTAGATTATTAAGTATGTCCAGCCCTGCTTGTGAGAGCCTAGCAGAGCCCCTGGTCCTACAGATCACACAAGGATCACTTAGGCTGTTAGCCACCCCCATTCCTAGCTTCGAGGTGGAAAAGAGGTGATGTGTCTCTTCTGTTGAGAAGACGGTTCTGTGTGTTTAACATTACTTGTTTCCCTAATGCTCATCTCTGAGTGCAAGACTTCTGTGCTCCCAACACTCCACCCTCCCTGCCGGTGCTGGGCTCCCTGTCCTTTGTCATAATAAATAACTTGGCAGTTTTCTTCCTTTTGGGCATCCTTAATTTCACCTACTAACCTGTCCATCTCCCCTGTCCAATCAATAATCCATTTATTTATTTCTTCCACAGAAGGCAGGGTAACCTTTTTAATAATGACTGCTGTTCCTGCTGTTGCTACTACTGCTACTGTGTGTGTATGAGAGAGAGAGACAGAGACAGAGACAGAGAGATAGAGAGACAGAGGGGGGGCACACAGAGAGCAGACTGTAGATATGTATTGCCACAGTGCACTGTGGAGATCAGAGGACCATTTTTATCAGTTCTTTGTCTCTTTCCACCCTATTGAGATGGGAGATATTTCTTGCTTCTGCTAGTCTATGGGCAAAGGGCTGCATGCTCCAGGTTAGCTTACTCAAAAGACTCCAGATAATAACCCTGGCTCTGCCTCAGAGATTACAGATGCAAGCAATTGTATCTGGTTTTTTGTTTTGGCTTGGTTTGGTTTGGTTTTTTTCCAGTATAAGTTCTGGGTCTCACACTCAGGTGATCACTCTTGTAAGGCAAGCAGTTTCTAATAGAAAACACTGATCTCTTCATTCACTTGGTTAAAAAAAAAAATCCCTCATTAACAAACTTTGACCCAGATAAAGCCTACAAACTGGGCATGGTGGCACATGCCTGTAATCTCAGCACTCGGGAGGCAAAGGCAAGTGAATCTCTGTGAGTTCAAGGCCAGGAAGTCCAGGATAGCCAAGGCTACATAGAGAAACCTTTCTCAAAAAACAAAAAACAAATCAAAAGGGGGGCAGGGAATTATAGATTTTCCCAGCAGTTCTCCTCTATCATTATAATGATATCACTAAATTTGTTAAAAGCTTACATATATATGTATTTTCTCAGGTAGTAGGTTTTTCCATAACCATTAATTATTTTTTTCAAGACAAGGTCTCATTTTGTAGCCCTAGCCGATATGGAACCTACTTTGTTGACCAGGTTGGCCTAGAATTCACAAGAGATCTCTCTGCTTCTGCCTCCATCTCCTGGGAGATAAAAATAAATGTGGGGACCACCATTCCTGCCGACCATCACATTTTTAAAGGAATCTCTGATCACACAAAAGACACAACTCTATGCTTTACATCTTATTTGGGTTGGGTATATAGCTTGGTAGAGTGTTTGCCTGGCATGCAAAGGCCCAAGATTGAATTCCCAAGACATCAAAAACCGGACAGAGCAATGCATATCTGTATCCTAGAGCTGTGGAAGTGGAAGCAGGAGAATGAGAAGTTCTAGGACATCCTCTGCTACTTCGAGAAGTTCTAGGTCATCCTCTGCTACTTCGTGAGTTCAAGGCCAACCTGGGATACCTAAGATCTTGTCTCATAAAAAAGAAAGGGCATACCAACAAGAGACTTGATACCCTATATGAGCATATACAGGGGGAGGAGGTCCCCCTCAGTCACAGTCATAGGGGAGGGGAGTAAGGGGGAAATGGGAGAGAGGGAGGAATGGGAGGGTACAAGAGATGGGATAACCATTGAAATGTAATATGAATAAATTAATTTAAATTTTTTCAGAAAACAAAAAGGACATGAAGGTGGAAGTGTGTTGAGGGGTAGAGGAGGGTGGAATTGGGTGTGGATCACTGTATTTGCTTGAAGTTGTTAAAGAGGTCAGGGAGAAAGTAAATTTTTTTTCCTACTATAATAACAAGCCACAGATCTGCAAATCATCCTTGTACAAGGGCCATTCTAATTTCGCTAAGGTGTTCTTTGGTGGGGCCAGCAAGATGGCTCAGTGAGCAAAAGCATTGACCACCAAGCCTAATAGCCTGAGTTATAGCCTCACATTCACAGGGTGGAAGGAGAAAACTGACACAGGCAAGTTGTGCTATGTACCCACGCCCATCCCTACACACGAATAAATGTATGTAAAAGATTGTAAGTTATTAGGGCTCCAGAAAGAATGTGCTGCTCTCACAGACATCCAAAGTTCAGCCAGCACCCACATCTGGACTTCACAGCAGCTGGCAAAGGCCAGCTCACGGTGAGTCTGACACTTCTGCTTCCTGAGGCGGTGCACGCATGTGCAAACATGTACACACGCACATGCACACACACACAGTTAAAATAATAATAGAAATAAATTGTTTAAGTTTCTATGTAAAAATCAGTTGTTCAAGGTATTTGCAAGGTAGTTTGACGAGTCAGTTCAGGCCTTTTGACCCTATGGTTTGGGCCTTAGCCTCCTGTCAGCTCTAAAGTATCTCTCGCTGCTGACTGTGGGAGTGCCACTTGGTAGTCTCAGGGGGTCTCAGGGAGTCTCAGGCGCTCATTCTGACTGAACATCCATTGGGCTTCCTCCAACACACAACTATCAGAGCAGCTTGGGATGCACTTTCACACTTTTAGGGGCATCAGAGTGAAGCCACTGTAATTGGTGTCTTGTCCCGGCACTCTGTGTGCAAGTTTTCTTGTTCAGTGCTAAGAACCTCTGATACTTCAACAAGACTTTTTATCTAACTTTCACCAAATAGACTCAACTTTTTTTTTCTTCCCTAGACACACAAAGAGAAGACTAGACCTTCTCTAGGGAGCTAAGAAGGAAAAAAAAAAAAACCTTTGAAAAAACTTGACCAAATGAATTCATCAGGCAAAAATAACCTCACTACAAAAAACAAATAAATAAATAAAACATTGGGGTTTTGCAACAGCAGTTCCTGAGAACATAAACAGTGCCAGAGACGACATGAGCTGAAATCACTTGCTGAACACCAAGAGTCCCTGGCCCAAATTCTGCAAAAATACTGAACACCTAGAAAAACTAAGAGTCAATGACTGGGGAACATAGGGGGTGAGGGTGGGGGTGGGGGGAGGGGAGATAAAGGGTGGGGGATGGGGGAGTGGGACAAAGGCATCAGCACCAGGACAGAAAAATCTGATGACTACACACTGTACCTCCGGCCGCAGCATTCCCTAGGGAAAGCCGGAGTGCGGGCTCCCTCAGGAAGTCACAGGAAGCCCCTGCGGGTTTCACCAGGTGCTCTGGTCACAGGATAATGGTTCCATTGAAGCTGTAATGACATACTTGGCCAAGGGAGCCCACAGGACTTTAACAAGCGCATGCCCAGTCCCAGCGTTTCAAGCGTTATGACAATGTCGTGTTCTTTCTGGTGAAGCCCATACTGTTCTAACATACTCACTGAGTTCAGGTGCTAGGACAATACTTGCTATATATAAGAAGTACAGTCATAATTTTTATTTGTAAAGCTCTCCTTCAAAGTGTTTCCTCACCCTCAGTGCTTTCGGCTCCCTTCAATGTGGGGAGCACTTTGTGAGTTCCATGTTTTAGGGTGAACAAAATTTGGGAAAGAGTCAGAGGAAAGGGACAGATGTTTTTCTAAAAGGCTAGAAGCCTCCGAAGGACTTGTAATATCCCATAACTCTCGGAAAGAATGGTTGAAATCTTTTTTCTTTTTCTTTCTTTTATTTATTTATTTATTTATTTATTTATTTTTGGTTTTTTGAGACAGGGTTTCTCTGTGTAGCCTTGGCTGTCCTGGACTCGCTTTGTAGACCAGGCTGGCCTCAGACTCACAGAGATCTGCCTGCCTCTGCCTCCCGAGTGCTGAGATTAAAGGCATGTGCCACCACCGCCCAGCCTCTTTTTTGCTTTTTTGAGACAGGAGTTCTCTCTGTAATGGTCCTGGGTGACCTGGACTCGCTTTATAGACCAGGCTGGCCTCAAATTCGTAGAGATCTGCCTGCCTCTGCCTCCTGAGTGCTGGGATTAAAGGCGTCGCTACCTTAAGCCACTGAGTTGAGGAGGTGAATGAGTCATGGCTCTGCACAGAAAGAGAGCCAATAAGACACTCTCTAGTTAGCCTTGGAAACAGGTTTATTGTGGAAATCATAGAAATTAATGCACATGGTTCCAGAGGCTGAGTAATTCACTCCGCCATTTTCAAGCTAGAGATATAGGAAAAGCCATGGCGTGTTTCAGCCTAACTAACAGCTGCTGATGGGTGTGTGTTTGTAGGAATGGAGATGCAGTTAGTATAACTCCCACGGTAGAGATGCAGTTGGTGTAAATCCCATGGTATGCGTACCTAAGAAGCCAACGCTCTGGTGTACAAGGACAGCAAAAGTAAGACATCCCAGGATCCAAAGAAAGAGCAAATTTCTCTGTGGATTCCTTTTATCTCTCCATTATGATGCCCTCACACATTCGGATCGGAGACTGATTCAGGTGCTCATCTCTTCCTAAAATATCCTCATAGACATGTCCAGAGTTGATGTTTAACCAGCTATCTGAGAGATGCTTAACTCTGTCAAGCCAATTCATAAAGTCAACCATCATAAGGGGTTGTTTGTATCTTTTACAAACACTGACTGGCAAGCCAAGTCTCCCAGCTGATTAGAAAACATTCCTCCATAGCATTAACCTGGGTTCTCCAGAGGAACAGAATGTAGAATATACATTTTAAAAGGGGAGTTATTGAAGTGGCTTACCTTATGAGGGTTGGGTGATCCAGTAATTCCTCACAACATTCTAGAGGAGCAGAGAACACGAGTCACCTCAGCCATCTGAGTCCAGTGCCGACGTCAGGAAGCTCTGTGGAGACCTGCTGCTGTTGGCTCTTGAAAAGGGAAAGAAGCTGGGGTGTGGCAGCAGACGATAGAGGCGGTAACACACACCGACCCAGAAAAGTACTGAGCTTACAACTCACGTGCAGGTCACTTTCCACCAACTTCTGTCTAGGCCTCCACATGCAGGGCAGATCTCCCCTCTCTTCCCCCAAGTCACTTTCCTATGTATCAGCCCTCCCTAGAGACATCTCCATGGGCATTTCACCCGAGATGCATTTTACCAGCACCAAGCTCTTTTTTTTTTTTCCTTTTCCCTTTTTCTTTTTGAGACAAGGGTTCTCTGTGTAGCCTTACCTATCCTGGACTCGATCTGTAGACCAGGCTGGCCTCGAACTCACAGCGATCCGCCTGCCTTTGCCTCCTGAGCACTGGGATTACAGGCGTGCGCCACCATGCCCTGGCTCCCCACCAAGCTCTTACTATAGGCACATTGACACCTACGACCAACCATTGCAATTGCACTGGCGTTGCCATAACCCACTGCACTGTGCCTCCTTCCAGGTGGAGAATGAGAGCTAATTGTCTTCTAGCTAACTTCAAGAGGTGTGCAGTCCTTATTTGTAGTGACCAGAATGGAGATTCCTTAAGGGGCTGGCCAAGATTAAGACGATCTGGGCGGCTTCTGTTAAAGAAGAAGAAAAAATAGAAAGATCATTCTAGGCATGTTTTTCTTGGTTTTGTTTTTTGTATTTTTCAAGACAGGGTTTCTCTGTGTAGCCTTGGCTGTCCTGGACCTGCTTTGCAGACCAAGCTGGCCTTGAACTCACAGTGATCCACCTGCCTCTGCCTCCCGAGTGTTGTATTACAGGCATGTCCCACCATGCCTGGCCCTTCGAGGCATGTTTAATCCACACTTAGAATATTTTCTCAAAGGACATCCTATGTATGGAGTATTTCTTGGAATTGAGACCCCAGCTTGCAACCGGCCTCTGTTGCAGGGCCTTTCCTCTCTGGAGCCTGGGTTTACTTCCTGATAGGCCTCAAGCAGCAACCTTTTCCTCCTGAGTCAGAGCACAGATGCAGTTTATTTCCAGGAGTCCTAAGACTGTTGATTTGGATTCCCCCACCAAATCCACTGAGCAATGAAGGTCACACAGCAAGTAGTTTATCTGGGAAGCGATTCTCGGAGTTGAGAGTGAGCAATCAGGCCGACTGGAACACAGGGGGAAAGCCAGGGTCTTGCCTGAATACGTGTGTCTTCAGCAAGCAGCTACTTCATGCAAGTAGAGCTGATTTTCTTTTGGTCTTTAGGAAGCATAAAGATGCTTGTTTGCTTACTGACTCTGAGTCCCACCTCATTGTCCCTGGGGGCGTTAGTCCCCCCTCACTGAAGCAGACACTGTACTTGCTCCTGCATTGAATAAGCTCCTGCAGCTGTGGAAACAGTCTTAGACAGTGAAATTATATCCAATGGCAACTTGAGATCTTGGTAGCCAGTCATTTCATAAATGCACTGGAAATCAGAAGGGTGTTCAGAGCTGCGAACAGAGCACCAAAGGTGCTCCACCAAACACCTACTCCCTGAACACACACGGCAGTCTTAGAGGGATGTGAAAAGACACAAAGTCTTGACTGCCAAGCACCAAAGAACTGCAGGGGTAAACCTTGAGCAAATTTCCCAAACTCCAAAAAGCAGTTAATACACCTAGCATCCAGCATCACTGGGAAGATTAGGACTGCACATGGCAATGCCCAGTACAGGCCCTGGCACATACTAGATGCTCAGTAAGCATTAGTTCTCTACCCTCTATTAATAAAACCTTTAGAACTACAGTGGATGTGAAGGCAGATGGCCTGGGAAGGTGTTCTTACTTAAGACTTCTAAGATTTCTCCTACAGGTTAACTATGTTAGAACACTTATTGTAGCAAGTTACAGGCACCGCACTCAAAGTAACTTAAAATAACAGGACACCTGATGACTTTCGGTTCTGTTTCCAGCTGATATAGGATATAGAAGCTCCTACAATATCATAAACACTTTCTCTTGGTGTCCCCTCACTGGCTTCTCTTACCCTTTTCTTTCCCCATAAGTGGAGGTTTTTCTATGTTTGAGAATGGGGAGAGAGCTCATTCTTGCCTGGAGAACTCAACAGGTGAGGCATAAACGCCCCCCCCCCAGGGGGAGGGGGGGAGGGAAGGAGAAAGGGTCCCTTCAGTTGGTCCCACCTGGATTATGACAGACTGGAAATGAGGAAGGAGGTCTGAAGTCCCTGCAGCTGGCCCCAGTGCACCCTTCCAGCGCATGGTTGGGGGCAGCGTGTAGGGGAAGGTTATAGGGAAGGTTTTTCTGGCAAATACCAGTCATTGAGACAATGTAAGAGGCAGGGCTTGAGTGGGCTGAGAAGAAGGCTTCGCAGGCCTCTGGTTAATAGTAGTGTCACCTGGATAGGCCCCTGTGTTCTTTTATACCATCTTGATATAAGCTAGAGTCATTTTGGGTTTTTTTTTGGGGGGGGGTTGTTTTGTTTTGCTTTCGGTTTCTCGAGACAGGGTTTCTCTGTGTTAGCCTTGGCTGTCCTGGACTTGCTTTGTAGACCAGCCTGGCCTCGAACTCACAGCGATCCGCCTGCCTCTGCCTCCCGAGTGCTGGGATTAAAGGGCGTGCTGCCACCACGCCTGGCTGCCAGAATCATTTTGAAAGCAAGAACCTCAATTGAAAAAAAAAAAAATGCCCCTACAAGTGGCCAAGCCTATGGTACATTTTCTTAATCGGTGGTGTGGGATAGGCCAGGTCTCTTTTGGCAGTGTCATTCCCAGGCTGGTGGTCCTGGGTCCTATAAGAAAGGAGGCTGAGCAAGCCATGAGAAGCAAACCTGTAAGCAGCGCATGCCTCCATTGTTTCCACCAGTTCTGGCTTCCGGTTCCTGCCCTACGTGAGTGCGTAAATTTTTATTTACTTACTGTGTGTGTATATATCCACATACGTGCAACACACTAGCATGCATGCACATGTTCAGTGCTGTGGTACACATGTGACAACCAAAAGACACTGCAGGACTTGGTTCTCTCTTTTTATTGTTTATGTCCCACATCGTCAGGCCAACAGATTTGGTGGCGAGGGCCGTTACCTACGAACCACCTCGCTGACTCCAGCTGAAATCCCACACTGATTCGAATAAAGTTATCTATCTCCTAAAAAAAGAAAACAACCTTTCATCAATACAATGTATGTACTTATCCTTTTTATGTAGTAGCTATGTAGACAGGCTTTCTCTATGTAGCCCTTGCTGTCCTGGACTCGCTTTGTAGACCAGGCTGGCCTCGAATTTGCAGCGATCCTCCTGCCTCTGCCTCCCAAGTGCTGGGATTAAAGGCGTGCACCACCACGCCCTGCAATTGTGTGTTCTTAAGAAAAAGCCATCACAGCTGGGCGGTGGTGGCACACACCTTTAATCCCATCCCTTGAGAGGCAGAGGCAGGCAGATCTTTGTGAGTTTGAGGCCAGGCTAATCTACAGAATGAGTTCTAGAACAGCCAAGGCTAACACAGAGAGATCCTGTCTCAAGAAAGGAAGAAGAAGAAGAAGAAGAAGAAGAAGAAGAAGAAGAAGAAGAAGAAGAAGAAGAAGAAGAAGAAGAAGAAGAAGAAGAAGAAGAAGAAAGAAGAGAGACAGGTATCAGAGAACAAAAATTAGTAATTAAACCAGAACCAGCATTTTAATAAAGAAATGAATTGATCCACTAAGACTTTATTGCTCAAGAGTCCTTGGGTCAGCTGAGTAATCCTGTTGATAGGGCTCAACACAGCTAAACTACTAGTGCAGTAAGAGGGAGAAAGTAAAGGAAGTGAGTACCAGGGTGTTCTTTCAAAACTAAACTAAGGAATGGGGAAACTGAAGGTAGTGTAAAAGAGGGATGGTTAGCAAACAAACCTCTCCAAGGAAGGAATTTTTACAGGAAGATTATGTTATACTCCTATGTCATTAACTAAGAAGACTGGATAAACCGTACGTAGCCTTGGGTCGGGGAGGGAGTGTGGTCAGAGCTGGGACAGTATGGGAGGAAGAGTGCAGGAGACTGCCATGATTGCCAGTGAACAGTGACATAGAAAGCCCACGCACAGACCAAGAAAAGTGCCTGGAGTAGAAGCCAGGAGATCTGGGCCACTGTCACCAGGAGGCTGTGAGAACCGTGCTGGTGGCTGATGTGTCATAGCAGCCACTTCCTCCAGTACTTGAGTGTGAAAACCCTTTCTAAGCCTGAATCCTCTACAGCAAGAATGCTTTCCTCTGGGCCTCCGGCACTGGGAGTCTGAGCAATGGTGTTGAGTAGCTTTAAATGAAAAAACAAAAACAAAAACAAAAAACTGGGTAGCATTTGCTGGAAAACAGAAAAGAATATGGGGGGAGAAAAAGGAGGGTGGAGTGAAGATGTAACTCAACTCACTTAAAAAAAACTGAAATGTTGGTTAACTACATAGTTGTCAAAAATTCTCATAGAAATAAGGGCAAAAACAGAGGGAAAAGGGGGAGAGAAGACAAAGGAAGGAAGGAAAGGAGGGAAGGAGGGAGGGAGAGAGGAAGGAAGGAAGGGAGGGAGGGAAAAAATTTGGGAATTATCTCTTTAGCAATTACTGAGTATTAAGTAGCAAGAACTAGAAAAAAAATGAATGGAAACTTTCCCAAGAATATTTTCTAGAAGATTTCCTCCCTCAGAGAAGTATTTCAGAGCCACTAATACCTAAAACAAGTCTCTCTTGTTACCAGACACCGAACCAGAACACTCTCCACTTAGAAATCCCACACTGATTCAACAAGGGGCTTTCCCAGTGATCAGTCAGCTTCTTAGGAGGAAACTGACGCTGAACAGTGGATCAAACCTAATTGGAATCTTGAGAAAACATGGAGTCTGAGTAGATGGGACAATGGAAGGAAAGGAAGATAAGAAGGATGCTAGCTTGCTTCCATCTCTTGCCTTAATCGTGATGTGAAAGAGAAGATCTTGTTTATCTTTTATTTTAGGATGTCAGAGGATGGTTTGGGGGAAGTTCTCAGTTTATCAAAAGCTGCCTTGCTTCCAACAGCAAAGGAAATCACTTCTTTTATTCCTTCCCATAGGCCTTGGAGATGTAAGGAGAAGCAAGGCTTCTGTGTGCCATACAAGGTGGTTGGGGGGTGGGGAGAGGCTGAGTTGTTGGTAGTGGTGGTAGCATTGACCAACAAGCAGTAAGGCTGTGCTTATCCAATGGAGAAAGTGTATCTGAGACCCTCATTATTTTCCTACTTGGAGAACAAAGAAGCATTCTGTTAAGTTAGAAGTATCCACCCCATAATACCTGCTTTTCTCTCTCCCTGTTTTCCTGTATCAATTGTTCCCCAAATCCATTGAGTGTATATGGTGGTCTGATTGTCCCTTTTGTGAAGGGTGGTGATGCCACACTTCAGAAATGAATTTGGGAGGCTAGGCTAGGCTGTCTTTAGTTGTGACTAGTTCTCTTGGCAAGGACCTGTCCTTGGATTTTTATCTGACAAGCAAGTTCCTCTCCATTATTCTAGGCACTGAGGCAGACCACGAGTGAGTGTCTGTCCCACTGAGAAAAACATCAGGCTTGGATGTTAAGAAAAGTCACTCATTAAAGATTCAAATACTTTAATTAAAAAAAAAAAAAACAAGTAGTCTAGTAGGAAGACGTGAGGTAGAATCACTAGGAATAGTATAGCCGATTCTACAAGCACAAGGCAATTTTTTTTCAATGAAATTACTTAAAACATAGCTTTGGAAGAGCATCCCCACTGTCCTGTAGAGCAGAAGGATGCTTGACTGCTCCTCCTGGTTCTATGGTGCACCGTCTTCATGGCTGTGGGTACCACAGCTTTTCCTAGCTCCCAATTCTGGCCTGTCAGCTTGATGATACTTCTGGGAACGTGACTGCTGTAATTTGGATTTTAGAGGAAATTACTGCAGGCATCTAGTGTCACTGCTCAGTGTTAGCAATGGTGCCGACTGAAAAAATGCTTTAGGTAGTATACACTAGATCCTTTTAAGTCATTTCAAGCCACGACAATCAGCCTCCATTACCTTACGGTTGAATTGCCGTTACTTCAGTGCTTAGGAGGAGCCATGTGTACTTACTTCTGTGACCCAGACTTCCTTCCCATAAATCCTTTCCTCCCAGATGCCCCTAGGAAACAGAGATGACTCTTGAGCCCTGTGATGAGTCAAGGGTCTTGAAAACGGAGTGAAGGGAAGATGAGGTGTACGTGTGGCCTAACCATTGAATGAGTGCTACACAATCACCCAGACTTGTGATCTCCCTTTGCTTGACCTAAAAATTCTTGGGAAGCCTTGTTTTTTGTTATTTACTACATGGGACAATTATAATTAGTATGCTTGGTGGAGCACAGCAGCACTGAATAATCAAATTCTAAGCGAACATATATGTGATAAACAGTATATGTTCAAGCACTTTGACCATGGGTCCATTCCAGTCGGTGATGAAGCAAGCTTGCTCTTTACTCTGCTGCTATCTGACTGTTAGAAGGTTGCCATGGTGACACTTTCCCAATACCTTTTGTTCTTGGAGGGGAAGCTGAAGGGAAGTGCTTTGGTAACAGAATCTTTCTCAGATTTTACTCACACACCATGGAAATGTTACCAGGCTGTCATTCCTCTCCTTAAAAAAAAAAAAAAAAATGTATAAATTGGAAACGAGAGAGAGATTATCATGTGCTGACTGGGATGAGGCAATTGAAGTTTTTGTTTTGTTTGTTTGGTTGTTTTTTTTCGTTTGTTTTTGTTTTTGTTTTTTGAGACAGGGTTTCTCTGTGTAGCCCTGGCTGTCTTGGACTCGCTTAGTAGACCAGGCTGGCTTGGAACTCATGAAGATCTGCCTGCCTCTGCCTCCCAAGTGCTAGGATTAAAGGTGTGCACCAACTGGCCAATTGGAGTTGATTTAGCCTGCATCAAACTACTTTAAATGCTGCCCTTTTGTTGTCAGGTGCAGAAGATGACATCCTATGAGCCAGTGGAGCTTCTGGATTCAGTGTGCCTTGAACACGTGTTAGAGTCTCATGCGTCCATGAGGGAGGGACTGCATGTGGGAGGATGTCTTGAGCATGTATCAGGTGACAGGAAATTGCCCAGCACGGTATGTGCATCTCCATCAAAGCCATACAGCTACTTATATTATTATCACAATGGACAGTCTCAGGGCAGGGAGCCTCAGCCAGTTTTGACTCTGGGTCTCTGACTGTGGAAGATGACCCCTGAGTTGTCCCAACACTTTGCCTCTTTGGAACAACTCAGATGAGGTAAGCCTGGTCCCTCTCTTTCTCCTGGAAGAGCTTACAGTTAAGATGTATGTGTCCTTTCCCTGTATCAAATTCCTTAGCTATGTTCCATGCAAACCTAGAGAGGACTCTCCTAAGCAGCCCAAAATCCGGCCATGCTGTACATGCAGACAAATGTGCATTTGTGACCTCTTTACATGTCAACACATATGAAGCAATTGTGGACATAAGGGCAGGACTCAGAGTTCCAGTCTGACTAGCTGTGTAGTCTTGAGCAAGGGAAACGAGGAACTCACATTTGCTTTCTAGCTTGCCTTCTGTTGCTGTGATAACACCATGGCCAACATCAACTTGGAGAGGAAAGGGTTTAATTTCACATTACACTTCCAGACCACAGTCCATCAGTGAAGGAAGTCAAGGCAAGATCAAGCAGGGACGAAAGAAGAAATCATGGAGGAATGATGTTTACCATCTCACTTACTAGCTCATGCGCAGCTTTCTTTCTTTCTTTCTTTTTGTTTGTTTTGTTTTTGGTTTGGTTGGTTGGTTTTTTTCAAGACAGAGTTTATCTATGTATCTTGGCTGTTCTGGACTCTTTTTGTAGACCAGGCTGGCCTTGAACTCACAGCTATCTGCCTGCCTCTGCCTCTCAAGTGCTGGGATTACAGGCGTGCATCATCACTCTTGGCTTTTTTTTTTTTTTGGTTTTTCGAGACAGGTTTTCTCTGTGTAGCCTTGGCTGTCCTGACTTGCTTTGTAGACCAGGCTGGCCTCAAACTCACATCAATCTGTGCCTGCTTTTGCCTCCCGAGTGTTGGGATTAAAGGTGTGTGCCATCATGCCTGGCCTCAGCTAGCTTTCTTATATATGGCTCAGACCCACCTACCTAGATATGGTGCTTCCCATAGTGGACAGTGTCCTCCCACGTCAATCATCAGTCAAGATGGTTTTTCACGGACATGGTCACAGACCAATATGATCCAGACAGTATTGATATCTCTCCCAGCTGACTCTCAGTTGTGTCATGGTGACAATAAAAACTAACTAACACACTTGTCCAGAGGTTACTGCCCATAGTCACTCTTTTCAAACCCTATACCTCTAAGGTAAATCAAACTGTGTTCTAAACCCTGAGTTATGAGCCAAAACTCACCCCTTTAAAACGACAAAAGCAGAGACTGGAGCAGTGGTTCGGGGGTAAAGTGCACTGGCTGCTGTTCCAGGGGATTCAGGTTTGACCTTTGGCACCCACGTGGCAGCTCCCAACTGTCCCAGGAGGCTTGGTACATTTTTCCTCCAGGAACACCGCACACAGTGCACAGACACGCACTCAGCAAAAACACCCAGACATGGCCGGGTGTGGTGGCACACACTTTTAATCTCAGCACTCGGGAGGCAGAGGCAGGAGGATCTCTGTGAGTTCGAGGACAGCCTGGTCTACAGAGTGAGTCCAGGACAGCCAAGGTTACACAGAGAAACCCTGTCTCAAAAAACAACCAAAAACAAAAAACAAACAAACACCCGTACACATAAAATAAAAAAGTTGAAAATGGCAGCCAGAGTTCACTTCTTTCTTGTACTTCTTCACACTTTCTGACTTACAGCTTCAGATAGCTTTTTGGAAGTTGCTTCATGTAGCTTTTCCCCACTGGTGAACTCTCCTTTGCTCTTTAGCATAACAGATGGAACCCCAACCCTTACTCCAAACAAGCAGATTCAGAGCATAGTCGCCCAGTTTCTGTCTTTTTCCAGTACTTCCAGTACTTTAGGGAAAGTACTTAGCAACACTTGCCACATTTTTAATATGTGGTAGAGATTTGATACTGCAATGCATGCAGTCAAGTCTTTTCACTGATTAGCTTAGCAAATATTTATTGGGTGTCGTGTTAGTCATCCAAAGTACCACAGGCCAGGTGGCTGACACAACAAACTGCGCTATCATTTTTGGAGGCTGGGATCTGGAAGGCAGCAAGCTTGCTTCTTCTTTTTTTTTTTTTTTTAAGATTTATTTATTTATTATGTATACAGTGCTCTGCCTGCTTGTACAACTGCAGGCCAGAAAGGGGGCATCAGATCACATTATAGATGATTGTGAGCCACCATGTGGTTGCTGGGAATCAAACTCAGGATCTCTGGAAGAGCAGACAATGCTCTTAACCACTGAGCCATCTCTCCAGCCCCCCAAGCTTGCTTTTTTTTAAAAAAAGATTTATTTATTGATTTTGTATACAGTGTTCTGCCTACATGTGTGCTGCAGGCCAGAAGAGGGTATTAGGTCACATTATAGATGGTTGTGGGCCACCATGTGGTTGCTAGGAATTGAACTCAGGACCTCTGGAAGAGCAGTCAGTGCTCTTAGCCTCTGAGCCATCTCTCCAGCCCCCAAGCTTGCTTCTTATTGAGGGCCCTCCTCACGGCTTGCAGATGGGTCCTTGCTTAGTGGAGAATTCATTCTCTCTCTCTCTCCCTCCCTCCTTTGCTCCTCCACCCTTTCCTCTTCTTCACTGTAGTCTTCCACTTAGACTTTCTTCCAGTGATCTGCTATTAGAGCCTCACCAGTCCTTCTCTCTAAATACTTCCCATTGAGTTGGGACTTCAACATATGCATTTGGATGGGGCAGAATTCAGGGCACATTAAAGATCTGCACATTAAGTAAAGTAGTTGAGGCACAGAACAATGGACAAGATAGACAAAAGCCCCTGTTGACATTTCTTCCACTAGAAAAAATTAAATTAGTATTTATAGACATAATAGTGCCCCCCCCAATTACATAGCATGTATTTATAACCAACCTGTGGCTATATCACAGTGCATGGAAAGTGGGATCAGATGGGATACTGAGTTTGCTAAACAGCTGACCTTCACATGGAGAGAGAAACCTGGCCGGACCATGTGCCATCACGTAAGATTATATTGTTTTTTCTTAAAGATTTGTTTTGAATGTTCATGTGTGTGTGCCTGCATGAGTTTATGTGCATCATGTGCATGCAGGTTCCTGTACAGGTTAGAAGTGGTGTCTGATCTGCTGAAACTCCAGTTA
Organism: Acomys percivali; assembly: GCA_907169655.1. NCBI lineage: Eukaryota > Metazoa > Chordata > Mammalia > Rodentia > Muridae > Acomys > Acomys percivali. The sequence continues at coordinate 59,871,783 of OU015743.1, read as the reverse complement.
TGGGTGATTGTGAGCTGCTGGGTACTGGGAACCAAAGTCCGGTCTTCTGGAAGAGCAGCAAGTACTCTTAACTACTGAGCCACCTCTCCAACTTTGCTCACATTGTTTTTTTTTTTTTTAACGCTTTTTTAATTTTAAATTTCTGCCTTTTTTCCTTCATAGAAGATGACATGAACAAAATGCAGTATTTACTGATTTACTGCATCTGATGGTAATTCAATTGCATAGAGGAAATTGGAGCAGGGCATCTGGGTAGGGGAGAATGTCATGGGGGTGGGGCAGGGTGGGGCAGAAATAGCTGGGATTGAAACGGATGACCTCTGAGTAAAGAGCTAGAAGATGGGGCCCGGGCATGGTGCCGCACCTTTAATCCCAGCACTTGGGAGGCAGAGGCTGGTGGATCACTGTGAGTTTGAGGCCAGTCTGGTCTATAAAGTGAGTCCGGGACAGCCAAGGCTACCCTGTCTCAAACAACAACAACAACAACGTATAAATAAATAAATAGCTAGAGGAAAAGGTAGTCTCTGAGCCATGACATGACTGAGCAGTTCAGAAGACCAGCCCGGACAGAGGGCATGGCAGGTACTAAGGCCCTGTGGACAGAGTTTCTCAGGCATTAGTGTGAGCCAAGATGGGCATTACACACAGAGAGACAGTTGAGGTAGAGAGGCTAGTAGGAGTGGGGCATTGAAATATATGTATACACCTCTCAAATTCCACCTTGTTTATTTCTATTCTTTCAAATGTATAATAGAAATTATGGAACATGATACCTAGTCCAATTATTTGATACTGCCAATCAGTGTGCCCTAAGATGTTATTATAGGCTGGGTGTGGTGTCGCCTGCCTTTAATCCCAGTACTAGGGGAGGCAGAGGCTGGCACATCTCTGTGAGTTTGAGGCCAGCCTGGTCTACAAGGTGAGTTCAGGACAGCCAGGGCTACAAAGAAAACTCTAGTCTCTAAAATCAAAACAAAACAAGACAAAACAAAATGTTACTTTAAGAGAATAAAAGCATGTAGACAAATCCACTTCGTTTTCTCTCAGGAAGTCAGCTCATGTTTGAAGACTCCTACCAAGAACTAAAAATATTTTCCATAATTAGTTTGCTCTTAAATCGCCCTGAAAAGTAGATATGGCTTCCAAGCATTTTTTTTTTTCATGATTTAATGCTACTTTCTAAGGTGTGCGGGCAGTCCAAAGCATTTTATAACAGTCATAAAATTTTGGAGAAGGTTAAGTAGTCCTTTGGCCCTTTCTGGGTGCCTTGGAAAAGCTTTCGTGGACTTTGTTATAGTTTCTATTGCTGTGATAAAACAGCATGACCCAAAGCAACTTGGAGAGGAAAGGGTTTATGTGGCTTAAGCATTCTGATCATAGTCCATCATAAGGGGAAGTCAGGACAGGAACTTAGGGCAGTTACCTGGAAGCAGGAACGGAAGCAGAAGCCACAGGCTAATGCTGCTCACGCGCTTGTTTCCCACAGCTTGCTCAGCCTTCTTTCTTATACCCCAGGACTAATGTACCCTAAATTGGGACCACCCACTGTAGCTGGCCCCTCCCACACTAATCATTAATCAAGAACATGTTGGACAGACATATCAATAGGCAATCTTTTTCGTTCGCTTTTTTTTTTTTTTTTTTTGAGACAGGGTTTCTTTGTGTAGCCTTGGCCGTCCTGGACTCAAACTCAGTGATTCGCCCGCCTCTGCCTCCAGAGAGCTGGGACTAAAAGCATGCGACACCACGCCCGGCTAGCAATTGGAATCTCCTGAAGGTATTTTCTCAACCAAGACTCTCTCTTCCTAGACATAACAAGGTTTTGTCAAGTTGACAAAGACCAACCAGGACAGCACCCTCTCTACTCTGACATCTTTCTAGCTCCACTGGCCAGCGGATCGAAGTGAAGAGACTTCGTAGACAGCATCGTCTCAGGCTCTTGTGTACGTTAGAAGATCCTTCTGGCAACACGACTCCTTTTGCCCCCACGTAGCTGCCTTTCCAGAAAAGGCCGCCAGGGGACTCCGCTCCGGGCTGGTGAGCTGCAGTGGCTCCCAGGCGTGCTGCGCGGCGCGCTGGGTGAATGTGGGGGCTGCATCTGAGCAGCAGCGGCCGCGTCCAGAGTAGCGTGTGCTGGCCAGAAAGCCCCTCGCGTGGACCTGCAAGCGTCGCTGCTCCGACTGGAGGAGCTCACTCTCTTTTTCTCCCGCTCCAGAAGCTGCTGCCCGCGTGAAGGAAGCCAAGAGGGCCCTGGCCAGGAGGTTAAAACCCCACGGTAAGAAAGCTTTCCAAGAGAGGGGAGGCGGCGCAGTCTCGCGGCTTCCCGCTCGCGATTGTGCCCAGAAGGGCCGAAGTGCGGGGCACACCGCGGGGACCCCGAGTCCCCCTCGCTCATCCACGAGCTTCCGGGGTTGGAGTCTGGTTTAGACCGGTGCGGGCTCCTTGGCTTCTCTGTGCCTCCGGGTACGCACTTCCCGGGCTGGAAATTAAGTCCAGCTCCCACGCAGGGGTCCGTGGTTTTGATTTGAAATACACGCCCCACGCCCCCTTCAGGGTGCAAATCTGGCGGAACCCATTTTGAATCGTAGATGTGGGTAGGGTGAGCATTGGCCTGAGGCGGCGGGAAGAGAAACTTTTACGAAAGTGCATCTGTGGTAGGGGACGCTCCCGGGCTCCTGGATCCCAGGGCTTAGGGCTGCCTGGGACTTCAGCGCACGGTCTTGGGTTGTCCCCCGGCTACCGCTGCCTCGCGAAGGGAGGATATTAGGAATAAATAAATCTTACTCAACTTTTGGACCGACAACTGTCAAACATCTGGGGTCGCAGCCCCTCCCTTCCCTGCACCAGAGAAGATGTAAACTAAACTAAAACTTTCCCTTGGTTTCTACTCCCCACCACTGGACCCCCCAGGGCTGGGTAGTTAGTGGTAAGGAGCGGCGGCTCCCGCCTCCCGGAGCGTGGCAGAGGCTCTACACCACTCGTGAGCCTTCCCTTCTTCCCGGCTGAGACTAGAGGACAGAGCCATTCTCATTTAGCTGGGGTGAATGGCCTTTTGTTTCTCCGCGGTTCCACTATTGTTGCGCCTCTCACATCTGGTGGGGCTCCGGCGGAGAAGGAAGACTCGCGGGGCCTTCCACGCTGGCCTTTGCGCGGTCTCGGGTCAGGGATCCTCGCTGGGGAAGAAGGGGGTTGGTATCGGGACAGGGCTAGGCCGCCCCACCCCAGCCTTGCGGTTAGAGGGCGGAGGGAAAGTTGTTCCTAATCCCGCCTCCCAGGCTGCTTGTGGCCCAGGGCGCATTTCTCAGATCTTATCCCTTGCGAATCTGAGACGGGTGTTGGGTTTGGGAGAGTGGAAGCTAAGTTCTCGAAAGCAAGGAGTTCTGCGAGAGGATCTAAAGGACTTCCAGAGGCTACTTAAATGCGTGCGGATGGCCCGCAACCTAGGCGACGGACGCGGGCAGGGCACCTCGTCACGACAGAAAGTTCAAGGGTTGCAAATTCGCAAGGGTGGGGGAGCAGGCCATTGACCACTGAAGAGTGGAGGCTGACATAAGCCGGGAAGGCTATAGACTTTGCCTGGAAATAGTAGTGTCGTGACTAGCTGTGAAATGTTCGTGGACTTCTGACTTCACCTAAGGCTCCAAGCCTAAGTGCCAGATTTCTCCCAGTGTTGTAGAAAGAGCAGGCCACGAGTGCGCAGTACAGATGGCAGATGCGGCCAGAGCTCTGTTCTGGTTTTCATCTGCCCGAGAACAGGTGGTTTGGGGTAAGCCCTGGTTCTCCAGAGGGGGGCGCCCGTTAGACTATAGGAGGTAGAGTTTCCCAGAATAAATTAGGCGTTTACTCCTAAAGCGGTTAGCGAGCGTGGATTACTAAGAAATCTTAGCAAGAGCAAAGTTGCCTCTCAAAGCCAGCAGGGACCAGAACATGTCCGGAGGGTCGGCTAGAGGAAGTCTGATCCTATACACCTGTTGGGACGGATGCCTCTTGCCAGCTTTGTAATTGCTGCCTTTGCCATTTTTTTTCCCTGTGGAATTCTCAACCTCAGTCCTTCTAGGAGATGCGGAAACATTCTTTTTCCGCTTCTCAGTTTTGACAACCTTCCTCTCCCACTCAGTGAAGGAAGAGAGGCGTATATGGTGCCGCCCGTGACCGATGCACCTCTCCAACACTCCACGCTTGCTCGGGCTGGGCCCTAGCATGTTAAGCAAGTGGTCTTACACTCCTGCTCTCATTCAGACTGTTTAAGTTCTAGGCTCTGCATAAGTCTGGCTTATCCTTTGCTAACTTAAAAGTACTTTGAGAGCTGTTAACTCAAGAGAGGTTCTATGGAGAAACTTCTCCCGTGAGTTCTAGATCTTGCCGGTGAGCTCCTGAAAAGAATAACAGCAAATTCTTTGAAGTGCTCAACACTCTCTAATGATAAGGGCCCACAAGATGAGATTTCTTTAAATTTTAACTGCAGCAGCAAAGTAACAAACAAGACCTGCTGAAGAAGACCTGCTTAGGTTCTGTTTGCTCAAGGAATACCAGAAGGCATCATTAAAGCTAAAGTCAGGGCTTGGCCCAGCCTGCCAGGAAGGGAAACACACTCATTATAGAGGAAAATAAGTGTGTCTGCTTTCTTTAATTTTAGAACTGAAAGACCTATCCAAAAATTTTTATTGTAGGAAAAATAGAAAATCCAAAGGTGAAGGGGTAAAAAAACTGTATATGCCAAGCTCCAGTGAATAGCAGTCTTATCTAATTATTTCTTTGGGATACATTTCTGGAGACATAGTAGGATTGATACTCGTTTAGGCTAGTGAAGATTGAAATATTGCCCACAGTAAGCACATTGCCAGTTTACCGTCTCCCCAGTAATGTGTAAGAGAACCAACACTGTATTCACTCTCAGTGCTACCATTGTCTTTCCATTTCTGTCGTGTTCATGGGACAGGAGGCTAAACATTGTATGTCACCCATTAGCATTTCTTTCTTTCTTTTTTTTTTTTTTTTTAAGTTTTTCGAGACAAGGTCTCTCTGTGTAGCCTTGGCTGTCCTGGACTCGCTTTGTAGACCAGGCTGGCCTCGAACTCACAGCGATCCACCTGCCTCTGCCTTCCGAGTGCTGGGATTAAAGGCGTGCGCCACCACCGCCCGGCTTAACATTTCTTTTTGTCATTTGTGTGTGTTTTTAGTAGATTGGTCTCTGGTTTTTGTTTTTGTTTTTTTCTTTTTCGTTTTTTTGATCTCTGATTCTTTTGATAAGATGTACTCTATAAAAAGAGTGTGGTTCTGTTCTGACTTCTGTCAAACGATCAGTCCTGATTAGAAAATGTTTAGCGGTTTTGGACAGGTCTTTCTCCTCTTTTCTATCTCCTCCTCCCCTTGGAAGTTTTGGAGATCGATTTCAGGGCCTCATACACCTGTGCATGTGATCCGACGTGCCCACCCCCACTTTAGCCAATCCACCCCCTTGCACAGAGCAAACATGGGGCAGGGCAGCAGCTATAATTTACTATCATAACTGCTGTCATCTCAGTAGAGCCCTTACAGAGGTCAGGCCAAGGTGGAGGAAAATCCTTTGTCTGTCCAGCCTCCCTCCCCACGGCCGTGATCCTGATCTGAAACGAAGCGATTGATGAGCCATTTTTACAAGATAGATGATATTAACTCGTTTTATTGTCCGATTCTTTTGCTAGTAACCGAAATGCCATAATCCACAACTTGTTTTGTTCTATGTTAACATTTCTTCTAACTTTTCCACTGGAAATTATTGTTTGCTTGCCGTAAGACTTTCTTTGACTATGCTGTCTTGGACCCTGCACTGGGAACTTTTTGAATCTGAGGAGTTTAGCAGCAAGCTGGAAACCCCTTTAGCACAATACGTTCTTGAGGGCCTTTGAGTTTCTATCTAAGTTCTTGCTTGAAGACAGATGATTCTGAAATATTAGAGGAGAAAAAGCGGGAGAAAATTCAGTTAGTCAGGTGATTAAATACAGAAGAGTCAAGTAAATAATCCAGGCAATCTGAATACAAAATGACTTTTAAAAGATAAAGTGACCAGGCGTGGCGCACACTTTTAATCCTAGCAGAGGCAGGCAGATCACTGCGGGTTCGAGGCCAGCCTGGTCTACAAAGTTGAGTCCAGGACAGCTCAGTGAAGATGATGAGAGAGACGATGGGAAGGAAATCTTACTCCTTTCCACCTGTCTCCAATACTTCTGAAGAGAATTCCTGGGATTGCCCAAGGTTAACATGGCCAGCATGGCCTCTTCTTAGAGAGATGGTTGTGGTCGATGTAACAAGGTGGAGCCACAGAGACAGCAACATTACATGAAAGACAAGTCTGACTGAGGACACTGCCACACCACACACAGCACAGCCACGCCTAAGACCAGAGGAAACAGTGGGGAGGGGGGATGTAATTCTGAAAATATACCTGTTTGCATTTTGAGTAGTTTTTTGAATTTGTAAAATATCATGAAGCATCTTCTCAGTTCCACTCCGACAACCATCCAGGCACAGAGGCTGTGTTTCTTATCGCTCAGGAACTTTTCAATTCTGACGAAATACTTGTTCAGTTCCAAGTGGACCCTCCAGAGGCCCTTTGGTTGAGGATGCTGTATCTTACTATCCTCCTCCATAAAGCAGTCTTGAGCTTGCCGCACTTGCTCATAAAGTCCCATTCTGATACGTTGCAGGCGTTCCTTTATCACAGGGTCGACGGAGCCATTATGGCTGAAAATATATAGTGCCCAAACAGACATACTGTAGAAGACCTCCTTAACGTCCCTTTTCACGTGTTGGAAGGATGACAGAATTTCTTTAGGAAATTCAAAGTTCTTGATTTCTTTTAGACATTGTAGGGGAGAGCTGACGACGATGCTCCTCAGGAGTTTCATATTTTCCCTGGTGGTGCCATCCAGATGAACACAGCTCAGAGATTGGATGGGTGAAATGAATAGAGCCATGAGGACCACCGGCCACAAACACTGTGGAGTCATGCCAGCCTCAGTGCTGTACAACACCCAAGATTGATAGTGATGTTTTAGCTACGCTTTCATGGTCTTATATACCTGTATATCTTCAGCGGGAGGAATTTTCTTTCTTAGATTCCAAAGTCCTTTGCCTCCGGGCATTTTTTTTTTCCTTTTTAAGTGAGTAAAGCATTACTTTAGGTTCCCAGGTGACCCATCCCAGCACTGAAAAAGACTCGTCATAACAAAACTGACACACAGGAGTTGGGAGTGTAGCCTAGGTGTAGAATATTTGTCAAGTACTTGCAACACTCCAAGTTCAGTTCCCAACACTAGGGGGAAAAATCACTGAACTCATATATCAAAGACATAATGATCCTTCTGGGAAATATATTTTGGTACTTGATCCTATAGCCAAATTTTTATTTTAATTGAGTTAGTCATTAACCAAATGACTATGATTACTTATGACTAGGTCGCTAGCAATAACAACTCAGTTTCCCGCAATCTTGACAATTTAAAGCTTCTGTGTTTAGAATTTTTTTCTTTTCTTTCTATTTTTTCCTTTTTTTAAAAAAGATTTATTTATTGTATTTATTGTATATGAGTGCTTTATCTGCAGAAGAGGGTATCAGATAACATTATAGATGGTTGTGAGCCACCATGTGGTTGCTGGGACTTGAACTCAGGACCTCTGGAAGAGCAGGAGGTGCTCTTAACCACTGAGCCATCTCTCCAGCCCCAGCTTAGTTTTCTTTTGACACTGGAGATTAATATTTCACAGCTACCCCTTCCTTTCATTATATTCATCTCTGGGTTGCATTTCATGTACCTATACTTTAGCAGTCTTCTGGTGGATTGTATATTTGAGAATCTTATCTACTTCATTAGTTTCTCTGTTATAGTGTTACGGAGTTTCTTTTCTTTTATATACTTTAGATAAGGATTTAGATTATATAGATTATATAGAGTACTTAATAACGTTTACTTCCTTTTTGCTTGGTGGGACTAGAATCTGTGAAGTATTTTGTTGGTTCTGCTTGTTTTTCACCTGTAAGGCATTTGAGTAGAAGGGCACCCATTCAGCCAGCTAACTCATATCTAGTCTATGGCTGTGACTATGCTATGATGGCTATCTGCCATTGATGGTGCTTTCTTTGTTTGACCAAATAATCTTCTTTGGGTTATGGTGTTATTCAATAGATTCCTTTCTTTAAGAAAGTCAAATGGGGTGACTTTAAAAAGAACCTGGCTTATTTTTTTACTTTTTGTTTTTGTTTTTTTTAAAAAGGAAATTAATGATTTTCAATGATATTCTGTTGAAATGGAAAGTCACTAGAGCTCTACAATAATAGCAGACTATGATTGAAATTTTGGCTTAAAATTTCTTAACCATTTGGTTGCATCAAAAGCTAATTGCGGATGAATTTTTTCTTAAGTTATTTTATTTTATTTACATTTGTGTTTTGCCTCCATGTATGTCTTATGCGAGGGTGGACATTACAGGAACTGTAGTTACCGACAATTTTGAACTGTCATGTGGATGCTGGGATTTGAACCTGGTTTTTTTGGAAAGGTAGCCAGTGCTCTTACCACTGAGCCACCTTTCCAGCCCCATGAATGACTTTCATAAAGTCTTGGTTATTATGGGCTTGCTTCTTGAAAACAGGAAATATTCTAATGTCACAGACAGTTTCTCTACATGGCTGATTGTCAAAAACAAAATCAGGAAACGAGGCTCTTTTATATGAGGTTAAACATTGATTTTAATATTTGACTGTCATAGGGGACAAAATGGTGACATTGGTCAAAGCTTTTATAGTGTGCATTGTGTTTGACACAGTAATTCTTGCTCTTAGAATTTCTCCATTTTCTTGACCAAAGATTTGGACAACAAGATACTAAGCACTTGGTTAGGCAAAACATCCACAGGAAATTTCTGCACAAGCACTAAACGTTATGTCTGAGAATATATTTGGCCGCTTGGCTGACTATGGTTTTTTTTTGTTTTGTTTTGTTTTTTGTTTTTGTTTTTTGTTTTTTGGTTTGTTTTTTTTTGTTTTGTTTTGTTTTTTGGTTTTTTTGGTTTTTTTGGTTTTTCGACACAGGGTTTCTCTGTGTAGCCTTGGCTGTCCTGGACCTGCTTTGTAGACCAGGCTGGCCTCGAACTCACAGCGATCCACCTGCCTCTGCCTCCCGAGTGCTGGGATTATAGGTGTGTGCCATCACACCCGGCTTGTTTTTTGTTTTTCAAGACAGGGTTTCACTGTGTATCCTCGGCTTGGCTGTCCTGGACTCGATTTGTGGACCAGGCTGGCCTCGAACTCACAGCGATCCACCAGCCTCTGCCTCCCGAGTGCTGGGATTAAAGGTATGCGATGCCACGCTGAGCTATATTTTGTCTCTTGAAAGAAGCTTCCTTGGTAGGATGGAGTCCAGTTACATTGTTGTTAAATGAGAGGATTTGCATACTTGTTCAGAAAAGAATCTTGAAATATATGTCCCACAAGTTTTGAGTCTTATCTCTGGATTGGAAAAATTAGTGATTTTTGGTTTTGCTTTTATTCATCTATTGAGTTTTCTGTGGTCATTAAGTGTTTTCTTACTTAAAAAGCAATGTCTTATGCCAAGTATGGTGGCTTACTCCTTTATTACCAGCATTTGAAAGGGTGAGGCAGGCGGGCCAATGTGAATTCAAGGCCAGCCTGGTCTACAAAGCGAGTCCACGACAGTCAAGGCTACATAGAGAAACCCTATCTCAAAAACAAAAAACTAAAACAAAAACAAAAAAGCAATTGTCTTTAAGAGAAGGTATAGTTAAAGAAGAAAAAAATGTTGTATATATGAAACAGAATCAATAAACTTAAACATCTCTACTTAAAGAGAAAATGTGAATTTTCCTAAGTCTTGATTCCAGTTCAGTTGCGGTGGACAATGCAGAATTATATGGGAGCTTAGTGTACTGATCTCATAGCTTTTTATACAAAAACACATTTATGCACATCTACACACATGCACCAAGTGTCAATATGGTACAAAGCACCCGTGAGGGCCATGCTTTCTTACATAGCTCCTATAATTTCTACCTAAATCGTCCAGGCCAAGCAGTTCCAGGTGGAACTGCCTGCCACTTAGGGCGTTTGCATGCCTTGCCTTCTTTAATTATAGGTTGTTTTTTTTTTTTTTAAATAAATGATCATATAAGCGTCGATCCGTAATTTAAACCATTCCTCTCCAAGCATCCCACCGCACTCTGCTGCTTGCTCTGCTTCGCACTTGCTTATAAGACAGTTTCGTTTGCCTTGCTCCGGTAAGACGTTTCCTCTCATAGGTGATGAAGACTGCAGCAGATGTGGACGTTCCCTGTATTTTCTTTCTGCCATGCGTGGCTTTGTTTTTTGTTGTTGTTGTTGTCTTGTTTTTTAAAGATTTGTTTATTATTATGTAGACATTCTCTGCCTGCATGCACACTTGTAGGTCAGAAGATGGCATCAGGTCACATTATAGATGGCTGTGAGCCACCATGTGGTTGCTGGGAATCGAACTCAGGACCTCTGGAACAGCAGAGCCACCTCTCCAGCCCCAGCTTTGTTATTTTTAAGCTCTCTCTCCCAACCCCCTCCCTTTGCTGTCGTTTGTCTCCTATCCTTACTCATTCAAAACTTTGTTGTGTTTGGCACATGCGACCCATGGCGGAGGTCCTGTAGAGGGAGGAATTCACTATACCACCTAATGTCCAAGAACTTACAATTACAGACATGTAATTGTGGGTGGACCTCATTCTCCAGGTGCCTTAACTGTTACGTTGTGCTAACATTGACAATATTCTTGGCAAAAAAGGAAATACGGTTGGCATGCATGCCTGCCTCTCTCTGGCCGTTAGGATCACCTGACTTTGCAAATAAACCTACAGACTATGCCTGCAGTATCTCAGATAGACCTGAACTAGAAGAAAACCCTTCCTCTCATTGGCCTAAGACCCAAATTTAACTTGCGTCTCTATTTTATCTGGCAACCTCATAGGCCACGGAAGTCCCCACTGATCGCCGACAGCTCAAAGAGGGCATTCCCTCTTCAAGAAGCCTTTCCCCTGCCTTCCCTCCTTCATCTCCTGAGAGCTGCATTTAGCTTAGTTTCTCAATGCTGACATCACTTATGGACAGGTACAAATGTCAGTGCATACTCCAAAGAGGACGTATGCATACGCACATGCGTGTGCTCACGTGTAGTTGCCGATGACTCTAATTAGAAACACTGGCTCATCAGTCACTTGCTCAGGCCATCTGAGTGTGCCTCAGAGTCTGGAAGCAGAAAAGGCTATTGAGGAAACATTTTCTTTTTCATATGCACATCTGTCACAGCTGTCCACTCTGTCATCAGCAGGATGTACGCTGACATCCCCACTCTGTGCCCATGATACCTGTCTTTATTTCCTCGCATGCTCTGAGGTAGTTTATATGTGGTACTGTTTTCATCAGAGGGAACAGAAAGGGAAGCTACCCTGATATCAGATGAGCTGTGGACAGTCCCCATGGATTATATATAAGATTAACACTAAGGAGCAAGAGAGATGGAATTTGTTTGACAAGCTGGAGAAATGAGACGTTTCAGGGGAGACAACTCGTTTGGCCTTACCTCAGTGGCACAAGAGATCTCCTGAGATTTACTGCTTCCTATGAAAGAGCAGTTTCCAGTACGGATAACTTGTTGATCACTTTGTTACTCAGTAGCTGAGTGTGAGTCATTCCATTTGTGCTGTGTTGGAGGTAGTTGAGCCCAAAGACAGCACGCCTCCCGAACACCGAGGCCTGACTGCACAGTGTGTTTATGGCAGAGCAACTCTGTGTACTGCCTCCCCTTTCTGGTTAGTTCCTCACAGGAGCCTGTGTCCCCTCCTTGACTGCGCTGCTCTTGACTTTTACCCAATGTAAGGGACCAATGACTACACCAGTCATAATGTTGGCTCATTGCAAAAATTTAGGCCCTCAGGGAAAGGGAAGGCCACCCCTTTAAGGTGGTGTCTCTTCACACTTCTCGTTCCCCAAGGCAGCGGGTAGTTGCCAGTCTGGTGGTGGCCTTCTTGGTGCCTTTCTCTTGTCTAATCACAGTTACGTGGTGGCTGGTGCAGCGGCTGGTTTGTTGGTTGCTGCCCTTTGAATGGCCTAGAGAAACCACAGAAACTGAGAGATCTGGATCTCTACAGATGGGGATAGGAGACCTTGTGTTTCTTAAGTCGCTAAGACAGGGTTATCAAAATTGTGATGGCTTTGACACTGCATCTTAGAAGTGTGCCCTAGAACTATATGATACCATTTTCAGGTAATGGTTTCTAAATAAAGACTGAAAGTTCTTTGTGAAGACAAGGCCCAGAACAGACAGTTCACCAGGTCTGGCCTATGATAGACCTAGGTACCTTGCATTAACACCAGGCACATAGTAAGTGCTCAGTTATCATTTGTTGAGTGACTAAATAAAGATGGTGAAGCCATGTCTTGATGCTGGGATCATAGACCATGATTTCCTTTTTGTTTAGGGTTGAGGACAAGTTGTTGTTGTGGGTAATTGAGGAATTCACAGAATGATAGATGACAACCTAAGTGTGTCCACTGCTATTTGGTGCTTCTTTGAACTGCCCAAAGCTAGTTAAGTCATAAACACTTTTGTAACTCCAGTGATATCTTGGGTTCATATTTTGGGATTGATTCATGTCTTTCCCTCCAGACTAGAAATGTGACTTACAACACAGTTTTGTAATCATGACATCAACTGTTTGTAGAATAAACATAGCCATGGGATTTCCTATGTTTCTCAAGCCTGGTTGGGTAGCGACTTGTGGGGGCATAGTGCAAAAGACTTTTCTTCCATTTCACCAAGTTTTTATTAGTGTTCTCAGTAGCCACTGTATATCTTATTACTTGCGAGGCTCTGTAGACTTACCCACACCAGTCTTTTGCTGCCTTGCTGAAGACTATGAATTATAACAACTTCCTGTAAGAACGATCTTAATATTAGAAAATGACCATTGGCAAAAGAAAGTTCCGATGGTCGAATCTGTACATAAGTAAATGAATTTGCACCATTAATAAAGACTATTTTGATCTGGGGATTGTCAGGATAGCCTCCATTTACTTTCTCATTCTCCTGGTGTCTTCTCTGGGGCATTTTGCTCTGGGGTGACAGTAAGACTGTCAGAGGATAATGGTGAAATATGTCACCTACTAGGACGATCTGTAATCTTTCCCTTTCCGCGGTGGGTCCATCTGAGTGTGCTGGTGTTTGAGGAGAAGTGCCAATGGTGGACTAGGCTGTGAGTGGGATGGTTCTTGGTCCACAGAAGAGGCACTGTCCTCTCTTAGTCACTGTTGGCTTGCTTGTGGTTGTGCCTCTTGTCATTAGTGAAGAGCAGATAGGCTTTGTAGAAAACTCAAGGGAGCTTTCTCTAGATCAGCAGCGGACAGACTCACATGATGCAAATCCCAGAACTTGTTCTAGTAGCAGTCCTGGCTCTGGGAGTAGTGTCTTGGGATTAATTTGGTCCCAGCAGGAGTCGGGAAGGGGGGGTCTTTTCTTCTTGTCAACACTCCTGACCTGAGGTAGCACTGAAGCACAGACTCTCCATCACGAACTATATCAATGAGGGACATTTAGACACAGACCCTTAGGGTGGGAGTGGTAAAGCAACTGGCTTAAGTCACAGTGTGATTTAGGGGTCCAGTGGGGCTGAGCCAAGGCGTCTTCACCTGGACTTTATCAAGCCAAGTTTCCCATTGTGTGAAGATCTCCTTTCTTTCTGCCTCCATGTGTGGGCATCCACCCCATCTTTAAAAGAACGGGCATTGTAAAGACTCCAGTCTATCCTTGTTGCAATCCAAGCTCCTTGTGCCGTCACAAGGGCTTCTCGGTCCTAGGAGGAAGTCTTTTGGTAATGGAAGTTGAATTAGGCCTAAGACTCCCAATATTCTATAAACTTACTTTGAATGTACAACTTAAGACTTGAGTTTCCTAGAATCCACCACCTAATGATATCAGATTTATGAGAAACAACACAAATGCCAGTTTAAATGTCATATCACTTAAG
>OU015743.1:59794357-59852417 GCA_907169655.1 Acomys percivali | reverse complement strand
CTTTTCACTCTTTCTTTGTATAATGGGTTTCCTTGAGGCATTTTCATGTATATCTTGTTTTCGCTGACCCTTCAACCCCTCTGCCTTCTCTCAGATCCCTGCCCCCTCCCTGTTTGTCCCCTCCTGGCTCAGTTACTCTATCTGCTCTCCTCACTTCCTTTAAGATCTTTTAGCCCCTTTCATGGTTCATTTCATAGTTTCTTGACCTGTACCCACACAACCATACACATATGAAAGTTAAAATCTGGACTCTGCATGTGATAGAAAACATGTGGTCTTTGACTTTCCTGGGTCTGGAATACTTTGATTAATACAATAATTTTTAATTCCATCATGTTCCAGCAAATGCCATAAAGTTTCATTTTTCTTTATGGCTGAATAACATTTCATTGCGTGCATCTTCACTGTCCACTCAGCCATTGATGGGCAGTGGGCTGCTTTCATTTCCTACACACTGATTAGTGCAGCGATAAACACGGACGTGAGAGTATGTCTGTGGTAGAACTTTGCACATATGCCCATAAGCTAAATCATATGGTGGTTATACTTTTTCTTTGAGACACCTCAACACTGATTTCCATAATGGCCACACCCGCTTACATTCCCACCAGTCTTAACATTTCCCCAGCGTCTCTTGTCATTTGTTTTCTTTTTCATTTTTAATCTTACTTTATTTTTAAATCGTGGGACTTGCAGAGGGCTCAGCGGTTGAAGTCCTAACCCATCAGAATCTGAGCTTAGTGTGCTCTTAGCCCACAATTCTGGCCTTTGGCAGCAAGAGAAGGAGAGCAAATGGATTCTTCTCTCAACCCTCAAGGGGAGCACAGCCCTATTTTAAGGTCCTGAACTCCAATGTATAAAGTTGCTTAAAGAAAAGTGTTGTCTAATGGAATCAGTAAGAAACAAGCACACGTGGGTTTGCACTAGTCTCCCTACTCCTGTGGTGTATGAAAGACCTCACTCCTAGGAGCCTTCTTAGACCTCTCTGTTCGGGCTCCTGATGCTGAGGAAGACGCGTGAGGACACTAAATAAGGGATGCTGCTTTCCTCTCTGTAACTCCCTGAACACTCAGGGATAACACCAAGCCGATAACCAACATGCTTTGAAAGAAGTCACTAGATTGGTCACCAGCCATAGTGTGCATTTGCTATTCACAGAGTGAGTGACTTGTGGACTGAGAAGCTAGCTGCTGAGTTTGTACTTCATTCGGTTACTAACACAATACCCTGTGGTCACTGTATGTGTGTGCACGCACACCAGAACTGTACAGTGAGAACAGCATAGACAAAGACCCATCAGAACCATTGTTAAAATGGGGACGGATAAGCATTCTAGCCATGTTTTCATGTGTCCCATGAATGGCAGAGTCTAAGCACGGCTGATACAGGTGTTGGAGGGCTCAGGAAACAACAATGCACAAGTTTATAGTTATGGTCACACCTGAGTTTTCTAGGAACAGTGAGATTTGTGTGTAGATTTATAGGGACAGCATCCAGCAACAACACCCTGCAGGTAGCTAAGCACCTCAGAAGGGTAGGCGGGGAAACTGAGTAAAGCACACAAAGCTCTCAAGCTAACAATGCCTAGAAGAGTTGTTCCACATTAAGGCAAGAGGGCTAGTCTCTGTGTGTAGGTTACCCATATCTCCCGTAGACTTGCTAGCTCTAAGTGTGGTTCCTTGGAAGGCACTCAGCTGACAGCTTTCAACTTCCAGATCTCCTGATTTCCGGGAGGGTAAAGTCACTAGTCCTGAAGGGAGGCTTGGAGACAGGTTATAGGGTCTTCTTCACTGGAAGTTTCTGACCCTGGTGCCATGGCCTTACAGAAATAAAAGGCAAGAGCAGGAGCTAGGGAGATGACGAAGTACGCAAGAGCAGTTTGCTCTTCTTGCGGATGACCCAGTTTCAGTTTCCAGCACCCGTATCGGCTGCTCACAACCTGCAGGCACACAGTCCACAAACGTACACTCAGAGACCCAAGCACATATAAAATTAAGTTAATAAGTGGGCGAGTGGGAAGCAAGGTAGTGCTGTTAGGACTCTGAGCCAAGGCTCTGTAGGGAGAAGACAGCGAAGGCTACCAAACCACATCTTCTCAGACCCCCAAATGGCAGCCCGTGGGACTGGATCAGCCTCCACTTTGATTTTTGTTCATCACTATTTGTTATCTTACTTACTTTTCTGTTACGTTGCTAATACACCACAACCAAGGCCATTTAAAGAAGCAAGGCTTTACATGTTTCAGCTCCAAAGGGGTCTAGCACAGCAGGGAGGCATGGCGGCAGGCAGGGGTGGTAGCCAACAAAATCAGAAGCACAGAGCTCACCCATTCCCTCCCGTGACATACTTCTTCTAGTAAGGTCAAACCTCCTGAAACTCTCCAGATGGTGCCACCAACGGGAACCAAGTGTTCAAATGTCTGAGTCTGTGGGGGGACGTTTATGTCCAAGCCACACCTGCTGATTTGAGAGAGACTGGAGTGGATGCGTGTTATCTTCCTGGACCCCAGGAAGTGACAAGAACCCGGAAGTCCTCAGTTGGGACATTTGTGATCTTCCTTCCCTCTCATAAGGGGTGTTTCTCAGGAACACAAGATGAGAGTTTTTCATCTGCCTGCCCCTCCCCTGCCCTCCTTTCCCCTTTTAGGTCTTAGATCCCTTCATACGTCTTATTCTGTGCGTCATTTTCTCCCTCAGCTCTTTCTGCAGGGACAGTGCCTGGAGTCTGGCTGCTGCTTCTGATGGAGGGTGTGACTGATCAACTCCCTGCAGGGCGTTAGGAAGAGCTTGCACACACGGTCAGGGCATCTCTGAGGGTGGTACTGCAGCGATAATAGCAGACTTTGCCACTGACGCCTCACAGCTTGTTTTACAGGTGTGGATCATAGCACTTAGGCTAAACAGAGGATAAAAAGCGAGTTGCTTGTGGCGCTGTCTTTAGGAGGCTGTAGGTGTTCCTGTCTGTGATTTTATTTAGCTTCAGCATACTGGTTGTTGTAGACTTTGGAGGCCTCAGGACAAACTAAGTCTGACTCAACAGTCGTGGCTGCCTGGAAAGGTTGTATTAAGAAGGATTCTGGGCTAAGCGTGGTGGCGCACGCCTTTAATCCTAGCACTCAGTAGGCAGAGGCAGGTGGATCTCTGTGAGTTTGAGGCCAGACTGCTCTACAAAGCAAGTCCAGGACAGCCAAGGCTAACACAGAGACCCTGTCTCAGGGGAAAAAAAGGGATTCTGAAGTCCAAAAAAGCTACTGTCTGGTTAGAAGCTGGTAGGCTGGCCTGGATGTACACCTGGAGAGGCATGGGACCCCTGACTCAAATTTACTATTTATCTGTCATTGGACTAGAATCTCTATACAGTGGCCCATGACTGACTGAAGGATCTTTTATTTTTTAAAACCACATCCAATGTGTACTTTTAATTCAGTGTGGGAAGTGCTGGATTTTTTTTTTTTTTTTTTTTTTTTAGCTATTCAGGAGTAAAATGCTGAATGTACTGTGACAGTTAGAGAGTTAGTCTGATTCCTGGACTCTGAGAGAGACATGGGGAATAAAATCAATCCGAAAATTACTATTGGAATGGGCAAGAGATGGGATAAGAGTGATCCGTGGCTGGGTTTTGACTGTGCTTGGGTACGTAGACTTCTGGCCTCACTAAGATCACTGTAAGTCCTAGGAAACTGAACCTGGTGCTACAGAGGTCGCCATAGGCAAGGAACTAGCGCACACTCCTGCAGTCTCACCGATCTGGCTGCAGTGACATAATGCAAAAGCAGAGCTTGCCGGGACTACAAAGCGTCCTGGCTCTGCAAGGCCGTGCCATGGGCCTGCATGGTTAATAGGGCTTGCTTTCTGCTTGACTCATGAGACTGAACTCTGGAGTTCTAACCTCATCCTCTGGCTTCATTTTGATGTCTCTTTGTTCTTTAGTCTTTTTACACATGAAAGATAAACCGGTAAGAACCGAGGTGCGGAAGTAGGTGCATTTGGCTTTTAAGTACTTGGGTAGAAATGTTTAAAATATAAACCCTAGTTCGTTATTATTGACCCAATAAAAGGAAGGAAGCACCTAAAGTGAATCTAAGGAACTTGATTAAGGTACACCGACCAAGCAGTTTTGAGTTAAGATTCATGATGCATTTCTGCTGAGGGGTGACTTGTGCATCTGCCATGAGTTTAGTGTTCTTTATAAAGTCCTTTTTTGGGGGGAGGGGGAAGAGGTGATGTGTGACTAGAGGGATGGCTCAGTGAGTAAGAGTGCTTGCTTCTTTGTTTTGTTTTGTTTTGTTTGTCAAGGCAGGGTCTCTCCGTGTTAGCCTTGGCTGTCCTGCACTCGCCTTTTGACCTGGCTGGCCTGGAACTCACAGTGGTCCACCTGCCTCTGCCTACTGAGTGCTGGGATTAAAGGTATGTGCCACCACACCCAGTGAGTGCTTGCTTTTTACACTTGAGGACCTGCTTTCAAATCCCCAGCATCCACATAAGATGGGGGCCACATGTTCACTGCTCAAGTGTGTGTTGGGGGCAGAAGCAGGAGAATCATTTGGGCCTGCTGGCCACCAGCCTAGGTTCAGATAGAGTGAGGGACCATGTCTCAAAAGAATGACATGGAGAGTGACCGAGTAGGCCTGCCAGCATCATCTCCTAGGGCCTCTGCACAAAGACACACACACACACACACACACACACACACACACACACACACACGCAAAATAAAATTATCCCATGTTAAAACCTTGCTCTTTTCAAATTCACAGAGCTATTCTGACCCTCAGAGATTTTTCTTTTACTTTTGTTTTGTTTTGTTTTTTGTTTTTTTGAGACAAGGTTTCTCTGTGTAGCCTTGGCTGTCCTAGACTTACTTTGTAGACCAGGCTGGCCTCGAACTCACAGCGATCCGCCTGCCTCTGCCTCCTGAGTGCTGGGATTAAAGGCGTGCGCCACCATGCCTGGCTTAATTTACTTCTTATTTTTAAAAAATTG
The DNA here is from genome assembly GCA_907169655.1 of Acomys percivali. NCBI lineage: Eukaryota > Metazoa > Chordata > Mammalia > Rodentia > Muridae > Acomys > Acomys percivali. The sequence continues at coordinate 59,847,435 of OU015743.1, read as the reverse complement.
TATTCACTTTACATCCCGATTGCAGCCCGCTCCTTTGTCTCCTCCCGATCCCCACCTTCCTTCCCTCATTCCCCCTGTCCCCCCTCACCTAGTCCTCAGGGAGAGTCCTCCTCCCCTACCATCTGACTTCAACCTATCAAGTCTCATCTGGACTTCCTAGCATCCTCTTCCTATGTGGCCTGGCAAGGCTGCCCTGCCAGGGGGAAGTGATCAATGAGGGGTCGCCATATTATGGGACCCACAAAGAGACTGTGCTGCCTATGGACTAGTCTACGCCAGGGTCTAGGTCCTCACCACACATGGTCCTTGGTCGGTGCATCAGTCTCTCTGCAGCGCTCCCCGGCTCCCCCGGCCCAGAGCTGTTGGCTCACTTGGTCTCCTTGTGGAGCTCCTGTCCCCTCCTGGTCCTCCTCTCCACCGACTCTTCCATCCATGAGACTCACTGCGCTTTTCTTTTAGGAAGTATTGCGTCTTGCCTCTCTTTCTCATTCTGTAATCCTGAATCACACCAAAACACAGAGTTATTCTTGAAAAGTTAGAAGATCCAGCCACATTGGAACTTTCTCCCTGCATAGCGCTCACTTCAGTGGCGCCAGCACCCACGCCATATGCTGTTTACCCACCTGGCAGCTAAGTCCATTTGAGGGTCACATTCTCCTTCTATCCTATAGTTCAAGGTTTCCCTCTTTGGCCCAGATAAGAAATTATGAATTGAAAATAAACAATTTAAGTGTTACCAAATCTAATTCATGTACAAAGACACTAGGATGGCGAGCAAATACTGGCGGGGGGCGGGGGGGCCTGTCATTTTGAATTTTTCCTTTAGCTTAAGTGAATTCTTTTAAGTTTGTTCAAAGGTGAATCCAGGCCCAGGGCAGAACAGTCTGCCGCTCCCTAACACAAGCATCATACAACCCAGCAACTGGTCTAATTAAAGGTCTAGCAGCTTCATAAGATTCCCAGAGCCAATTAAACAATGCTCACCCTTGTACCTCCCACAGCAGACAGGGGAGCCGCTTGGCAATTGCTGTGATTGATATGAAAAGTAGCAACATGTTTTTAAGCACATTTAGCACTGTTGTTACTCTATGGGGCACAAGCTTTCAACACAGCAGCCTTTCATCCTCCGTGCTTTTGGAGTGTGAGAACACCACGAAGGGATGCTTGCATTGTAGCTGTTCCTCTGGGCAGGAAATTAAGGCTGGGGAGGGGGCGGGCAGCTGGAGAGTGACAGTGCTGGGCTCTCGAGCCGGCAGCTGTCATCTGAATAGCAGTTCCTTCTGGCCAAGGCTCCCTCCATTCATATTCATGGCTTCCTTGCTGCAGAGCACCCAGCTAGCTCCCTTGGCACCTTTCCTTCCGTATCTTTCTCGGAGTTCCTTGTTGATTTACCAGGAAGCATTGGCCGATTCAGAAAAGAATAAACTAGTAGAAATTAGAACTAGTTAGGAGACACTCTACTGGGAAGAATTTATTTAAATGCAAGAAGTTAAAGCCAAATCTGTATGGTAAGTTAACTTTATATTCTCCATTGTTACTTAATTCCATTAATTTGCTGCTAATTGATGATTAATTGGTTCTACCTGTGTGGAAACTACTTTCCTGCTGATCAGAGAACTCCTTCCCTCAGGAAAACATTTGCATTCTCATTAGGGAGCTGTACATATTTAGTGCAGAAAATGTAAAACAACCACATTTAAATAACGAACAAAAAAAAGGAATTTAAAAACCACTCTAATTAGCAGTAAGCAGTAATTGCTATTGAGACCCAGGGAAATACATATGTATATTTTTTTAGGGAGCCAGGAGAATTTTAGGCTTACTGTTCGAGCATGGCGGTCCAGAAACTCGGGCAAACATGCTTGTGGCTTTGTACAACATCAAAATGAAACAGTAATATAGGGTAAGGCGTAGCCTTCATGTGCTTGTTGTGTACAGTACTAAATCATAAATATTTTCCTTTCAAAACATGTTATTAGAAATTTTGTCTATATAGAAATTCGCTATTTGGGTATTCTGTGATTTTTAGAAAGTTTGTGTTTTCTACATTTGTACAACGAACTCTAGCAAACTGCTTCATACATTTCTGCAAATAAGCTTTGTGGAAACCCATGGTCTTTCATTAGAAAAAAAATTCTCAAAATGATTTGTGCGTCCGGGGTATTTGAACTTCAACAAGATCCCACAGACACTCTGGAGATGAAACCTCCAAGACACTGTGTGAACCTGTGCAGGACAGCCTTTCCCAAACCTGCTTTCCTCCAGGTATGTTCACTGCAGGAAGAAAACCAACCACTTTCCAGAGGCTCTTGGACAACAGGAAAAAGAAAGTAGAGTGTGGCCGGCCATGGAAATGTTTGCTGGAGTGGAAGCAGTGGGGCGCCATGTCAACCGCGGCGTGAACGAGCGTTTGTTCTCTGTCCTGCGTGGATAAACGTACAGAGTGGATAACTCTGCAAGAAAACAGAAATAACTGCCGAGGAATGTCTATTTGCTTTAAGAACCCTTGGGATCGAGAAAATAAGCACTTCATAACAACAGCATAATGAGGCCACTGGGGTGCTCATCAATTAATGAGTGATTTTTAAAGTCCTCCGGAAGCTAAGGGAGAGTTCCGAGTGGATGGATTCCTCTACTCATAGAGACTGATGTCTGTCAGCGTGGTGTGGCTTGTTTAAAACTGAATGAAAAAAATTTAAATACATACAATCCCCACCTCCTGTTGCAAATTAGAGGCATCGTGTTTACTGAAGCCGGGAGATGAGTCACAGTTATTTCTCAGCATTTGCCTTGTATAAATAAAATAAACTTTTTCGTATACCTGGAGAGGTCAAGAAGTGAGATAAAGAGAGAGATATAGAGAGATATAGAAGTAGTGAGAGGTAGAGAGGTGGAGAGGGAGAGAGAGAGAGAGAGAGAGAGAGAGAGAGAGAGAGAGAGAGGGAGAGAGAGAGACACACACACATGGACGGTGTCTTTTATATGGCCCAGGGCAGGGCCATGCCCCCGTGGCAGGTAAGCAGTGACGTCACAGGCAGGCCGACTATCAGAATCCTAACACTGTGGACTTGCCAATAGCTAGACCTTCAAGAAGAATGCTCTGCAATTCAATCGAATATAATTAGTGTTTGCTAGTGTTTGTCTAATGAAACTGCATTTTTCTTTCTTTCTTTCTTCTTTTTGTCTGTTTGTTTTGTTTTGTTTTTCAAGACAGGGTTTCTCTGTGTAGCCCTGGACTCTCTTTGTAGACCAGGCTGGCCTCGAACTCACAGTGATCCACCTGCCTCTGCCTCCCGAGTGCTGGGATTAAAGGCGTGCGCCACCACTGCCCAAACTGGATTTTTCACTGATGTTTCTGAGATTTTAGGGCGGGGCCTGGGGTTTGAGTTGGGGTCTTGAGATGTAACCTTGGCTGGCTTGGACAGACTCATGGAAACTCAGCTGCCTCTGTCTTCTGAATAGGTGTGTTCCACCACGCCTGGCTCTTGGTCGTCAATTCTCTTGACATGGTGTTGGTGTTGTCCACATGTCAGCAGGCATTCCTGGTTCCTGTAAACCTCAAAAGAAGGTTACTGACTAGGTCACAAAACTCTTGGTGAGGTGTCCTCTGATTCATCTCAGGTGGGGCTGATTTTATGAGTTTATTTTTTAGAGACATGGGGGAGTGAGTCAAAATAGATAGAAGCCAAAACAGCTTGGCCAGTGTGAGGAGGAGTTAACCTGCCTACCTGCCACAAGAGTGCATGGAGCCAGTTCAGTAATTGAAAAATATGACGTGGGAGCCTCTTTTCTATTTTTATGCAAAAGCCAACAACTATTTTCTGTAGCTTCACTCCTCATATTCATAGACCCACTCACTCCTTCATTCTTGATTTGTGTCCTAGATGGAGTGTCTGACCTTAGAGCAGCAGCCCCTCGGGGAGGGAAGTGGGGCTCCCGGCCCTGAGGTGTTCTAGAGTCCTAAGTCAGTGCAGTGGGTGGGTGAGTGCCCGTGATGAGGTGTTCCCAGGTATGGGAATAGGTGGACCTGCCTCTCTCCCTTTCACACATTTAAAAATGCAACTACTGCTTAACTCAGAGCCTCAGTTCTCAGGCAGGTTTGGCCAGCCGCAGCTCAGTAACAGCAGCAGCACTTGGGTCTTGGGTCTTGTTTGTTTGTTTGGCTGGTTGTTTTGTTTTGTTTTGTTTTGTTTTTTTGAGAAAGGTTTTCTCTGTAGCCCTGGCTATTCTGGAACTCGCTCTGTAGGCCAGGCTGGCCTCGAACTCTGCCTCCCGAGGGCTGGGATCAAAGGCGTGTGTCGCTACAGCCTGATATGTCTTGGGTCTTAGAGCTGACGTAACCAATTAGATCACTTGCTGCTCTTCCAGAGGACTTAGGTTCAGTTCCCAGGACTCATATGGTGGCTCACAACCAATTGTTAGTTCCAGTTCCAGGGGCTGTGATCTTCCAGCCTTCCATGGGCATCAGTCATGTATGTATACTGCACAGACATATATGCAGGCACAACATATACATACATACATATATAAATGCATATATAAATTAAAATAAAAGACTGTAGCCTGGCCCTATTCAGAGCCACTCGGTGATAATTCACATTTTTTGTTTGGTATGAGACAAGGCCTGACTTCTGAGACCAGGCTAGTCTCCCTCTCCAAGAGAGTCACCTGCATCTCTTCCTCCAGTGCATTGAGATTACAGGCATGTGACAGTCCTGGCCACAATTTATGCCTCAACAAGATCTTCGGGATCTAAATTTCACCACTATGTCAAAACTTCTCATGTATGGGACAGGGTGGGAAACATTACACATATATGTGCTTAGAAAACAGAGCAGAGAGCTGGGTGTGGTGGCGCACGCCTTTACTCCCAGCACTCGGGAGGCAGAGACAGGTGGATCACTGTCAGTTTGGGGCCAGCCTGGTCTACAGAGAGAGTCCAAGACAGGCAAGGCTACACAGAGAAGCCTTGTTTTGAAAAACTAAAAAGAAAAAGAAAAGAAAAGCCTCCTTTGGGACATGTCTAGTGCTTGCCTGGTGCAGCCACCAAGAGCCCTAACGACATGGCTTTACTCATTTCTCTCTCAACTTGCAAGCTAGGAGCACACATCCCCGTTGTTCAGATTAGAAAACAGAGGTTACCAGAGGTAGAGGGATGTGACCAGGCTTCATGGCAAGAACTTACATGTGGCTTTGCTTGGTTCCAAAGCATTGCTTTTTCCTCTGTGTTAGCCACCCCTGCATCCCCAAATATTGGGGCCACTGTCCTACAGGCTTGCTTTGTAGTGAGTTCCCTTTCACCTGTCAGATGCGGGATGGGAAATTAGTGCATTAACCGCAACCAGCTCTGAATCTGGAGTTCCTTCCTTCTTGTCTGATAGAAACTAGCAGCTGTTCCTGTCTGGCTGCTGTGATGCCCGGCAGCTGTTGGCACCTAGCCACAGCTGGAGTATATGGTTGAGCCCATTTGTCTGCTAATTTGTTTTTTTGGTTGGTTGGTTGGTTTTTGGTTTGTTCAAGACAGGGTTTCTTTGTGTAGCCTTGGCTGTCCTGGACTTGCTTTGTAGACCAGGCTGGCCTTGAAAGTACAGAGATCCGCCTGCCTCTGCCTCCCAAGTGCTGGGATTAAAGACGTGCGCCACCACCGCCTGGCCTTGTCTGCTAATTTATAATACTAGATATTAATTGTTTTTCTGAGAATCTTCAGAAACACTTCATCTGGGATCATTGGGACAGATTTCCTGGTAGGTGTTCAGCCTGGACCTATTTCTTCGCTATGGAATATGTGTATATATAGGTTTACAGTCCTACAGCGTCTACTCTTAAGATGTCCAGGACTTCCCTCCCTCGGCTTTCAAATCTTTTTCTTCACTATAAGGATTTTCAGTTTGATTGAAGAACTGGGAAATCTTTTTTTCAGTTTAGCTGTCTGAGACTGGAGTTAAAGATGTACCTTACATGAATCACATAAAAGACATTCCTAACATAGGACATGTCTCTAATCTAGGATATGGAAAAAGAATGATCTGCGCAGGCGTTTGTCCTGCCTCCCACTCTCCACAGTAAGGCAGTGTGAGCCTGTGGGGGGTGGAGAAGATAAATGGCCTAATTCAGGCCCAGTGATGGTCAGCCCAGACCCTACCCCCCCCAGACCCCCCCCCCCCCGCCCCCCCCCCCCCAGACCCTCCCCCCCCAGACCCTACCCGCTCAGACCCTAACCCCCTCAGACCCTACCCCTTCCCCACCTGTCTTGCAGAACTTCTCGGTTTCCTGTGATTTGTAAGAAAAACATTTACCTCGATCTCTGTTTCTCTAATCTCTGGAACTGGACCCACACTCCCCATCATGAAGGTGATCAGTTTGTCTTTTGACATCTATGATAGCACCAAGTGTAGTTACAAGGTATCTTGTTCCATGTACTTATGAACTGGATATTAATTTTGTCCACACTGCATAATTATCTTATTATACTTTATGAGCAAGGATTTTAAAAGTGAACCCTGCACGAAGGGCATATGCAGAACTATTACCCCCATTAGTGTCTTCCTCTCCCTGCATGTGTCAGTTTCTAAATTTAAGAAAAGCAATCGTATCACATGCTGTTTTGGGGCTTTGGCTAAAAAGAAATGTTTTGGTTGCCTACTTTAATGTTCCTTAAAAGAGTTATTTATTTTTACTTTATTTGTGTAAGTGCTCACTGCCTGCATACACAGCCCAAGGAGGGCAGAAGAGGCTGTAAGATCACCTGGAACTGACGTTACAGATGGTTGTGAGCCACTGTGTGGGTGCTGGGAACTAAGCCTAGGTCCTCTACGAAGGCAGCCAGTGTTACTAACCACCGAGCCATCTCTTTAGCCCTATACCCTTCCTCCTAATTTGCTATTGTAGGGCTTACTTCTGGCCTTCCTTTGACCTTCCCACTGTGCCCGCAACATTTGATGGCATTTATTAAAAATGGCTTGTATTTTCACATGTCCGCACACTATGAGTAATAGAAGTATATGAATCAGTCCTGAAGTGGCCGAAACTTAGCAGGATACACTGACCTGTAGGATCTGAGGGCCACTCATGGAACCTGCCTAGACCTCCTCTGTCACTTCTTCCTCCCAGCCCCCCCCCCCCCGCCCCGTAGACTGCAGCCTTTGTGCGTGCCCATTCCTCTGACTCTGATGTTCTTCTTTGTCCCCCAACAAATTCCTGCTTACCTCTAAGGACCAATTTCAAATCTCTTCTCCCGTTGTAACCACAAGCCTCTCTCTTGCATGCTTGTTTTTTGCTGCCACGCCTTTGAGCAAGCAGGAGCGATGCTTTCAGTATTTCATCACGAGGATGTGAGGGTGAGGTGGAACACATAAAAAGGTCCCCCTGTGTCACTCTTCTTTGTTTTTCCAGAGTCCTAGTATTCTCACTGTGTGTTTTACGTGTTTGCTCACTAAAGGCGCTGACCTCAGGTCCCCCACAGGTAGGAATCTGATTAATGTATGATAAGGCGATCGATCCAGCTGGTGTCAAAACACTGTGTGGAATTCTATCTGGACAAAGGCCCTGACTAAGAGGCCTTGAGTCTGTGGTGAGCCATGCTTGTCTGTGAAGCACAGAGGGAAAGCATGCCAGTGAAGAGAGAAGCTTGTCGGCCATGCTACATTACCTTTGTGGGCAGGAGAAGCATGTTAGTTTGTTCTAATGTGTTTATAAAAAACTGTCTTTTCACCCAGTGTGCTGGCCGGGTTTTATGTCAGCGTGACACAGCTAGAGTCATTGGGGAAGAGAGAGCTTCAATTTGGAAAATGCTCCTCTCCCCTCCAAATCCCCCTCCCCCACCTCGGCAACAGATTTGCCCCCCCCCCCAACCTCCCCCTATAGGGAAGTCTGTAGAACATTTTCTTAATTAGTAGGTGATGCCCATTGTGGGTGGTGCCACCTCCTTACCCACTGCTCTCTAGGCAGGTGGCTCTGGGATGTATAAGAAAGTAGGCTAAGCAGGCTCTGGGGAGCAAGCCATTCAGCAGCATCCTTCCAGGACCTGTGCTGTAGTTCCTGCCTTGAGTTCTTGCCTGACTTCCCTTGAGGATGGACTACAAGCTATACAATGAGACAAACCTTTTCCTACCCACACTGCTTTCCATTTTTGTGTGTGTGCGTGTGTGTTTATTTTTTCCATCGTGTTGTTTTATTGCAACAATAAAAACCCTAACAAAGACGCCTAGCCCCGAGTCATTTTTTCTCCTCTGGGGTTATTTTAAGTTGGCCTGCTAAGCTGATTAATTAAATAGAAGTAGACATATTTAGGAATCATAACTTCGTTGAAAGGATTTCCAGTAAAGCTTTTACATTCATCAGAAGATGTATAGACTACCGTACCGCTTGACGCTGCACTACAAGTGACAAGGAAAGCTGCTCAGTTCCACTACTCACTTGTCCACAGGCTCACCCTGCTTATGAACAGATGTTTCGCCAAAGGTTCCTTGGGTGCCTGGCATTATGTTGTGTCCTAGGCAAGCAGAGGATGGTAGACTACAGCCCCTCGCTCTCTTCTAGGGAAAGAGAAGACCAGAGAGCTGCCCTTCTTCTTGACAAAAGTTATGAAAGAGGGCCGAGGGAGGACGGCTCAGTCATATCCAGGAAGGCCAGGATGGTTTTCCAGTAACTCATCTGATCTCAGATCTGAAGACAGCAATAGAGAGCCCTAGGCAGGGTCAGGAGGGGCCAGAGGAGGACGGTACCAGGCCAAGAATAGAATGCACAAGGGCCTGGAGGCAGAGACTGTGGCCGTAGGGGTACCCAGAGAGCATCTATAACTGGAGATGCATTCAAAGAGAAATAAATGGCTCAAGATCAAGAGAGGTCCTTAAGGCCATGGCCAGGTGCTGTGACTGTGCTGTGAAGTCTGTGGAGCACTCGGAGGAAGGGTGCCGAGGCTTTCATCTTATTTGTGCTTTGGAGGAGAGGGCCCACTCAGGCTGCTCAGTGTGGAAGATGGGTGGGATTATGGGCAAGTCGTGTCTGAAGCAGACGTGTGCTGGGTGTCCCCCTCCCCAATACATTTCAATGAGCTTAATTTTACGATGTTCTCTGTCAGTCTCATCAGCCAGAGCTCAAAGGAAGGACTGTGACCTGAAGAGTCCCCTCTACCATCCCATTCTCAGACTGTGACTGTTTACAGCATGACATGTCCTAAGCACGCAGAAATAGAAACTAGTAGGAATGAATACGCACCATTAGGAGCTGACAGAGATAAATAGTTTTCCATACCTGATTAGGTCAGACCTCTCTCTGTCTCTGTCTCTCTCTGTCTCTCTCTGTCTCTCTCTGTCTCTGTCTCTCTCTCTCTCTCTCTCTCTCTCTCAGGTAACTCCATTCTTTTTGTTGTTGTTGTTTTGGTTTATTTGGTTCATTTGATTTTGTTTTTCGAGACAGGGTTTCTCTGTGTGGCTCTGCCTGTCCTGGAACTCACTGTGTAGACCAGGCTGGCCTCGAACTCAGGGATCCGCCTGCTTCTGCCTTCCTCGCGGGTGCTGGGATTACAGGTTGTGTCACTACTGCCTGGCAGTAACCCCATTCTTTCCCCACTATTTCCTCCTCCAACATTAACACTTACCTTGTTGTTGGTAAGCACTGATCTGTTAGACAGACGATAGAACTTAAGTAGCCCAGGCTAGCCTTGAACTCCCAATCCTCCTGCCTCAACCTCTCAAGCAGATGGAATTACAGACATGTGCTGCTCTTCTTGGCTCCCATACACGTTTTTGGTTTGTTTGTTTGTTTGTTTGCTAATGGAGGTGAGAAGAGGGTGTTAGATCCTCTGGAACTGGAGTTACAGATGGTTGTAACCAACACACGGGTGCTGGGAACTGGGTTCCTGAGTTCTCTGGAAGAGCAGCTAGTGCTTTGAACAGCCGAGCAGTCCTTCCAGCCCCTCTTACATATTTTTTTTAACTACTATTTGAGAAAAGAATGTCGAGTTTTATAGTTGTTCCCCTGACTTTTTAGAGATGCATCTGTAGTGAAGGGGGCAAGATCGCAGCTTGTTCTTCCACAAGTGGCATCACTCACATAATGGTGCTGAGCAAAAGGACATTTCGTTCCTTCTGTGGTTGTGGTCTCCCTCTCTCTCTCTCCAGGGGCCTACCTCCAGCTAGGATGTGGGCTTCAACGCCTAGGCCACTCCACCCACATACACACAGTTTGCCTTTTATCTCCTAACTAGGAAAGCCTATGCCTTGCCACCTCCAGCTCATTCTGCCTTCAATACCAGTAACATAGTGTCTCTTCCCATGGCGAGAGAAATGAGATTAGCGTGAATGGGGAGAGATTCTGGGCAAGCATAGCTTTAGTTCAAGACGAAGGCTTTAACGCCCACCAGCCCTAAGCCCATTCAGTGCTTCTGACAGCAAGAGGCCAGGATTAGCTACCGCTGGGCACGCATCTAAGGCTTTGCTTAGGGAACCTGGTGCCTTCAGAGCTGCCTGAGAGCGAGGGAGTGCCGCACAAAAGGCTCCTGTTGGGTCCACAGAGTGAAAGAGGAGGATGGACAAGTGCATGCAAAAAGAAACACAGCCACATACTCACTTTTACCTCCCATGGGTGCCACATAATAGGAAAAGGCACCGGGGTGAGGTCCAGGAAGAACGGTGCTTTGCAGACTTCCAGCCTCAGCACATCATGGAGCAGAAGAGAGCCGGCTACGGGTGAGGTTGGGACAACAGATGAGTGGTCCTCGTGGATGGCTACCTGCCTCACGGGAGCTGGTCTCCACATTAGTAGGCCTCTGGATGGATCTGGCTGGCAAGCCTCTGTCCACTCAGACTAGGTGGTGCAACAGACTGTTTCTCTTGAACTATATGATCTAGAAATAAAGATTATTTAGCCTCCAGGGAAGTGGGGAAGGTGTAAATAAAAGGTTAGGACAACCCTAAATAGTGGGAAGGCAGAAACCCTGATATTTTAGAAGAATCAATAGGCAGAGGAAAGTCAAATAGCCTCAGTGTGAGAAAGTATACAAAAAACAAAAAACAAAAAACAAAAAACAAAAAAACCACACACCAAGTGGGGACGTTTGAATGCAGACCCAAAAAGACAAGTTCCACATGCTTTAATTTCTGAGGGTCACTAGTCAAACAGCCCTGACATAGCAGCTGTCAACATGAAGCTACTGGATACATTTGTTCAGTTTGTGACTCAGTGTACAGGAGAAAGCAGGCCACCATGCTTGCACCCATGCACCCCACATTTCAGGGGGCTGACGTGGGCCCAAGTGAGTTCTGTGAGCACAGAGCTGTTTCACCCCTGAACACCACAAGGCAGGGAAATCCCTGTCTTCTAAGGGGACTGACACCTCGTCCCTTCCATTATCTTTATTTACCCTGGAATGTCAAAACATCATCTCTGCCTAGACAATACTTCCATCTTTACTGTGTCGATTGGGACATCTGTACGCTTTCTGATCTGCAGGTGAACAGCACCTTCAGTTCACCAGGCTGTTTGCTGTACTAATATCCCAGAAAAGATAACCCAGTGCAAACTCATAGAAACATCACAGAGCAGTGCCTTCCATCCAGCTCTAAGAACCCTTTAGCTGCCTTGTGTCGCTTTCTACTCTACAGAGCCAAGCTCTATTTCTTATCTTTTGGACTAATGAAAAATCCAGATGTTCTTTCTTGTATTACATTCTTAAAAGTGCCACTGTTAATCCCACTGTCCTGGGTGGTTTTTTTCTCCTCTTTGCTTCTAGAGGACCAGACCTGATAACAGAGCAGGAAATTAGGTACCCCTCAGAATGCTGAGTGCTAGGTAAACTATTTAAACAAATATGAAACTCTGAAATTTGCATATTTTGGGACTAGCTTCTATTATGTCTGGGCTCCCTCTGTGTCCACGTGGGATGTGACTGACCTACAGCACCATTTCTGTAGGCTGCCTCCATTTGTGGTCAATGGGGCATCATATTTGAACTAATCGGAAATAATGTATTTTATTTCTTACAGTTAGAATTGGCAGACTGTGGTGTTCCAGATCTTCTTTGAAGAGTCTTGATACATTTAATTAAATAAAATCTCGATGCTTATAAAAGATAATGTTAGACTCCCTTATTTATACACAAGGAGTAAATGTAAACACAATTTTTTTTTCGAGACAGGGTTTCTCTGTGTAGCCTTGGCTGTCCTGGACTCACTTTGTAGACCAGGTTAGCCTCTAAGGCCTGGGTGCTGGGATTAAAGGCGTGTGTCACCAAGCCCGACCAGTTATGTCACTTTTAAAGTCCTTACCAAATTCAAATATTGGCCATAGTCATTTGTTGCAAGGCTTTTAAAACTAGCTGAGTTATTTGTAATTGTGGCAATTAAGTACTTCAGTGGATACATGTGATGTGTTGGCTAACTCTCTCTGACAAAATACCTGAGGAAAGCAACTTAAAGGAAGAAAGATTTGTTTGGCCTGTGGTTTCAAAGTATCAGTTCAAGGCTACTGTCTCTATTGTTTCTGGGCTGTGGTCAAAAAGGTGGACAGGGTTGCTTACCCTGTGCCTGTCTGGAAGCAAGGTGAGCAGACAGAAGATATTCCTTCAAAGACATGCCCCTAGCAATCCATTTCTTCTAATAAGGTCCCATTGTCTACAGTCCTACCACCTCCCAAGGCATTACTATATCTATATACTATATCTATATCTATATAGTGGTGCACACCTTTAATCCCAGCACTCAGAGGCAGAGGCAGGAGGAGCTCTGTGAGTTCAAGGCCATCTTGGTCTACAAAGCAAGTCTAGGACAGCCAGGGCTACACAGAGAAACCCTGTCTCGGAAAAACTGGAAAAAAAAAATCATCACGACTCTCATGATCTCATTACATGTCAGTAGCTCAGTCTAGCAGCTGATGACCAAGCCTCCATCTTATGAGTCCTCTGAGAGGATGCTTTGTAGCAAAGCTGTAACATACGGCTTGTGTTTAGGACATAACATGATGGAATATAACAGAAAATGCTGAAAGTGCTCGATCGTGAAGGAATGATGCCAGCCTCTGCAGCATTTTAACAGACTTCAGAAGAGTTCAAAGTGCTGGTCCCTGGACATTGCACTTGTCAGGGGCCCATGGGAAAGCACATCTACTCTTTGTCTTATTTTAATAGTGTTTTCCTGAAACCCTTCGTTCTGGATGTAAAGCTATCCTCTTCAAAGACACACTTGTGTGGGCTTGGACCAATAGCTCAGCAGCATGTACTGCTCTGGCGGAGGACCCAAGTTCAGTTCCCAGCTCCTACCTCTGGTGGCTCACACTGCCTGAACTCTAGTTCCGGGGATCTGACACCTCTGGTCTCCATACATGTACAGACTCACAAACAGACACAAACAGACTCACAAACTAAAAATAACTTTAAGAAATGTAAAGGCACATTTCCAGGACCACCATCTAATCCACTTTCTGTCTCCTTGACCTCTGCCATAGTGCTTTCTCTTGTCATTTTTATCACATGGCATCATTTGTAAGTGTAAATCATGTGTACATGTGTGTATGCGAGCATGTATATGTTTAAGCCCCCGCCTCCAACTTGACTATAAACTCCATTAAGAAAAGAGTTCTGCAGCCTGGTCTACAAAGCGAGTCTAGGACAGCCAAGGCTACACAGAGAAACCCTGTCTCGAAAAACAAAAACAAAAACAAAATGAAAAAGAATTCTGCCTGCTTTGTTCACCACAACGAATCTATCCTGATACAATAGGCCACACATGTTGATTGGACAAATTCAGTGTAGATTTTTGATTCTTCATGTTAAAAAATAGTCTTATCGACAACCCGTTGAGCGAGTTTGCACTTAAGTGGCCTGCAAGTGTCACTGCACTTTTATACACACAGTAGTCACACTATCAGATGGTGCCTTCTTAATACTTTTCCCCATAAGCACCAAGAGAGAACAAGGAGGGGGAAAAAACCCAAAAACATCTTAATATCACAGCAATTCTGCTGTTCCCATTCTGTGCAGAGTTGGAGTAAGGCAGGAATTCTGGGGTACAGAGAAGGGGAAGGATCCAGAGGCTCAGTCACCGAGGCATGGCTGCCCATGGGAAATAAGAAGCAGGGAATTGCTGAGGCTTAGCATGTGATTGGATGGCACATCTGGGAAGGAAAAAGGTAATGGAGACCGAGTGGGAGGTGGGGAGGTGTTCAGGTCGGTCAGGGGGTGTCCTAATGTGAGCCCCTTTCCTGTTTCAGTAAGGTGAACTTGCCAACCTCTCCCTCTGCCGGGCTGTGAGGATCAGGCAGTATGAGCCATGGCAGATGTTCAACACCAGAAATTGTTGTTCCTGGAGGAAGAGGAGAGAGCAGCTGCCTTTGTTGGAGGTGGCGCTTGCCTGTACCGTGGAACCAGCCCGTGTTGCAGTCTGTCTCTGCTGCCTTCTGTTTAAGCAATCTTGTCTAGATGAGGCAACAGTCTCAGTTTCCTTATCTGAAACCTGGGAATAATAGTAAATACCCTATGGGTATTCTGAGGATCAAATCAGTTAACATTATGCAGTAAGAGATATGGGCAAACGATTTGCTATATTCCTTATTGTTCCTGACAGTTTATCACTCTGTGAGACTGGGCACCTGTGAGGCATCCAGCTGAAACTGTCCACCTGGCAATAGAAACAAACCACCAGCCCAGGACTTGGATGGGGGAGGGTCTGTCTGGAAAACTGTGGCAAGGCTGAGTTTCCAGGATGACTCATGGATTGACAAGCTTAAAGGCTAGCAGTCACATTCCATTCACTAAGGTATAAAGGTCATTGCTATCGTACATCCCAGAGTCCACTCCAGGCCAGGTATCCCAACCTGCCTGTATGCATGGAATTCATTCAGTGGCACCCTAGGAGGTCCCTGCCCGGAAAATGAGTTACCTACAGAAAAAGTCTGGGGAAGCCTTGGAGGTTTGAGAGCGGAAGTGAGGAGAGAGGGAAGAGGAGGAAGAGGAAGGAGAGGAAGAGAGGAAGATAGCCCAAGCCAATTAGCAGGCAAGGAGGGCAGAGTTGTTGATTCATTCAGGTAGAGGGCCCCCAGGGTAAGTGCAGACCTAGGAGCTATGGGAGGCCTGAAAAGTAGCAGCAGTGCCTGAAGTAACCTTAAGGGAATGCTCCTGGGACCACTGCCCAGGGAGACTTCTCCATGGCCCTTTAATGTGGAAAGGTGAAGGTGAGCCCAAGATTGGATAACAGCAATTGCTTTCCAGGTTTTTTAGTTTGGTTTTGTTGTTTGTTTTGTTTTGTGACAAGTTAACATAGAGCTGGTGGACTAGATTTTTGTGTGCTTTCCACTGGCCACCTCTCACTTGTCATTGGTGCAAACAGAGAGATGCCCACTTCCTACGTCTTTCTGCCCCTACAGTTTTGTTCTGATCTCAGAGAAAGGTGTTAAGGAAGCTCACCAGAAGGACCTGGCTAGGAGGCATCCATGGGAGCTCCAGGAGGCTTGCTGGATCAGTGTTCAATGACTGAACTTTCCCAGCCTTAAGCACCTTTCTCCATATTATATATGGGTATGAGTAAAAGACTCCTCATTCCTTATTTCAACCCACTCCCTAGACAATCCTCACAGGCTAGGCCTTTGTGAACACTCGTTAGGCAACACTTCTCACGTGGGGCATCTTCCACTTCAGGTAGAACTTGACCTGAGTCTTTTGAGCTCAGCATGCCAGCGCCTTACCCTGATAGTCTTTGTTCAGTGTCCTGGTCCCTCAGTCATGCATCCCCTTCCTTGCCACCAGAACCCGGACTGCACTGAAAGTCATATCTTTTTCCCAGCCCTATGAGAAATCCAGAGCACACGGCATTTCCTTGGATTTGTAATTTTATCAAAGCCTTCGTGGAAGGTGGGGAGCGTGGACCCCTTCACCGGGATCATGGCCACTTAACCTGGCATGGCTGGGTTTTCTCCAGCACGTCTCCACCTTCAAACCACAAAGGGGACCAGATCTTTGAAACTTTCGGAGGCCCTGGGTTCTCTTCTACCCACGCACATTCCAAACATATCGGCATCTACCCACACCCCACATTAAGTGTAATTTTTGCTTCAGGCCATACAAAGGGTGTTTATAATTGCTTTTCAAAATCATTTGGCTTTTAAGTATCTCATTCAATTTGTGATTGGCTTAAATTTCTCAGGAGCTATAGAATTGAGAGTTCTTAAAAAATAAAATTGTCCTATGGATTGTTTTCTTTTCTTTTTTTCTTTCTTTTTTGTTTGTTTGTTTTTCAAGATAGGGTTTCTCTGTGTAGGCTTTGATAAAGTTACAAATCCAAGGAAATGCCGTGTGCATTGGATTTCTCATAGGGCTGGGAAAAGGATGTCCTGGACTCACTTGTAGACCAGGCTGGTCTTGAACTCAGAAAGATCTACCTGCCTCTGCCTCTCAAGTTCTGGGATTAAAGGCGTGGTGCCACCACACCCTGCCTATGGATTGTTTTCATATAAAATAAACTATTTTTGAGTAATAGATTTAGCAAAGAAGTAATTATGTATTTACTTCAATTTTGATAAATTTCTTGGTGTTTTTCTTGTTCTGTGGAGACTGTAGTCTCTTTTGAACCATTAAATAAATCTTTATGTACAACACTAAGAAAAAATTCAGCTGTAGGTGCCACCAAGCCTACAACTTGTGTTCAACGCCTCAGACCCACATAGTGGATGTTGGGAACTGCCCTCGCTGCAGTAACCTTACTGGTCACCCACCCCCAGCCCTGTTGCTCTGGATGCTGAAGACAAGAGCACCGTCTCCTTTGAGCTGATGCCTCTCTTCGCTAACTGTTGTCCTCTGGCCTCACACAAGTGTCCTGGCATGCATACCAGGCAGCATGTGTGCACGCATATACACAAAGTGCGATTTTTAATGTAGTAAAAATAAATAAAAGGACTTCTAAAGAATAGTTGCAAGAATCTAATAAGGTCAAAAAGTGGTCGGTTACTCCCATAACGTTTGTTGTTGCATTAGTATATCTCGGAGACAGTATGTCGCTGTTGTAGGTCTCAGAGTTTGCAGCCGAGTGATATTGATGATTACTTTTCTCCTGTGGTTGCATGCAAAATACATTCTAGCACCATGAACTTGTCAGTACGGGTGAAGCTTCTAGTTGGTAGTGGGGCACCGGCTCGATTTCTTCATGGTTTTGGTGGTGGTGGTGGTGGTGGTTGTGGGTCTTTTGTTTTGTCTTGCATTTTGGCTGTTGTTGTTTTTGTTTTTTGTTTTTCAAGACAGGGTTTCTCTCTGTAGTCCTGGCTGTTCTGGAACTCCTCTGTGGGCCAGGCTGGCCTCTAACTTACACAGATCCTCCTGCACCTGCCTTCTCAGTGCTGTCATTAAGGGTGTGCACGCCACCATGAGTTATCTATATTTAGTGACTTAAATATGTCTTCAGCAATCTGGCCTTACCATAAGGTTACGGCTGACTTAAGGCCCATGAAATAGAACCCATATCTGACACTGCTAAAGTGCCCAAGAGAGTAGATAGACCATGGGCCCCAAGGGAAAACTTAATACTGTCACTATTCTGCTAAAGGAGCACAGCAATGAAATGATTCCTAATGACATAGTGCTATACCTGTACATTAGTGCCTCACTCAGCCCTCATCAGAGAAGCTTCTTGCAGTGGTTGGTAATTAACACAGAGGTCTACAGCTAAATGATATACAGACTGAGAGTCTTTGGAGCACTCAGGCGTAAAAGGGATGTCCCCATCAAACCCCTTCTCAAGGCTCACGCATCTTTGTGAGCAGGAGCTAGAGGTGATGAGTGACTCCAAGAAAGGTGTCATCCAGCACGATAACACATATGTGAATTCACATGAGTATGTGACATATACGTGACATTTTGCATAAGACCTGAACAGCTTGAAATCAGACAAAGTCCTAGCACTGAGAAGGGAAGTGGACACAAAGCCCCATCCTTAATTAAGAAGATATTTGCAATTGATACACGCTGGGAAAGGGAAAATCATTTCTTTGTTTTTGAGTTGTGGGGCATGTGTGTGTGTGTGGTGTGGTATGTGTGTGTGATATGTGTGTGTGGTGTGGTATGTGTGTGGTGTGGTATATGTATGTGTGGTATGGTATGTGTGTGTGATGTGTGTGTGGTGTGGTGTGTGTGTGCACACATGCTTATGCATCTTTTGCTTTGACTTGATATTTTTTGTGTTTTTGAAAGAGGGATGGGGGGTGACAGAGAACATGCATTGTGTAGGTGCTGGGAATTCTCTGGCAGGAGTGGAGGAGGGGAAAGACTGTGATCAAAGTGAATGAGAAAGTATAAAGAAAAAAGAATGTAGAAAAGTATTACACTAAAATAAAAAGAAAAATTAAGGCAGAACAAAGTAAAAGATAGTTAAATGAACATGTGTACTAACTTTATAAAGAAGGCCTTGTAGGATTCTAAAGACATGTAGGCTGAAAATTCATGAGAAGTTAGGAGTAGAATTGGAGGCACACATCTGAAGGCCGGGCAGGATTCCAAGGAAGCCAAAGGTATCGGTCGCTTCAGCATTTAGTGAGTGGAAGAGGCGTGCTGTAGCTCCTAAAAGGATAACAGGTGACACAGCTTTCAGAGTGGCTGTGAAGGGAAACAGAGATGACAGATGCAGGCAGTTGTAAGAAAACAAGACAGGAGAGCAGAAAAGCTCAGGAAGTGTGGCGCAGATGTGGGCCATAAAAGACGTGAACCAAGAAACAGCGGCAATGATAACATATCAACTCAGGGCTCCAGCCAAATGACAGTCCCAAGCGGAAATGTCTTCTTGGGCAGAGGGGACCATACCAAGGAGTCAACAGTTAGCGAAGGAAGGCGTCAGCTCAAAGAAGACGGTGCTCTTGTCTTTAGCATCCAGACCAACAGGGCTGGGGGTGGGTGACCAGTAAGGTTACTGCAGCGAGGGCCGTTCTCACCGTCTGTGGCCATGAGGGAACAGGGCCCAAGGCGGTGTCTCATCAGTCAGCCCTTAGCCAAAACTCAAATTCACAAACAGGAAACCTGATTTTTACACTATATTTTGAAACGCGCGCATACACACACACACACACACACACACACACACACACACACACACCCGGGGGGGGTGGCGTGGGAGGGAGAGAGAGAGGGGGAGAAAGAGAGAGAGAGAGAGCGAAGTAAGGGGATAAAGCATGAGAAAATGCATAGTCAGTAAAACGTCAAGATGAAAGCCTAACGAGTCCAATCAAAAGGACAGCCCTCGCCAACCTGGGCTACGCGCACGGAAGCCAGGTCTTACGCTCAAACAGCCCCGCCAGCCTCACCCTGTAATTTCCACCCTGCTCAACCTTATCATCTGGCTGAGAGGCCTAACATTACAAGGTAGGAAAAATGCTGGATAACTCAAACGTAAAACACGTGCAGCCCCAGCGGTCAGTCAAACCTAAAATAATGTCTGGAGGGTAGTTCTGCCTGGTCTGCTTACACCAAGTCAACTCCTCTGGGCCTTCCTGGATACCTGGATATCCAGGCTGTTTGGAAAAGGCATAATGCTCAAGGTACCCTACAAGCAGGGAAGAGAGGAAAGATAGAGGAAAAGAAAAAGAAGAAGCAGCCATGACGAACACTTCAGCCTCTTACTTTATAGCCCCGGAGAACTGACGCTGCAGGACCCCGCTTAAACAACCATCAAGGAAGAGACACAGTTTTCTTTTCCTCTGGCTCAATGGGGGCTGGGGCTGGCACGTGAGGCAGCCAGGATGAGGCATGGGCCCTTTAGGATGCTGAGGCGCCTTGCCCCAGGCCTGCCTTGAACACTGATGGACTCACTGTCCCCTCTGCCCAAGAAGGCGTTTCACTTTGGGACTGTTATTCTACTGGAACCCTGAGTTAATCTGTTATCCTTAACACTTTGTCTCAGTTCATGTCGGCGGCATGGGGGAGAGGGTGTAGGGTGTGGGGCTTGTCTTTTATGGCCCACATCTGCACCACACTTCCTGAGCTTTTCTGCTCTCCTGTCTTATTTTCTTACAACTGCCTGCATCTGTCATCTGTTTCCCTTCACAGCCACTCTGAAAGCTGTGTCACCTGTTATCCTTTTAGGAGCTACAGCACGCCTCTTCCACTCACTAAATGCTGAAGTGACCGATACCTTTGGCTTCCTTGGAATCCTGCCCGGCCTTCAGATGTGTGCCTCCAATTCTACTCCTAACTTCGCACGAACTTTCAGCCTACATGTCTTTAGAATCCTACAAGGCCTTCTTTATAAAGTTAGTACACATGTTCATTTAACTATCTTTTACTTTGTTCAGCCTTAATCTTTGTCTCATGTTTCACTATAATAACTTCCCACATTGCTGCAGCTCTTCTTTACAAAGCCTTTTATTTATTTGTATTATAAGTCCTTCGTTTTGTGCGTGCGTGCGTGCGTGCGTGCGTGCGTGCGTGCGTGCGTGTGTGTGTGTGTGTGTGTGTGTGTGTGTGTACACGCACGCAGGCTGGTGTGCATAATACGACACAGGTGGGGAGGTCAGACGACAATTCATAGGAGTCACTTCTCTCCTCCCACCATGTAGATGCGAAGGACTGTGCTCAAATTGTCAGGCTTGATGGCTCCACTTTACCATAGAGCCACCTCACTGGGCCCTAAAGGTCTTTAGAATTTCTTTCTGTGAGGATCCTCCGGCAGTTACCATCGTGTTTATAGTTGTGTACCTGTCTTACAGAGCATCCTCCTATCCACCATGATGCGTTCCTTGTCTTATAACTCAGCTCCTCTTTCGTTTCCCCTAAAATTATAACATATAGGTTTACATTAAACTTTTAAAGTTATTATAATTATTTTGTAAAATAAAATCTTGTAAAAATTATTTATAAAAATTATTCAGACTTGTTCCTCCTTGGTTGAGTTAGTGTAAGGACCTCAGGCCACTGTAACTTAATGGTTCTTCCACAGTGCTACCACCTGCATCTCAACTACAAGTTGTTGATAACTCCCTTTAATCTGGACAAAAAATGTAGCTTTTAAATGGCAAGGGTACTTATAAAGGTACTAATGTGGCCGGGCGGTCGTTTTGCAGGCCTTTAATCCCAGCACTTGGGAGGCAGAGGCAGGTGGATCACTGTGAGTTCATAGGCCAGCCTCGTCCACAAAACAAGTCCAGGACGTCCAAGGCTACACAGAGAGACTCTGAAAAAACCAAACAACAACAACAAAAAAGGTACTAATGTATTCTGTATCTTCTTTGCTCACCATTATTTGTCTCACTTTATTTTAGTTTAATTTATCTTAAAATAGGTTGTTATTAATTTCTCTCAGATGTCTTGATGTTTTGTTTTGTTTGGTATGGTATATTTTATTTCTTCCCACTTTTGAGCAGTAATTTAGGTGGGTATAGAGAGTAGTTTGGTCATGATTTTCTTTGGAGAAAGGTCTTTAAATAAAAACTCTAATCCACTTATTGTGTGTGTGTGTGTGTGTGTGTGTGTGTGCGCGCGCTCGCGTGTGTATATGAGGGGTCAGTTTTCTGCCACCTTGTGGGCTGAAGAGTCCGTGCATATAATTGGCTGCAGGTACCTTTACCCACTGAGCTAGCTTACTGGCCTGCAAGTGGTGTCCTTACGCCATTCTGAATGTTATTCTGTTATAGCATGTTCTTCTCTCTCTCACTGAAGTAAAATCAGCTGACAAGCTGAATGACTTTATTCAGGTAGCAATTTATCTTTTACTGTTTTTGTGATTTTTTTTTAAAAAGGTTTGAGATTTTCTGTAGTTTTTTTTAACAATTCATGGTGTGTGTGTGTGTGTGTGTGTGTGTTTAAATTCTATCTGTAATTTCCTCAGTCAATGCATATTAAAGGGCTAGAGAGATAGCTCAGTAATTAAGAGCATTTGCTGTCTTGCATTGTACCAAACTTTGGTTCCCAGCATCCATGTCTGGTGGTTCATGGCTGCTTGTAACTCTAGCTACAGGAAATCTGATTCCCTCTTCTGGCTGCTGAAGACATCTACACATGTGCGTGCACACACTCACTCACACACACACACACACATTAAATAAATAAATAAATAAATAAATAATAGAACAAATCTTAAAAGAACACATATTAAGAAAGTAGTAGAGAGTGGTAGAGAGTGAATATGATCAAAGTACATTATGTCCATGTGTGAAAACACTGTTTATACAAGTATATATATTTCTAGAATAATTTTTCGGTTGGTTGGTTGGTTGGTTTTAGTTTTTCGAGACAGGGATTCTGTATGTAGCCCAGGCTGGCCTTACTCTGGAGCTCGAAGAGATCTGCCCGCCCTTTGCCTCCCCTGGTGTTGGGATTACAAGCTTATGCTTTAATGTTTTTCTAACTTAATTTTTACATTCTGTGGCAGCTCTTCCATTGTTTCTCTTCTCTGCAACATTAAGATATTTTCTTCAGATCTATCTTCCTTATTAATCGTTAAACTAAACACACTGTGTTTTTCCTCTTTGCTTATTTTATCTTAAATTTGAGGCAGGGTTTCAGTCTGTAGCCTAGGCTGGCCTAGAATTCACTAGGTAACTCAGACTAGCCTAAAACTCAAGGCAACACTTCCATTTCAGCTATAAAGAGGTCTAGGGTTAAGGACATGATCACCATACTTGGCTTGTATTTTGTTGTTGTTGTTTTGTTGTTGTTTTTTCGAAACAGGGTTTCTCTGTGTAGCCTTGGCTGTCCTGGACTCACTTTGTAGACCAGGCTGGCCTCGAACCCACAGTGATCCACCTGACTCTGCCTCCTGAGTACTGGGATTAAAGGCATGCGTCACCACACCCAGCTGTATTTTGTATTTTTAAATTCTACTTACAAGCTATTGAGATGACTCAGATGATAAAAGAGCTCGACAGTCTGAGATCGATCCTTGGGACCTACACTGTGGGTCTGCCTGATGTCAACTTCACAAGAGCCCAACCACTGATTGACTGACACCCTCCTCATCCAATTCCATGCTGCCCCCCACTAATAAGTAAAACGTAAGCAAATCAAATAACAATAAAAACATAAAAGAATTCTGTTACTTCTCTTTCCTTTTCTCATAGAGGACTTTGTACATTTTCTGCTTTGGGTTAGGAACTTATTTTAAGTGTGATTGGTGTATAAACCCCCCCTCCGCACCCCTCCCCTTCAGTTCTTGAGTGCTGTTTGTTCGGCTTGCTGTGGACATGACTCTTCTCCTATGGCTCGTTCCGATCTTTGTCTGATTTGTTCAGTAGGGAGGGAGCCTTGGGAACCTTGAGCTCCAGAAAAAAGTCATCCTCCTAAGCAGTCTGAGTTTGCTTCTGCAAAGGTTTCCCTGGTCTGGGAACATCTGTGTGGTGCTATGTTGGTTCGGGATTCTTGTCCAATCTAAGCAGTGTAAGTCTTGGTGCTGTGCTTATGCATGGCACTGACTTGGGGTTTGGTAGTGGACCTCCTCCTACTCCTCAGATGTGCTTTCCACGTAAATATGACCCTGTGGCAAAACACACTACAGACTTGCCTGCTTCCTGGGGGGTGCGGTGGGGGAGCAGTGGTAGTTTTTAATACCTCTATTTCCATGTAGAAGGAGTGTTTCCAGAATTCTGATGGTGTAGTTTTGTCATTCTGGCTTGTTTTCCGTGCAGGACTGAGGGCAACGTCACCTGCCCTCACCCTCCTTTGGGGGTTTCAGTCTCAATCTAAGGATGAAAGTAGCTGTTGTATACAGAATCAAGTCACCCCTGGCTTTGCGGCTTACGGCTTTGGCTTTGTGTTGACTGTTCAATTTTGGACTATATTAAAAGTTTATAAGGCACATTATTATGATGGTTATATTTTATGTGTCTGGAATTGAAGGGGGTTTCAGTCAGACATTTCTTTATAAAGTAAACATATTCACAAATTATTAATTTACTACCTATTATGTTCCTGGTTTTGCTGTAGACATTAGGGTGTAAACATGAACAACTCAATGTCTTTGATCATATTAAAAAAAAAGATGCAGGAGGAACAATAAATAAAAAGATAATGAAATCAGAAGAAGTGAAGCAAGAAGGACCAGGTTGGATGAAGGTATTTTATTTTGGATCACAAAGGACCATTAGTCAGAGGCTTACGTAAGGAGATACTGACATTTGAGAGATTAACTCAGGTTCTCCAAGAAGCAGGCACCAAGACAGCACTCACAATGCAAGAGAGTTCGTTTATTTATTTATTTATTTTTAAGTTACTATCCTCAGTGCTGTAATAAAATATCTGACTTAGAAGCAACCTAACAGCAGGGGGTCATTTGGATGGGGAGATCATGAGAGCGGGAGAGGGAGGCTGCTGGTTAAGTCTGCCTCTGCAGTCCAGAACGGGAAGTGGGGGCCAGGCTCTACAACCTCTACCTCCTACCGGATCCACAACCTGCCCAGACAGAGCCATCAGCTTGGGACCAGGCATCAAACCACTTGAACCTGTGAGGAATTTTTCATGTTCAAACCACAGCAACAGCACCCTCTTGGGAAACTGTGGGATCCATCAGACTTCCCTGAGAGAAGGGGGGGGACACTGAGTAGGGGGACACCGAGGGGGAGCGTCCTTGTGTTGTGCTGTCCTGAGACTTTGGCAAGGCTTTTGGACTGTCTTGGCGTGGAAGCCACCTGTTGGGGCAGTTCTCATCTTTCGGAGCAGCTTTGCTTTGGTGTCCTAGCCATACTAGGTCACGGCCCTGGGAAGCACAGCACTGACACAGATGCAGAGGACAATTCCAAAGCACAGCAGCTGTCCCCGGCAGCTGGGTTCCTTGTAAGTCACAAGTCTATAGAGCACATTCCTATGGCAGCCGCACCGTGGTTTCTTTCCTTTAGGGAGAGGAAACGGTGATTGCAGAGACTCTCGTTATGGCCCGAATTATGCTCCCCGCCTGAAGTTCACGTGTTTAAAATCGTAACCTATAGAGCTCCTGAGTGTGACTGTGTTTGGGACTAGGACTGAGGGCCACCAGGATAGAATGAGCCTCATCTCAGATGTCAGCTGCCTTCACAAGTGGGATGTTTGAAGATATAGATGCTCACAGGAACACCAGGTGACGACGACAGCGGACTGGGGCAATGAGCCTACACACCAAGGGACAGTGGAGGTGGCCAGCAAACCACACGAGCAAGGAGAGGTCAGACGTTCCCTGGCGCCATCACAGAGAGCACGGTCCTGCCAACACACGGCTTTCGGATTTCCATAAACGAGACAATGCGTTTCCATTTTAAAAGCCAACTACTTTTTGGTGCACTGTTATAGCAGCCCCAGCAAACTAGCAGAGGCCTGGAGTGAGAGCAGATTTTGTGAGCTTTGGAAACATCAAAGAGTAGGGAAGAGGAAGCAGGCAAAGAAAGGGAGAACCGTGGGGGCGGGAGAAGCATCAGGGATCAGGTCTATATACCAGGCTTCATGGATTAACATAAGGACTCTGGCTTTTATTCTGAGTGGGGGGGAGGGCTTTCAGGGTTTGGAGAGGGCAGAGGCCTGATTTCATTTATATTTCTAAAGCAGCTTGATCGGGAAATAAATTGTAGAGGAAGAACAGATGCAGAGAAACCCGTCTAGTGCATGGAATCAGTAAAGAGAGAGAGTCGTGGTCTGCATGAGAGTGGCTCCTGTGTAGGTGGTATGAAGTGTGAGATGTGCTATCAATTAAAAAGTAGACTACTGAGCCGGGCGGTGGTGGCGCACGCCTTTGATCCCAGCACTCGGGAAGCAGAGGCAGGTGGATCTCTGTGAGTTCGAGGCCAGCCTGGTCTACAAAGTGAGTCCAGGATACCCAAGGCTACACAGGGAAACCCTGTCTCAAGAAACAAAAACAAAAGCAAAAAAACAAACAAAAGGAGACTATATAGCAGGGCACGGTGGCACACGCCTGTAATCCCAGTACTGGGAGAGGCAGAAGCAGGTGGATCTCTATAAATTTGAGGCCAGTCTGGTCTACAAAGCAAGTCCAGGACAGCAAAGGTTACACAGAGAAACCCTATCTTGGAAAACAAAACAAACAAATCAATAAAGCCAAACAAAACACACAAAAAAGTAGACTAAATAATTTTTGGACAGACTGAATAAGAAGTATGAAGGAGTAGAGTAAAAAATAAATCTATGTGCACGTCTCTGTACACATATGTACACATACATACACATATATGT
This sequence comes from Acomys percivali, assembly GCA_907169655.1. Classification (NCBI taxonomy): domain Eukaryota; kingdom Metazoa; phylum Chordata; class Mammalia; order Rodentia; family Muridae; genus Acomys; species Acomys percivali. The sequence continues at coordinate 59,821,322 of OU015743.1, read as the reverse complement.
TAGTATAGAACAACTAGAAATCTTTTTGAGCCTGCAACTAGGTAACGAACTTGTAGGGATTGCACAGGAATGGACTCTTAAAGAAGTGACACTTGTTTTACACACACAAACACACACACAGACACACACACACACACACACACACTAGTTTTTATGGGCTTCGTTCAGTATCACTGCAAATATGCATTCTGGAGGCTAGCCAATGTTTCTTGAATGGTTGTACCTCTCTGGAAACTAGCTCCCTCTAGATAACTCCTGAGTTGTGTGTGTGTGTGTGTGTGTGTGTGTGTGTATGTGTGTGTGTGTGTGTCTTCTTCCGTGATGCTTAAGTGGGTGTGTTTATCAATTGCCGCAGGAAAACAGTCTTCCTCCAACCTGGTGGCTTGACAGTAGCCCTGACTACCTCCCAGTTGCTGTGGGTCAGGTATGGCAGCCCAGTTTAGCTGACTGGGGAGAAGCATCTCGGAGTTCCCGTGAGGAAGGGCTGCTTCACCCTTTCTTGAGGATCAACAGCAGGAGGCAGCTCCTAGCAGGCTGTTGCTCTAAGGACTTCCGTTCCTCACTGCTCAGTAACTAGAAGCAGTCAAAAGACCTGAGTTCCAGCCTCCAGTACCCACATAAACACTGCGCCTGGCAGCATGCCCCTGTCATACCAGCACTGGGGAACAAAGGCAGGCAGATCTCAGAGGCTCCCAGGTCAGCTGGTCCAGCACAAGTGATGAGTTCCAAGTTTGGGGAGAGACCCTGTCTCAAAAGCCAAGGTGAGGAAACAGTGGAGGAGGACACCCATTGGTCCCTGGCTGCCACATACACCTGGATGTGCAAGTGCAACGCCGAGCACGCATACACAGGACATTTTAAGATTTCATCCAGATGGCATGGTAGCCCCCTGTTGGGAACTGGGAACTGGAGGCAGGAAGATCAGGAGTTCAAGGCCACCCTCGGCCATTATACAAAGCAAGGTTGAGGTGATCCTCAGATCCGTGGGACTCTAAGTCTTGAGAGAAAGATCTCATACATATCAGCTTTTTATTTATTTATTTATTTATTTAAACAAAGCTTCTTTCCAGATTTCCAGTTCATTTTGATTGAATTTCTTCCCTCCTACTATTTCTCCTCTTAGACAGAGAGATCTCAAAAGAGCCTTTGGCAGATTTTGCACAATTATCTTGACTTTCTGATTTACCTTTTCTCACCCTTCCAAAACGTCCTAGAACAGGAAATAGCAGTGTGTCTTATGACACAAAGGTATCAGCCAGTACCTGCCATTCCTGCCGACCTGGTACCTAGTCTAGGTTATGGTGACCTAGGCTGTGCCATTAAAAACAAACAAACAAACATTGCCGTTACTTGTTTGCTAGCCTTGGGTTAGATTTATTCAGCCAGCCTTGAGGAGAGGGATTAAAAATTCAGGACCTGACGGGGAGTCAGGAGGGCCCCTGAGGACAAGGGAAACACCACTTGACTCATTTCTTCCAGATCCTCAGTGCTCATGAACTACAGAGAGTACCTGGAGTGGAAAGTAGACATTTCTTTTCTCAAAAGTCACAAGACTGAGTTTTATACAAGGACCCTCTTCTGATTACTCTAAAATGATTGGTGGAAATACAAATTACTGTAAGAATTCCTTTATCTTCTTCCCATACATTTTCAGGTAGCCTTATAAAGCTAAATACATCCTAATCCTACACTTAAGGGAGGGGGGGGCTATCATTCTAAATATCTATGGATCTTAGTTTAGTCGGCTGTGGCTAAGTACCATAAGCCAGATGACATATAAACAACAGACATTTAATTCTTACAGTTCCAAAATGAAGGTGTCAGCATGTCTGCGTTCTTACGGAGGCCTTCTTGGGGGGAAATGGAGTTGTCTAGTGTCTCTTTTAGACGGGAATTATTCCCACTTATGCAGGTGAGACAAATGATTGCTTTCCAAAGGCCCCATCTCTAAATACTACCGCATCGAGGGTTAGGATTTTAGTATGTCAAATTCAAGAGGTATTATTGACACGTAGCCACTAGATTAACCAAGGGCTTAGTCTACCTTAGAAGCCTCTCAAATGAATTGCAGGCGGGGTGGGGTTGGGGGTGGGGGAATTGAATGGCTTCTTATCAACTGAAGGGACTGTCTTCACTGAGATTTTATTGAAGATCCCTCTGAAAGGGTGATGTCAGGTGGAGAAGAAGCTACAGTTTGTCACACATTCTGCTCTTGCTTTCCGCTTTGCAGTTCGGCCATTGCAAGCCCAAGTGTCACGTGGCTCTTTTTGATAAGGCCGAGTTTAAGGACCCAGGTCTCTAGTGTCTGTTTCATCTCTGCTGGTGACTTCTTAGAAAGCTACCCCCGCTGGCTATGTCAGTACGCACTTTTTATCCCAGTACTTAGGCAAAGGCAGGTGGATCTCTGAGTCCAAGGCTAGTCTGGTCTATGTAGGACCAAGCCGGTCTAACATAGCAAGTTCCAGGCCAGCCTGTACTACATGGTGAAACCTTATGAAAGAAAGAGAGAAGGAAAGAGAGAAAGAAAGAAAGAAAGAAAGAAAGAAAGAAAGAAAGAAAGAAAGAAAGAAAGCCGCTACTTTCTGAGTGCCCTGAAACCTAGGACCTTGCTCCTTCCCTGTCTGTGCCTTTTAAGCTGTGTCCAGAGATAAAGTCTTTCTAAACCCGTCATGTCCCAGCATGACCTTATTCTTCTCCCGTTTGCCTCTCAGACTCCAGGGCAGCTTGTCCTCACTTTTCATAAGATGACTCTGCTAGATGAGAAAAACGTGCGCTTTATTCAAGCAGCAAGCCGAGTCGTGTGGATTGCCTTCCCCGAAGAAACGAGAAGCCAAGTGCTGAAACCCTGCAAAGCTCAGATAAATCAGGGCTCTTTGGCTGTGCTGCCCTGATCTGTCAGCTTTTGTTTGTGTTTTTTTTTTTTGTTTTGTTTTGTTTTTTTTCTAGAACCTGCTCTGGGATAGGGTATATTGGAAAAGATCAAAGAGAGAGCAGCCCATTGTGTAATCACTTAGTCTCTGAACATCTGTAGCATCTGGGGCTAGCTATCTGATTTAAAGCACAAATGTCAGCAAGGGGCTTGTATCTTGTTTGGTTCTTGAAAAGTCTGCATTTGTGATGTTCCAAAGCGGCTTTTAGACACCTTTTCTTTCTAGTGCAAGTCTGATAGTCTTTTTGTTTTTTTGTTTTGTTTTTGTTTTTTTCTTGTGGCATTCTGTAGTCTTCAACTCTTGCCTATATTGGGTCATTGATTTTTTTTTTTTTATTGACTAAAATTGGTATAAAAATATCTTGGGCCATCAGAATTTTTATGGAAATCTGTCATCTTTTCGGAGATTTTTTTTTTTTTTTTTAAAGAATAAAGTGCCATTTAAAGAGAACAGGAGGCCAGGTGTGATGGCACACACCCCTAATGCCAGGGCAGCACATGGGAGGAAGGCAGATCACTGCTAAGCACCAGGCCAGGCTGAGCCACATAGCAAGTTCCAGGGCAGGACTACATTATGAACTCTGGAGAGAGTAAGGGAGAAGGGCTTAGGGAAGGAGAGAAGAAGAGAAAAGGAGCACGGGGGAGGAGAGAGGAGAGGACGGGAGAGTAAGAACCACCATCCAACACGTGCCTTAGATCCTTGGGCACAGCTTGTTTTCCTAGGACTTGTTTCTCACCTCCTCTTTTGGAGAACACACCGAGGGGGCACCCTAATGCAGGTGCCCTCGTCAACACAGTTTGATGAGTGTAGGATTTGAGATGGAAAAGAAGCCAATGCACGTGGCTTCCTGGACTCTTGCGTGGATCCAAAATAAAGCTAGGCCCCGCTGCAGGGTTTGGCTGAGCCTGGTGCCTACAGCGCCTGTTGTTTTCCATGGCTCTGTGGAAGCAGCCGCTTCCCTTGGCACAGTTCCTGTAGCCTCTGGAGACTTGTGAGGACTTTTCTCTCCTCCTGTAGCCTTTCTTGTTTTTCCAGAAAAGTGGTGGCACCCTGACTCGTTACTCCAAAGTAGTGTGGGAGAAACAAACAAAACACCCAAGGAGTAAAGAAGAAAACCAAGAAAGCGATCTATCCCCCTAGACAATGAAAAAAACCTCACACCCACCTCTGTTTGTGAGGCAACTGTTTCTATGCCAGTCAGAGCAGAAACTGTGAGGCTCTTTCCCTCTTTGATTTGGGTCCTATTTTTAACATTCTTTGGCAAGTCTACACATCGTGGTTACATAAGAAAATCAGAATTAAGACATTTCGTGTTTTAAAAGCATGCTTTGACCCAGGATGAGTTTTGCTGGCACTGCCATGTGAGCATCAATTCCTGATCTTAAATTATAATCACAAATGTCTAGTAAACACAAACTATCTGGCAGCCTCCTACCCTGTGCTCCTGCTCCACTGGTTGGCTGCTTGACTGTGGCTGAAGGGAGGCGCCAGGCAGTTAAGCCTAACAGGAAAACGTTCCTCCTCCCAGTTGGGGAACGAAGTGGCTTGTCCTCTTCTGCAATCACTGAGGGATGCTGAGTGCCTATGGGCTGTCATGGTGGACCTTCACTTAACCATCTTGACTGATCAACACTGAAATCCTGGAGTTAACGTATAATCGCCCCCAGAGTGTTACATGAGAAAAGGGAAGCCTTGCACAACACACTGAGATAGGTAACTTCATTATCTCTGTTTTGAAGAGGAGGAAGGCAAAGATTAATGATGTGATGTAATAAGCTCAGAAGCCAGCCGCCGTGGGAATCAAATCCCAGCATGCTGTTCTCAGGCGCACAATGCAGCATCCAGTCTGCAGGAATCAAGGACCAGCAGATGCAGAGTCCAGAAGAGCTGAGCTACCCCCTCTGTGGGTGGTGTAGCTTCACTTACCAGCAGTGGGGAGGCCATAGTCTGTTCTCAACCTGGTTCTGATTAGCCCTCCCATTTCCAAGGACTTTTTCCTGGAATTTCAGATCCTCAGATGACATTTCTGTCCAGCCTGTTCTCCTGGGTATCTGAGTGTTGGCCCGGGCCTGGTGTATCTGACTTCCTAACTCAGAGTTTGTACATACTAGAAAGATTCCAGTCAATATATTCGGAGAGGAGACAGGAGGACCTAAGACCTGAGATGCACTTTACACATACTGCTCAGGTGATCTCTGTGTTTTTAGTATTACTGAGGGTCCAGCAAGGAGACCCAAGGGAATGTGTTTGCTAGTAGAAAACCGCGGTTCAGGGTGAGCCAGGATTGTGCATTTTCAGTTCAGCAGCAACATCTTCCACCAGAGTCCTTAGAGGCAGAGAGGAGAAGAGGGAAGGAGTAGAGGAGAAATGGGGAGACAGGGTTTGGGGAAAAGTACAATTTAAGAACCGTGTCAAAGGCCAGGTGTAGTGATGCACACCTTTAATGCCAGCACTAGGAAGGCAGAGGCAGGTGAATTGATGTGAGTGTGAGGTTTACAAAGCAAGTCCAGGACAGCCAAGGCTACCCAGAGAAATCCTGTCTCGAAAAAACAAAAACAAACAAACAAACAAAGAATTGAGTCAAAGCAGGTATAATGGCAAATGCCTGTAATCCTAGCACTTAGGGAGGTGCAGGTGGATCTCTGATCTCTGTGAGTTCGAGGCCAGCCTGGACTATAAATCAAATCCAGCACAGCCAGTGCTGGGTCCAGAGAGAAGGAAACAGATGCACTATCTAAGCCAGAGGCGGGGTGTGGCTGAAACTGCTTTTGTGTGTAGGGGCTGATGGGGGCCAGGTGAGCTCTGGACTTTACATTGAGAAGTTAGGCATGAGGAAAGAGGGTGGCTCGGATGGCTTGGTGCAGTGCTCTGGGCAAAGGCCAGCCTAGAGCTGTTTCCTCACATTGCAGGAGAAGACAAGTCCTTTGTAGGAGGAAGAAACTGCTGGACTTTGAGGGGCCTGTGGGTTATCTGAATGACAAAGGCAAACCTTCTGGTTCTTTTTTTTTTTTTTTTTAGTCTGCTAATGACATAATTTTATTTTTAAAAATGTTTTATTAATTTATTCATATTACATCGTAATTGTTATCCCATCCCTTGTATCCTCTCATTCCTCCCTCCCTCCCATTTTCCCCTTACTCCCCTCCCCTATGACTGTGACTGAGGGGGACCTCCTCCTCCTGTATATGCTCATAGGGTATCAAGTCTCTTCTTGGTAGCCTGCTATCCTTCCTCTGAGTGCCACCAGGCCTCCCATTCCAGGGGACGTGGTCAAATATGGAGCACCAGAGTTTATGTGAAAGCCAGTCCCCACTCTCCACTCAACTGTGGAGAATGTCCTGTCCATTGGCTAGATCTGGGTAGGGGTTTGAAGTTTATTGCACATATTGTCCTTGGCTAGTGCCATAGTTTGAGTAGGTCCCCTGGGCCCAGATCCACCTGTCATAATGTTCTTCTTGTAGGTTTCTAGGACCCTCTGGATTCTTCTATTTCCCCATTCTCCCATACTTCTCTCACCTCAAGTCCCAATAGGAAATCTTCCCCTCTGTCCCACTTTCCTGGTAAATGAAGACTTTCATGGGATGTGCCCCTGGGGCTAGTGTCTAGATGTAAGTGAGTATATACCATTTGACTCTTTCTGCTTCTGGATGAACTCACTCATTATGATCATTTCTAGTTCAATCCACATCTTTCGCCAACATGTATCACTTGAATTTTTTATCTTAGCCATTCTGATGGGTGTAAGATGGAATCTCAGAGTCGTTTTGGTTTTCATTTCTCTGATGACTAACGATGTTGAGCATTTCTTTAAGTGTTACCCAGCCATTTGTGGATCGGGAGAATTAACATAGTAAAAATGGCCATCTTACCCAAAGCAATTTACAGATTCAATGCAATCCCTATCAAAATACCTACAAAATATTTTGAAGACATTGAAAGATCAATTCTCAACTCATGGAGAAACAAAAATCCCAGAATAGCAAAAACAATCCTATACAATAAAAGATCCTCCAGAGGAATCTCATACCCAATCTCAAGTTGTACTATAGAGCAACAGTAATTAAAACAGCATGGTACTGGCACAGCAATAGGCTGGTGAATCAATGAAATCAAATCGAAGACCCAGAAATTAATCCATACACATTTGGTCACTTGATTTTTGACAAAGAGGCCAAATCTATTCAATGGAAAAATGATAGCATCTTCAATAAATGGTGCTGGTCTAACTGTATGTCTACATGTAGAAAAATGCAATTAGACCCATATTTGTCACCATACACAAGTGGATTAAAGACCTCAACATAAAACCAGAGACATTAAATCTGTTAGAGGAAAAAGTGGGGATGAGCCTAGAACACATTGGCACAGGAGACAACTTCCTGAATAGAGCACCAACAGCCCAGGCCTTAAGGTCAACAATTAACAAATGGGACCTCATGAGGCTGAGAAGCTTCTGTAAGGCAAGAGACACTGTCAAGAGAACAAAGCGACAGCCTACAGACTGGGAAAAGATCTTCACCAACCCTGCACCTGACAAAGGTCTAATTTCCAAAATATATAAAGAACTCAAGAAATTATATACCACCAAACTAAATAACCCTATTAAGAAATGGGGCTCAGAACTAAACAGAGAATTTCCAACAGAGGAATATTGAATGGCTGAGAAACACTTAAAGAAACCTTCTGGCTCTTGAGGGTCTGAGCTGGGAGGGGCTGGACTCTCTGTGCTTCCATTACCGAGAGGAGACTTTCCATAAAGTTTTTATATCATGGATGTCCTCTATAAGACTTCATTTGAGTCGGCGAGAGCACTATATGTTGCTTTAAAAGGCTTAAAGACCACCGTAGGTTAAATTTTTAAAAATCTATAAGTCAATCAATCAGTCAGCCAGCCAATCATGTGCCTCCTTTCTTAGCTCAGGAGACGGATGGTACCCTGGGCCATCTTGAGTGGTAGTTATTCCTTGCCCCTCCCCCCTTGGGTGTTTAAAAGGCTCATACGCATAGCACAGTGAGAACATCACAGTAGAGGTTACAGCTGCAGCCCCGGCTCTGCATAACTGCCAGACTTTAAATGTTCACTTCTCTGGGAATTAGGTGTTTGTTTTTTTTTTAGACAAATCGAGGGGTTAGACTGAATCAAACAAGTTCTCAGTAATCCTTCGTGGTGCAAAAATCTTCCCAGTAACAATTTTACTGTCATGCTTCTGGGAGTGGGTGCCAGGATCAGAGCTGGGGGAAAACCAATATCAGGATTCTGTTTAGTGGCACAGGCATCACCGGGACAGGGGAGGAAAGTAACCGAAACGATCATGCTCTGTTTCCTTCCCATGTTAGGAGAAAAACACCCCATGCTTACAGGTAGAAATCTTTGACCACACCATAGAAAGTCTATGCAAACAGCTTGTTGTAACCTAAGGAGTTGGTGCTGGCAGTGGCGTGTGTGTGTGTGTGTGTGTGTGTGTGTGTGTGTGTCTCGCGCGCGCGCGCACTTAAATATGTGTGTGACACATGGGATTGGGGTACACATGGGCAGAAAGGGCTGAGGGGGTCTACGCCTCTATCGTGCTCTCACTCTCTCACCTCATTTCCTTGAGACAGGGTGGTCTTTATGAATCTGGAGAGGCTCCTTGTTGCTTGATGTTGGCCTCTGAGCCCCAGTGATGAGCCCTCTTGCCTCTAAGCCTCCCTCCTGCCCCCACCCCCTGCCCCCCTCATCCCTCACCCCCACCCCCAGACATGGAGTTGCCAGTGTGTTTGGTCATATGTGGCTTTTACATGGGTCTGGGGGATTCAAACTCAGGTCCTCATGTTTGCACATGGAGCGTTCTTACCAACAGAGCCAGCCCCAGCCTTGTCCTATATTTTTTAAGTCTTTTTGTTTGTTTGCTTTTGGTTTTTTTGTTTGTTTGTTTGTTTTTGTTTTTTGTTTTTCAAGACAGGGTTTCTCTGTGTAACCTTGACTGTCCTGGACTCACTTTGTAGCTCAGGTTGGCCTCGATCCGCCTGCCTCTGCCTCCCAAGTGCTGGGATTAAAGGCGTGCACCACCACCACCCAGCATATTTTTCAAGTCTTAAAGCTGACATTTAGTTAAGAGGAATTGACTTCTTAGCGAATGTTGCAATCTGAAAGCACGTCAGCTGTTTACACTGACCTGGAAAACAGCATGTCCAGTAGTCCTGGAGATCTTTGCAAGAGGTCTCTGTTTTCTGAAAGAATCTCTTTTGTAGATTGTGAGTCATGATTACGGGACCATGGGTGGGAGAAAGAACTGTTTATCTGCCGGGTATTGGGTCAACGATCATTTAGATAAATAGTTTAACCATGAGGGCTCCTGAGTTCTGTTTGTGCTGTCCTGTGTGAAGTACTTGTGCTGTCATCACCTGAGGAGTGACTGGCCACAGGAAGTGAAGAGCGCAGTGGAGTGTGAATTCACCAGTGAGGGGGGCAGAGAGGTGCCGGCCAGACACACGCACCCTGCACCAGACACCTAGCTCTTTCTTTCTCTGCCTTCTTCCTGCTTTTGACTGAAACAGAGAGAGCTTTGCGGAAACTGACGCAGAGCAAAGGAGCAGCTTTACCTGGATGTCTGGAAGGTTTTCCCAGTCCACAAGGAAACCACTTCCCTTCCTGTATCAGGTTGCTGGGAGGAGGCCACCTGAAAGAGCCTGGGCCTGCGAGAGACCTGGAGTTGACTCACCAGTAAGATTGCTCTGTTCTCTGTATTCCCACCCACTGGGCAGCAGTGAGGATCAGTGCACTCTGTGACCAGGTCTTCTCTCATCAAAGAAAAGTCTTGAGAGGACTGAGCTTCCCCTTGTGTGGCAACAGGGCCTCCACAGAGCAGTGGCCTGCCGTGTAAAATCATCCCTGAGCTTTGTCACAAGTCTCTGCGAAAAGTCTCTCCCAACACAGCTAACTGTGTTAGCATGCCAGTGTGCGCGACTCCATACTGAGTCTCTAGAAGGTCCCCGATAAACACTTGCTATTTCTTTCTATCTGGCTTGAAGGAAGCTAAGAGGAAAAGCAGATGTTCAGTTGATTTAAACTACAACAAAAGCAGACCTTCGCAGCCTTATAAAATCTAAGCCTCCCCCCCGAAACAACAATGAAAAACTCAAATACATCCACTTTCTTTTTCTTTCCTTTATACAGGGTCTCACTATGTAGCCTACTCTAACCTTGAAATTCTCAATCATTCTGCTTCAGCCACCCTCAGTGGTTGGGTTACGGGTGTGCACCAACACACTTGGCCTCAACTTTATTTCTTATGGAAGTGTCGTAGTTAGCATCAGTTTCCAACCTGACGCCCCTGCAAAGAACGAGCCTTTCGCTGAGGAGTCACCTCCATCAGATTGGTCTTGGGGGGGGGCATTTCCTTCACTGCTAACTACTATGGGAGTCTCTGACCCTAGGTCCATCGTCCTGGGTTGTGGATGGAAGGTATCTGTGTGAGCCAAAGGAAGCAAGCAAGGGAGCAGCTTTCCTCCACTGTCTGCTGCGGTTCCCGGCTCAAGTTCCTCCCTTGGCTTCCTCGGACGAGCTACAGTAACCTGTAAAACCAAATAAACCCTTTCTTGGTCATGTTGGCCATATTTAACAGAGCAACAGAGAATAAAACTAGAGCAAGAAGTCAGAAAAAAAAAAAAGAAAGAAAGAAAGGAAAAAAAAAAAAAGAAGTCAGTAGAAAATACGTCCCCATGTCTACAGCTGGCAGGCCTGAGAACTCAAATCCCAAACGTACCCGTATTTCTCCCTGCAGTGGAGAAAGTGGCAGCAGGAAATGGCAAAGTTCCCGAAGGTAGACACTTCTCAACAGGAAGAAAAGTTAAGACCGAGTCAGCTGAGCGTGGCTAGCTTATTACTCTCATGGTTAGCAGCTACACAGTGTCTTCCTCCCTGGTGGCAACACTAGAACAGAGTCTGTCTATTGGTTAGCTTAGGTGAAAATTTTTCTTCTTAAAGCAAATGATGCCACGCACTACAGTTCCCAGTTTTGGGCGTCTGAGGCTGAGATGCTGAAGTCTTACAGGGAATAGGTCAAAAGATGGATGCCAGGAAGCCTGAAGCCTGGTAATGTGAGCAGTCTGGGTCAGTCTAATACTTGTCGCTTGCCTGTCATGTCTTTACTCACTTGACCTCCTTTGTCTCTGAAAACACAGTGACATACTGTTGGTACCTCACGTAACCTGTTCACCTAGGAGAGTAACTAGCATGGATGCAAGCACACATGTCTGTGGCTCTGAAAACAGGGTTGCCTGCCCCCCAAGTCCACCCCAGCCTTTTTGTGGTTGCCACGGGGTGGGGTTGGCAATTCCATGCTGAGCTCAGTTTTCTTTCAGACTTGTTCTTTGCTTGTTATGGATGTGTTCAGGAGGCCAGAGCACCAGTGCATTAATTTTTTGTCTCCCCTTATCTGCTTCTTACCTGTTTGCATCTGAGAGATTGCAGCATTTGCAGGCCGGTCTGTTTGCTCCTGTTTCTGAGGCTGTGGCCTTCTTCCTCCAGCAGACCCCTTTTTCTGATAACAGGGAAACTTTGTAGACGGTGTAGGGAGTTGTTAGTGCTGGAATAGGAGAGTGGTGCGTGTTTAACCATTAGGCACAATGCAGATAAGGCTAAAGCTCAGTGCGTGGAAAGGTTGAAGTCTGAAAAGTGTTTTGAAGCGTTGGTGGGAGGGCGTGAGAAATGTCATTTGCCATGCTATGCCCAAATCCGTGAAATAAACCACGTGCACTGGATCTTACTACAGACAAAAAGCACTGAAATGCCCTCCCAATGACAGCATGAATTTGTATTTTTATATTTATGTGCATGTGTATGTGCCTGTGTGAGCTTACGTGCAGCCCAGCTACCTCAAAAGGTCAGAGTGTCAGATCCTCAGGCAATGGAGTAGCACAGGTAGTTGTGAGCCACCTACTTTGGGTATTAGTTTCTAAACCAGGTCCTCTGCAAGAGCAGTGTGTGCCCTTAACTCCTGAGCCACATCTCCAGCCCCATATATATATATATATATATATTGCCAGGGAATACTGAGGTTATGTTTCTGAGGTTAATATTATTTTCTTTGATCTGATAATTAAAAGCCCACCCAAGTGAAGTGAGAAGGAAGCATTTGATTTCTTTCTTTTTTTATTTAAAATTTTTACTTATTTTTCTATTATATACACAGTGCTCTGTCTGCATGTACTCCTGTAGGCCAGAAGAGGACATCAGATCACATTATAGATGGCTGTGAGCCACCATGTGGGTGCTGGGAATTGAACCCTGGTCCTCTGGAAGAGCGTCAGTGCTCTTAACCACTGAACCATCTCTCCAGGCCCTCGATTTCTTTCTTATCCTTCCCAGGTCCCTGTTGTCTCCCTGTCCCTCTCCCACCCTGTTCACAGAACACACTTGCATTGCACCAAAGCGTCCTCTGTGTATCACCCCTGGGGATTAAGTCTAAAGTTGTATCTCCCATTGATACCACTCATTGTGACTGCCATAAACTGTTCATTTATTTAAGTTCCCACAGACAGTACCTCTTTTTTAAAAAAAAGTATTTATTTTTATGTTATGTGCATCGGTGCTCCGCCTGCATGTATGTCTGTGAGAAGGTGTCAGATCCCCCTGGAACTGGAGTTACAGACAGTTGTGAACTGCCATGCGGGTGCTGGAAATTGAACCCGGGTCCTCTGGAAGAGCAGTAGGTGTTTTTAACCTCTGAGCCATCTCTCCAGCTCTAGACAGTAGCTCTTAATGCTCATACTATGTAGAAGGAGAACCACCATTATCTTTAAAGGAGGCAAAAACAGAGGCTTGTAAGAGACCCCCTGTCTAAAGAGGTAGCCAACTGACTCAGGACCAGTAATGTCCAGAACTGCAGCTCAGTGTCCCAGGACATGTGGAGCTCCACCTGTCTCTCCTCCCCTCCCTGATTCCAGCCCACATGAGCTTCCTCTGGTCCTTTAGTTTTTGAAAACATTCATTGGTTTTGTTGAGCAAAGACAGATGGCTTGTTGTTGTTGTTTGGTTTTTAAGACACTGTTTCAGTAGGTGGTCCTGGCTGGCCTGGGACTCTCTATGTAGAACAGACTGTACTCAAAGAGGTCTGTCTGTCTCTGCCTCCCGACTCCTGGAATTAAAGGTGTGTCGCCACACCTGGCTTGCACAACTAAGTCTGCGTCTTATGCCTTTCAGTTTCCTTAAGTATAAAATAGGATTAGTAATAAGCCCTGTGCATTGGATTGTGATGATTAAGGTAACCAGTCAGTCCTCAATCCATGCTGGCTGAACCTGTACTACGGTTGTGTAGCTTGGTAGAAGAGAATTCTCAGCATCCTAAGACGGATCCCTGGGCCTGTTTGATCCCTTAAGAACCACACTTTGTATTAAAATGTGCATCATGACGTGAATCAAATGGTGTCAAGATAATAGTAACCACCTTTTAAGGGTACCTACTATGAGCTAAATCCACTACCTAGAGTGTTAATCCTTTTGCTATCATGGCACATCATTGTCAACCTACAATGCTCTAGGCTGTGACTCCTGTATTGGGATGTGGTGTCACGTGAACCACAGGTTGGACACACCTGAACACACCTTCTCGAGGTGTCCCACTGCCCTGCAGAAGCTGTGGCCCTGACTGCCCGGAAACCTTGCCTGGGAACGCTCTTGGTTTTAACTTACCCCTGCCCCTCCAAGCTGAAAAGCATGCTCTTTTGAAACTGAGACTGCATTTTTCCAATTTCCAGCCCTTCAGCCCATTTTGGCTTCTCTACTTCCCTTCAAAGATCTCCTGCAGTGTTCCAGATGTCACACGTCAGCTCCTCTCAAGCCAGGAATAAAACTTTTCCAGCCTCTGAGACTCAAGTTCACTTAGAATGGCTAAGGGGATACATGCCTGTTGACAGTTTCAGGAACTGACTTCCTTAAGTTTGAACGTTTTTGCTTTAAAGTAATACTTCTCCGAGACATGCTTGTCTTTCCCTGTTTTAAAGACAAAGCGAGAAACGATAGTGGGCAGTGAGCTCCATCTCACATCTGTCGGAGGGTCTGCGTAGTCACACTGCCTGCTATATACCCCTAATTTAAAATGTAAACGTATTTACATATTTTTATCTATCTGAATTTTTAATTTAAGCCATTATATTACCTTTATTTTTTACACCATACTCATCTACGTCCTGCCTACCTTCCCTAACACAGATATTGAATTTTTAAAATGTGTTTTTGTTTTTTAAAGATTGATTTATTTATTATGTATGTAGTGCTCTGCCTGCATGTACACCTGCAGGCCAGAAGAGGGCATCAGATCACATTATAGATGGTTCTGAGCTGCCATGTGGTTTCTGAGAATTGAACTCAGGACCTCTGGAAGAGCAGTCAGTGCTCTTAACTGCTGAGCCATCTCTCCAGCCCTAAAAATGTATTTTTATAAAGCTACAAAATGAGTATTTTCCTGAGAATTGAAAGATGTGGAAATAATGTAACAGGTTTTACCAACTTGGAACTTTCATCTTTTCTCTTTTTCTTTAAAATGTCAATAAAATCATCAGGGCTAGAGAGATGAAGTCACAGTTAGGAGCAGTAGCTGCTCTCCCAGAGGTCCCAAGTTCAATTCCCAGCACCCACAGCTTGGCTCCCAACCATCGACGTTGATGCTATCTTCTGGTGTGCGGACATATATGTAAACAACTCCCATGCACATTAATGAATTATTAAATATGAACAAATGAATCTTATCTGTGCTGGGCATGGTGGTGTACACCTTTAATCCCAGCACTTGGGAGGAAAAGGCAGGTAGATTTCTGAGTTCAAAGGCAGCAAGAGCGACATGGTGAGATCCTGTCTCAAAAACAAGGCAGGCAGATCTCTGTGAGTTCAAGGCCAGCCTGGTCTACAGAGTGAGTTCCAGGACAGACAAGGCTACACAGAGAGACCCTGTCTCGGGGGGTTGGGGGGGGAGTGGGATAGGCTGGCTCAAGCCTGAGGTTGGCCTCATTGGTGGAAACCCTGCAGGCCCCACCCTGGCGTCTTCAAGGTCTTCGTTTAGGAAAACATTGTGGGTACATTTCTGTCTTCCGCCTGTGGACTGTGGTATGTGGTGTGTTCAACCTATTGCCCTCACATCTCATTCCTACCCTCTCTCAGCACTGGGTCCTCTTCAGAACAGTGCTGTTTCTGAGTCTGGGGAATGGTGAATCATCTGGATCACTATGGGATGTTTCTAAGCCACTTGCTCTGCACTGATGGCTTCCTGTGTTTGCTACACCATCGAGGTTGGCATGTGATGCTTTCATTTTTAGGTACTCAAACTTTTAGTACTAGAGGGTCTCTCTTGGTGGCAGATGACGTGTCAAGGAATATGACAGGCCAATGAAGAGCTATGGATGAGGGCAGAGAGGGTCATGGGTCAGGGGTGAACAGGGGCTGCACCCGCTCTTCCTGACTTCATCTGTGTCTAGCAATGCTGGCTTCTGAACTCATGCACACACGTCTTTGAAGATTATAGTGAGGCGGCAGCGTTTCTCTCACCTAATCCAACAGAACGCAAGCGTGAAGCAGCTCTGAGTTGTTGAGAAGGTGTGTTGGGGGTGAGGTGAAGGTGGCAAAGCTACTCCTCAGAGGCGGGAATCTCCAGTTTGCTGGTGGTGTGTGAAAGTACGGGAGTACAGGGATGAATAAAGGTTGGCAGACAGGAATCAATGAGTACATCCTTTAGAGGCACCTATGAACATCAGATGATGTCATAGCTCAGGGAGTAGGAGGAATAGCTGTGCAAGTATAAGGACCCAGGTTTAAGTCCCTAGAACCCATTGTGGTGCCTTGAATAGGAATGGCACCCATAGGCTCATATGTTTGAAGATTTGATACATGTGATTCCCAGTTTGCAGAACTGATTGGGAAGGATTGGAAGGTGTGGCCTTGTTCGAGCAGAAGTGTCACCAAGGGCAGGTGTTAAAGTTTCAAAAGACTTCTGCCGTTCCTCCCCCTCCCTCCTCCCTCCCTCCCTTCTCCCTCCCTCCCTTCTGTGTCTCAGCCACTGCTCCAGCACCACGCCTGCCTGCCTCCTGCCACAGACCCTCTGAAACTGTAAGCCCCAAATAAACACTCTTCTTTTATAAGAGTAAGAGAGAGTATCATTGGTCATGGTATTCTCCATGACTACCTGAATGGAAAACAGGTATGATTATATTGGATACTGCAGTTCCAGTGCTGTGAGAGGTGGAGACGGAGGACCTCTCAGGTTCGCTGGCTGGCAGCTTCATTCCAGGTTCAGTGAAAAATTCTCAAATAAGAAAGATCGTGATAAAGCTGGACATTAGACATCCTACTCGGGCCTCCAGTTACACAGGCACACACATGTTCATGACACACACACACACACACACACACACACACACACCAGCTCTTAAAACCTACCTTATTCAATATTGACAGTGGAAGAGGAAAGCTCTGTAGACTATTTCAGCCACAGTGAGAAAAGTATGCTGGGAGGACGGTACCACGGTTGTTCTTCAGTTCTGAGTGTGAAAGTTTAGACAGCACCAAGGAAGGGAGGAGCCTGTTAGAAAGGTAAGTGGACAGGTGTCTTCCCCTGTGGGAGACTGCCATGTCACTACAGAACACCCCTAAGTAACTGGTGTATTCATATTCAGGCTCTGACTATGAGCATACCGAGGCTGAGATTGATCCCCTAAATGACTCAAATTAGGAGCTGCAGTTTGGTTGCACTATTGTGGTTCTGGTTAGTGTGAAGTGTCTTCAACTCATGCTGTTTACTAATGCACTCAACAAATCTCAAGTGAGGTCTGCTCTGCGGCCATCACTGGTCCAGCTTCTGAGAGCCCAGCTAAGGTTCTACCTCCTCCGCGTAGGCTGTTGGGGGCCATTTTTCTTGTGGCTTTCCTGCAGTGAATTGTCCTGTCCAGGACATCTTCTGCCACCACATACTTTCAATTGTTAGCATTCATCAGTTCCGTTCCTCTTCCTGTCGCTGTCTCTCTCTTGCCTCGCCAGGATGGCCCCCTAAGATGTGGTCTCTGGCAGAGAAGATGCGTTTCTCAGGAGTCAGTGGGAGAGTTGCTTCAGTTCTTCCTTTATCCCTGGCCAGGACTCTGAGTTTTCAACTAATGAGGCAGAAGACATCAATAGGAAAAGAAAAATAAGGACTTCCTTGCCGTTCCCCTGCCAGCGTTGCTTAGTTACCCTGTCAACATTAGCTCACAGCGCAGCAGCGTTCTCTCTGCATATTTTCATTGTGCATTTGTTTTATTGCTGAAGTTGATCTATTAAGCAGAAAATATGGGGAACACATGGAGCGGCTGTCAGTTTTATGCTGTTTATTTGGATTTCCGTTTTTCTCTTTCCAAAGACCTTAGTGCTTTTTTTTTTTTTTTTTTTTTATTCCTAACTCACAGCGACACACTGAAGGAATGGCATCTGCGTCCACATTAGTGTGTTAGGCTTTGGGGCATGAAAAGTAGAAGTTCAGACTGACCACAAACTGAACACCAATAGATAGAGGCCAATTTTTAATTAATTATGCATCCTAGTCTTGTGTCTGCTGAATAAACAGGCCTTAGTAAAAAAATTTTTAATTAAATGAGCAATTGGCTTCAACTATTTATTGAGAGCTGGCATTATAATGGGTGCTATTCACAACAGAACTTTCTTAGCCTTTCTATCCAGGGCCCAAAGCTTATGACTTGTTCTTTTCTTTCTGAACACTAGACAAAGACGGAGAATAACCACTATGTCATTATTAGCCTAAGAAACTTCTGGCATGTGGTTGCAGTGGCAGGAACCACTCTCCTTGTGGCATCACCCAATGGTTTTCCACGAGGCCTGGAGGTGCTGGGTGATCAGATCCATCCAGATCAGAACTCCCGCCCACCTACTCTCCACCCCACCCCACTGCCCACCCGCTATCCTTCTATCACCACCTGGCAGCAAGCAAGTCAAGCAAAGCAGGTGAGCTGAGAACAGCGAGGCGCTTCACATTCTTCCCCAACACACACGTTCAATTCTGCACTCTGTTTATGAAGCCAACTGTTGACAAAATCACAAGAACAAGTTTATGCCCTCCTCTCTGTAGTTGCCCGGCCAGTCATCCCTCCTACCCATGCTCCAAGCGTTTCCCTGTGAGATGCGGTTAAAGTGCAGATTTAGATATCCTATGTCTGGGGTTAAAAACCTGAGAGCCTTCAAATTTGATACACTGTATCACCTATGGGTTTTTTTTGTTTTTTGTTTTTTGTTTGGATTAGTAGATCTGACGCATTTGGAGCTTGACGCTGCTTTTAACATAACTTCGGGTATCTGTGTTAACATGGGATAGACACTGTGCTAGCCTGGTCTGGTTTTTATAACATCAGTGGGGATTGAGCCCAGGGCTTTGCACACGCTGGGAGAGTGTCCTGCCACGGAGTTCCATCTCCAGCCTTTTATTTGTTTCTTTAAAAAAAAAAAAAAAAAAAAGGTTTGAGACAGGCACTTGCTAAGTTATACAGGCTGGCTCTGGGTCCTCTGGCTCAGCTTCCCGAGTATCTGAGATCAGAACCCTGGCTAGCGGTTACCACTGAATTGGATGAAAGACACACTATGGGCAGGATCCCAAGGCCAGACGCATCCACCATGCTCTTCTCCCCACCCCCACCCCCTCTCTCTTCCATAAAACTCTTTTAGGTTTCTACACCAGCATAGTTCTGACACCTGGAAAAATACATAGAAAGGTACCCTTGCTTAGTGTTTAGAGGTGTGATGGTTCTTTTCTCATCCACCCCAACTGCCCTTGTCTTTACACATAGGGAACCTACCTGTCCCACGGGCACTCTCCTCAGAATAAATTACTCCATTGTAGGTGAAGAATCACGCCAGCAGAGGCTGTCCATGTCTGACTACTCCAGCATGTGTGGCAATGTGGGTTAGGTGCCAGGAGACCAGCACTCCTGTCAAATGCAACCAATAGGACCACCTGCTCTGGAGACCCTTTGACCCTTGATGTGAGGTGCTTAAAAGGTACCTGAAGACATCCATGGGACTGTAAAATACCCACAGCAGAAAACATCACGTACATCTTGGGCAGAGAAATATGGGTTCAACTCATCTGCCTATCATCTTTCTGACTTCTGGCAGATTATTTAACCTAGCTAACACTCAGTCTCTTTGTATCGAACATGGTCATGACTTCCACACAAAGTGGCGCACGCCTTTAATCCCGGCACTCGGGAGGCAGAGGCAGGCAGATCTCTGTGAGTTCGAGACTAGCCTAGTCTACAAAGTGAGTCCAGGACAGCCAGGGCTACACAGAGAAACCATGTCTTGGGGAAAGAAAAAAAAAAGATGAGTTGCGAAGCAGAGATGTTAGTGAAGGATCCAGAACAGAGTGGAGTTTGTGAGTGGCAGATTCAAGTACTTACTTGAGAAGTAAGCACTAGGTGTGGCCTGCTCATACGCTTGGTCACACCCTGACTTTAAATGGATATTTGAGTCCTAAGCTAAGGACATCATGCTCACTTAGAGAACACTCTCATCCCATGATGCATCTCCCTTGCCCCGAGATGGTGATTTTTTTTTTCATGACAAGGTTTCCCTGTGTAGTCTTGGCTGTCCTGGACTCACTTAGACCAGGCTGGCCTCAAATTAAAAGAGATCTGCCTGCCTCTGCCTCCTGAGTGCTGGGACTATAGGTATGCACCACCACACCCAGCTTGACTTTAAATCTGATTGAAATTTGGGATAAATGTCCTTCCAGTTAATGCAACTGAGATCTTGAAAATCTTTTACTTAAGTATTACTAGAATGAAAAAAAAAAAGAAAAAAAAAAAAAACTCCCCACAATTCTAGCAAGGTTTGGTTATTTTTTTGACATGTTTGTGAGAATCGCTTGAAGCTTTGGGGGATTTGATGAGATCATTATTACTCACGTGTTTCCATCTAAGACATCAGACAGATCTGTTGATGGTGTCCATGAGAGCAGACACTACAGGTCACACAAGCAGCAGAAGCAGAGGACCCGAGGGCCATGGAACTGGGAAAGAGGAGCACGGCTCCGAGAACCATGGGACTTGACGAGACCCTCATTATCAGTACAGGAACAGCCAGTCTTGTTTGCTATAGCCGCCTGTCACTACTGAGCTGCAAAGAGGGACTGTTGCTCATTTAGCGGGGAAAGAGTCTCACTGTTCCTTCTCCACCTTTCCAGCTTCTCACTCATGCAGTTTGTCTTGGAAAAAACCTTTTAAAGTTTCAAGTTTCTTCAGTCTCTTATGAGGCAAACTAAGTCTTCAAGGAATCCACCTCCCTCCCTCACTCACTCACTCCCTCCCTCCCTCTCTCCCTCCCTCCCTCTCTCCCCCCCCCCCTCCCCCCCCCTCCCTCCCTCCCTCCCTCCCTCCTCCTCCCTCCTTCCCTCCCTCCCCCGTTCCCTCTCTCCCTTCCTTCCTCTTCTGTGCACTGGGTTTGAATCTGCAGTCTTATACACTCTGAGCAACTGGGCTTATGCCCCAAGAAGGTTTTCATTTGAAAAGAGATCGCACGTGTCCACAGCCAAGACTTTGAGACTTTGGTATTGAAATCCGTGTAGCTGAAAGTTCGGCATGCCCTGGAGTATGACTTCTTAAAAGGTCTCGTGCATGGTGTCATATGGATTTTTCCTCGTGGATCTTTTTGTGGGACGGGGAGTGAATGCTTAATGTCACATGAGAAGGAGAGAAGAGATCCATTTCTCAGATGTTTCTCAGCATTCCTGAGGGTGGTGGGTGGGTGTGTCAGGGGGGTGCAGGGAGAGGGGGGAAGCTTTTAGGCAAGCGGAGAGAGAGGATGGGAGCAGCCATCTGTGGAGAGGTAGAAGGGGCGCATGGTAGCAGGACCATGGCTGTGCTGAGCAAAGAGCACAGTCTGTAGAGGGAATCAGATATCTTAGGGGGAAAAAAATGAACAGAAATGAATTTTGTTTGAAAAATGCCATGATATAATCTACTACTGTGCACGCTGATATAAAAATTTGAAAAGATATCTTTGGGAACATAGTCTGGTGTTAATGACTTAAACCCAGCCATGTTCACACGTAGGAGGTGGCGGAACCCCTTCTGGGTGTGAATAAAGCAGTTTAGAGAGCTGGTACTCTAACCCTCTGTGCCAGATTCTGTGGTGGCTGTTCCGAGCCTGGTGTCAGCTCTGCGCTCAATTTGTTCCCGTTTGTCCTGAGTGGACTTGTTACCACGAGAGAGCCTTCACCTCAACCCACTTTCTCCTGGCAGCTTTTGGAGAATGTGGGTATAAAATGAATCAGGGACAGAGCTCTGGTTAGGGAGTGTCATGAATGAGTAGGAACGAAAGGATGAAAGAGTCTAGGGCCCGTGTGGAAAGTGCCTTCACAAGCAGTTAGCAAGTCAGATTTGGTGCCAACTGGGCCCTCCTGCAAGCTACAGGATGCTGTTAAGCCAGTCATGTGTCAAGAGGGCGTCACATTGTACCACAGTCCTTCTAACGTGTGCACTGTCAGAGCTAGAGTTCTGTTGAACAGCTCATGCCAAAGATCTCCAGAGGATGCTGTTAGGAACGTAAAGGGTGGTTCCATTGTAGAGGTAGCAAGTGCTACCGTAGTTGGGGCTCCCTGAAATGGGACAACTAACCTAAAATCAATTGAATTAAGATGAAGGACTTCCTTGAGCAGTCCCAGAAAAACAAATGTATCCCAATGCTAAGAAGTGCAGCTAAGCTTCCAGGAGCGTGAGGACCGTTTCCTGGATTGTCGGGAACTAAAGAAGCCACTTTCCCTTTCTTATTGCCTCTTTCTGCCTTGTGCTCTTCTCACCCTGGAGACTTGGGCTCCTGCTCTGCTGCTCTGTTTCAATAGCCATTGTTGCAACTACTTCCTTCCCCTACTTTTCTTCTTCTTCCTCTTCCTCTTCCTTTTCCTCCCTCTCCTATTCTTCCTCTTTCTCCTCTTCTTTGCCCTCCCCTCTTGTTCCTTCCCCACCCCGTCCTCTCTCAGCTCTGCTGTCCCCCTTTCTCAGTCACTACATAGGACCCACACACAGCTGTCATTTCTTACAGATTCAACTGATGCAAATGCCTGGTTCTTTTTAGCCAGCTTGGTATAACAGCCACCTGGTCCCCTTGCCTCTGTTTGAGAAGACAGAGACAATCTATGCTTGCCCACCAGGAAGGAGGCAATAGGACTGAATCATTGACTTACACTGTAGTACCTTGGAGAAGTCCTCAGCTTACGATCACACAAGAGCCAGCAAAGATTTGATTTTCACCACAAAGAGGAGGGTAGCATCTTTTCCTCCTCGGTTGCATAATTCACAGTACCGTGCAGCCCACAGCACAATAGCTTACACTCCACATGCATGTACCTAGACGTATAGGCACTCAGCACACCCCGTAATGCCACGTGGAAATTGAACACAAGCCTTTGTTAGTTCATAAATGTACTCACAAGTTCCCATTTCTTTTCCGTCTTTAGGAAGGAACATGAGGTTTCCTTGGAGATCATTCAACAGGACAATGGAAGGAGCCATTTAAAATAGAGTTTAAAACTACAGGCTGCAAGACTGGGGCCCGAGGGCTGGCAGTGGAAAACTCTGTTGGGCTGTGACCTCTCACTGAAAAGTCCCAAGTGCCTCTTTGCTTCCTGCAAAAGGAAGGAAGGCCAGGAGGAGACCATGTCCATAGCCCTGAAACAAGTGTTCAACAAAGACAAGACCTTCCGGCCCAAGAGGAAATTTGAACCCGGCACCCAGAGATTTGAGCTGCACAAACGAGCTCAAGCCTCCCTCAACTCGGGTGTGGACCTGAGGGCGGCTGTGCAGCTGCCCAGCGGGGAGGACCAGAACGACTGGGTGGCCGTTCACGTGGTGGACTTCTTCAATCGCATCAACCTCATCTACGGCACCATCTGTGAGTTCTGCACCGAGCGGACCTGCCCGGTGATGTCAGGGGGCCCCAAATATGAGTATCGGTGGCAGGATGACCTCAAGTATAAGAAACCCACTGCACTGCCGGCTCCCCAGTACATGAACCTACTCATGGATTGGATTGAGGTCCAGATCAACAATGAGGACATATTTCCAACCTGTGTTGGTGAGTGCACTGCAGGCTTCGAAGTCTGTGGGGTCTTGGGGGGATTGTTTTTTGTGTGTGTGTCAATATTTTGCTCCATTCCTCCCCTGAACTGAAAAAGTTTGCACAATGTGTCTTTTTTTGTGTGTCGGGGGGGTCGAGACAGGGTTTCTCTGTGTAGCCTTGGCTGTCCTGGACTCACTATGTAGACCAGGCTGGCCTTGAACTCACAGGGATCCACCTGCCTCTGCCTCTGCCTCCCAAGTGCTGGGATTAAAGGCATGCACCACCACCACCTGGCTGCCACAATGTGTGTCTTATACGGTGTTGAATACTAGATAGCACCCATGTCAGTGTTTCCCTAAATTCCATGTGTGTGTGTGTGTGTGTGTGTGTGTGTGTGTGTGTGTGTGTGTGTGTATATATATATATATATAGAGAGAGAGAGAGAGAGAGAGCGCAATATTCTGATGGCTAGACAGACTGGAACATTTGAAATACAGACATTTTGCCTTGTTTTGTGCTCTCAGCCATAAAACACAAGAGTTCAGACACAGCCTCTCCTACCTCTCCGAGTTGCTAGCTATCGCATTCCCATATACGCACAGGCTGGCTATGGATTTCATTGCTTTTATATCCCAAGCTAAGTAGGAATGAGAGAACTCTTGTTTCTATTGCTGTGTCTCCAGCGCTTAGCACAGTGCCTGGAACCTGCGTGGACGTTTGGAAACTTCTCTAAGATGAGTGGATATTGTGCCGTTGGGATAGCCGAGGTAATAAATAAGTATGGGAAGCATACTGTGAATGCACGTGATGAAGTCTGTTGGGATCACTGTAGATGGACAGGTGTCCTCAGGCTGAGAAGGGGTGGGCGGAAGTAATTAGATTTATACTAGAAAATAGTGCATGATTGGTTGTTGTAGCATGGTACATCTTGAAGCAGCCGGCACACAAACCAGTGTGTCAGGGCACTGGTACTGGCCCTGCCTCAACTTGTCTAATCCGCTCCTGCTTCCCTCCCCTGTGTCTTGCCACCAGAAAGGAGGCGAGGTACTCAGTGCTGCCTAGGGGGTGCTGGGAAGCCCCTGGGCTGGCGTTCCACATCTCCAAGGAGTGGGAAACCCTTTATTCTTCTCTTCTTGCACTTCCGTTTTACTCTTAGAGGCCGATTGTGCTGAGAGGAATTTTCTTTCTGAGAGGTCCCATAAGCAAGTGTCAGTATCATGCCCAGACAGATAATAACCATAAAAATATGCACAAACTGGTTCTCTTTTTCAGCCTTGTGTGCCCCAGGATAGAACTGGGTTATTAACTGGTTGGAAAGTACCTTTACCTGCTGGCCCCAAGAAGCGAGTTTTCGGTCTGTGTGTTCCTAAGTTTGATGTGTCACTTTCGTCCTTTATAAAATATAATCCTTTTCCATTTAGCATGTTTGTTTGTTTAGACAGGCCCTCTCTAAGTAGCTCTGGCTGTTTGGCGTTTGTTGGTAGGCCAGGCTGATTCCAACTCATAGAGATCTATCTACTCTACTCCTGAATGTTGGAATTAAATGCTAGAGCCATCACGCCCTGCTTTTTTAAGGAAATATTAACCAATATAGATCAGAGTTGTCAAAATTGCCTGGGCCTTCTATTCAAAATGCAGAGTCCCTGAGCTTACATGAGGGCTGAGGGTATAGTTCAGTGGAGGAGTACTCACCTACCTAGCATGGCCAAGGCCTTGGGTTTGGTCCTCTAGCCCTGCCAAAAAATAATAATAATAAAAAGGAGAAAGATTTCTTAGATGAGACTTGAGAACCTGTAACCTAACAACAGACAACGGAAGTAGACCTACTACATTGTATGATGTAGTTCTTTAGAACTTTTCTCCCTTTTTAGCTGAAATTTTATATCTTTGCAATAAAATCCCTCACTAGCCCCTGGTAATGTCCATCCTACTCTATTCTTAGCTTTTTTAGGTTTGACATGTGAGATAATATGACATATACCTTTGTGTGCCCAACTTAGTTCATACGTGATGCATACATTTCATACACATTGTTGCAAATGATGGGGCGGCGGAGAGAGGGAGGAGAGAGGAGAGTTAGTTGAAACAGGTTCCCACGTGTAGGCCAGGTGGACCCGGAACGCAAGTTGGCCCGGACTGCAGTCAGTCCCGCTTCAGCCTTCCAAATGATGGGATCATAAACGTGTGGCATCACACCTAAGACTGTCTTTTAAGACTTGCTTGTTTTTCTGTTATGTGTATGTGTGTGAGTCTGAATGAGTCCACAGAGGCCACGTGGATGGTTGTGAGCTGCCATGTAGATGCTTAGTAACAGAATCTGAGTCTTCTGGAAGAGCAGTAGATGCTCTTAACTACTGGGCTACCTCTCCAGCCCCAATTTCCTTCCCTTTAAAGACTGAAAAATATTCCATTGTGTATATGTGCCACCTTTTCTTTATTCAGGCATCCATTTTGGATACTTACTGATTGAATAAGCAAATACATTATGTCTTATGTTTCTTATATGCCTGTTTGTTGCTTACATCTCTTGTATTGAGAAATGTCTGCTATGGTGGGTAGATTTACATCAACTTGACACAAACTAGAGTCATCTGAGCAGAGGATACATCAATTGAGAAATTGTCTCTCTTAGATCAGCTGCTGATGAGCCTGTAGGGCATTTTATTAATTAGTGATTGATGTGGGAGGGGAGGGCTGGGCCCATTTTAGGTGGTGCCACCCCTGGGCCAGTGGCCTTCGGTTCTATAAGAAAACGGGCTGCGTGAGCCGGTATGTGCCATCTCTCCATGGTCTCTGCATTAGCTCTAGACTCCAGGTTCCTGTCCAGCTTTGGTCCCTGTCCTGACTTCCCACCATGATGAACGGTAATGTGGAAGCTTAAGCCAAGCAAACCCTTTCCTCTCCAAGTTGCTTCGGTCTTGGCGTTTCATGACAGCAACAGTAGCTCTAACTAAGGGCAGAGGCGGGTACAAGGATCGTGGGGTGTTGCTGTGGCAGACCTGATCATCTTGTTTTGGGGAGAATTGTGGAAGGACTTAGGAGATTGGGCTAGAAGAGCCACTGAGTAGTAAGGGTTCAGTGGGCTGTTCTGAAGGAGCTTGAAAGGTAAGACTGCTGAGAACACTGGAGGTCCGGCTTGGGAAATTTCAGAGGGGAGCAAAGATTGTAGTAGGTCCTTTGCGTGAAGAGTGTGTGGTGTTTGACCAGTTGGATTTGAGGAAACAGCTGGGATTGACAAGAGACCTTTGCTTTACTAAAGTAAAACCTTTGCTTTGCCGGGACAATGGATGCTGGCCAGCTAGAGCTGACCGATCAGCCATGATTAAGAGGAGACCAGCATCACTGAGGTGAAAGTCTCCTGGGAAGTGTTGCCTGGGGGTCAGCACACAGAAGCTGTGTTCCAGAGGTGGTCAAGGCTGTCCCTTATGATGGGTGAACCTCAAACTTCATAGTGTAAGAATTACCCAGGTGGTGCTGGGTTTGAAGGCATGAAGGGGGTCATGGAGAGCTGCTGAAGCTGAGTCCCTGAGGAGAAGCCAGGAGAGGCAACTGGTGAAGGTGCAACCTGGCTGCAGCAGGTATTGCCAGCGTTTTGGAGATGCTGTGTCATGGGATGACCACCAACCAGGTGGAGCTGGCCTGAGCCTAGGAGACAGTCTGTATGTGCCGCACAGGCAGAGAGCCCTTCGGAGGAGCTCAGGAGACTACGAGTGGATCCCAGGTGTCGGACACTGAGCCGTTTACGCACTTTGAGTTGGGTTTTGCTTGGTTCAGATTGTGGCTTTGCACTGGTTCCTCTCTATTTGGTTTTTCATTTTACAGGAGCCCACAGTTTGAGAGACTTTCAACTTTTAAAGGGATTTTGGAGTTTTACAGACTTTGGGTTTTAAAAGAGCTTACGTGTTTTAAAGATAACTTAAAGATGGTAGGACTTTTAAAACTTGGAATATTTGATATTGTGATGTTCATA